>CAKNXH010001164.1:15948-41978 GCA_932178445.1 Andricus quercusramuli | reverse complement strand
CCCCCCCCCCCCCCCCGCGCGTTTTTGTTCCTACTGTATAACCACCTCTGAAAATGTTTTCTGACTACGGCCTTGACTGTGCGCGCCTCTGCGAATTCTCGCAGACAGTCAAGGAGTGTTTCCCTGACTCGTATTCGAGTTCTTTGTTTCTGACTCACGCAATTATTCCAGTCTTTGAAAATATGAACAGTTTTTTTATAAACTTTTCATGACTGTATACAATTTTTGTGTAAACTATCTGATAAAAATTCCAGAACTGTTGCTCCTTGACTTCTCAACTGTTAAGTTGCGATGACTATATCACATCATTTCTATATCTATAAATAATTGTTTAATAGACTAATAAAATGGAATGTGATATAGATCTTACTTTGATTCATTTCAGTAAAGTACCTTTTGTAAAAGCAGCTTATTTATAGAAGATGCCTCGTGCAATGTTAAATATTCGACGCGCTTAGATACGCTGGTATTAGCAAATAACGTTGACTCTACGAGCCCTCTGAGACTTGTTAGTACCAGAAAGCTACCACCAATATCACGCAAGCGCAGTAGCGCTACATTACCGCCATCAGTTCGCGAATTCGTCCCATTTTTGACTGCACTGGTCTGCAAATTATTTTTTTTGTTTTTTATTCGGTCTATGAGACTTCCACATTTTTTCTACTAACTTCTTTTAGAATTAGCTCAGTGATTTTGCTTAGAGCTCATTTTTAGTAAAACCACTATATTTTTTTTCGTGTAAGATAAAATGAAGGGTTGCAGCACAAAACTAGATAGCCGACATTTTGGACAAAAATGCGCTTTTTGCATTACAAATTCTTGGACTCGCATGTTGGTGGCGGAAGTGAGAACGTGGTTAGTGTCAAGTGGTGAGAGGATTTACGGAATTTGTGTGATAGGTGTGAGTGGAGTGTGAGGTTGGAAGCCGAGGAGGCGAGTAGGGTTGTGTGGGGTGAATTGTGGAGAGAAAAAGTAATCTTGAGCGTAGGGGTGAGGTGGGATTTAAGTAAATTGGGAAAGTGAGGTTAGGTTAGCAAGGAATCGGGGAAATTTGTGGTCAGGAGTATTGGGCCTTCGAGGGTCAAGTATGGTGCTCGAAAATTTGTGGGGGTGTTAAGTGAGAGAAAGGGGTGTCTGCAAGGGCTGTGAGGAATTGAAAAAAAGGAAAAAAGTGAAATATAGGGAGAATTTGGCGGCAATAGAGACTGCATTCTGCAGAGACATCTGGCGGTTGAGAAGGGTACTGCATGGAGTGGTCCCAGTTACCGGCGCCAGAGCGGGAGGTGGGTAGTGAGTGTACGGGTAGTGACGTTGACGGGGAGGAAATTTTCCACGTGCCACGACGGCCAACAGCAAGTGGCTCGTTGTCTAGTGGCGCGTCAGGGAGAGGGAGAGAGCGGGGCGGTGAGAACGAAGGAAGAGAGAAGGTGAGGGAGATAACTTCGAGCGCAAGTGACGGGGAGGATCTCTTGAAGAGGAAAAGAGACAGCCAAGAGAGCCCGGACAAAAGCGTGGTAGAGAGCCCGTTTAAAAAAAGCGGGAGAACTAGGAGGACACCTCCCCCGCAAAATGGAGCGAAATGTGGAGAAGGAGGCGCTCGGTATGCTGATAGGCGAGATCAGGGGGTTGAGGGAGGAATTAAGAATTAGAGATGAGAAATGGGAAAAGGAGATGAAAGAGATGAGGGAGAGAGTAAAGGGGTTAGAGAGGGAAATGAAAGAAAAAGATGCTAAAATGAAGCAGATGGAAGAGGAAAATAGGGTGTGGAAGGAAAGGACGGAAAAAAGGCTTGAGAAGATAGAGGGCAGGGCGCAAATGGAAGTAGAAGGCGGAGGTGGGGGGAGCGAGATTAAAGGTATTTGGGAGAGGGTAGAAAAGATGATAGACGAGAAAGTGGGAGAGCGTAGGAGTGAGAATGAAGAGAGGGCAGATAGGGAAAGGTTAAGGGCAATGGAGCTGAGAATGGAGAGAAAAGAGAAGGCAGACAGGAGGAATAATATTGTGGTAAAAGGGTTGAGGCTAAAGAGTGGGGAAGAAAGAGAGGGTGTAGAAGCGCTACTACAGAGCATAGGGTGGGTTAGAGGCAGGGTAGGGGAAGTTAAGCTGGAGGGGAGAAAGGACAAGGAAGTGGCGGTTGTGGAGATGAGAGCTGGGAAGAAAAGTTGGGGGTAATGCGAAATAAAAATAGGATAAAGGATAAGGCAGTTTTCATCGATCACGATTTAACGAGAAAGGAAAGGGATGTGCAGACAATGCCGAACGACAGGGCTAGAAGGGAGAAGAGTGAAGGGAGATCGGCGAAGGTAGGATATCGGAAAATAAAAATAGACGAGAAAATGTGGGTGTGGGATAAGGAGAAAGATGTGTTCAAGGAAGAGCAGGGGTATTTGTTTCGTAGGCAGTAGGGGGTGGGGGTAAGGCAGGGTAGAGGAGTAGTGAAAGTGCTGTATTGGAATGTAGCAGGGGTAAAGAATAAGGGCGAGGAGTTCTGGCGTTATATCCAGGAATTCGACGTTGTGGGACCGGTAGAGACATGGGTAGAAAGAAAGGAATGGGATAGGATAGAGCCATAGCTACCAAGGGGGTATAGGTGGAGACTTCAGGAAGCGGTCAGAGTGAAGAAGAAAGGAAGGGCCAGTGGGGAATTATAACCGGGGTTAGAGATGGATTAGAGGAAAAAGTTCATGGAGAGGAAGAGGGGGAGGGAGTGCAAATGAGGGAAATAAAAATAGGTGGCATAACCTGTAAGTTTGTTGCAGTGTACAATAAGGAGGGGATTGAAAGAATTGAAGAAAGGGTGGAAGACCTGCTGGGCGAAAGAGAGGAGAGTCTGGTGATAGCGGGTGGGGATTTTAATACGAGGATGGGGAGCGAAGGGGAACTTTACACGGAAGAGGAGAGCTTCGAAAGGAAATCAAAGGATATGATAATAAATAAGGACGGGGAGATTCGAAGGGACTGGATAGAGGATGGAGGCTAGGCGGTGGCCAATGGTATGGCAACGGAGGACGAAGAAGGAGAATACACATACGTAAGTAAGGTGGGGGTATCGGTGATAGATTATTTGGTTATGAATATGCAAGGATGGGAGGAGAGGGAAAAATTCGCAGTAGAGGGGAGGGTGGAATCAGACCATCAGCCATTGAGTGAAAGGGTGTATGCAAAAGAAGGTATTTAGAAAGAAGAAGAAAGGAATGGTGAAGCCGTGGTGGGATACGGAATGTAAAAATATGAAAAGGAAGGGGAAGAGGAAGTACAAGAAGTGGAAAGAGGGTAATGCGAGGAGGGAGGAGTACGTAGAAATAAGGAAGGGGTTTAGAGTGATGTGTAAGAAGAAAGAACAGGAAAAGGAGAAAGAGCTGGAAGAGGAGCTAGCAAATGTTAAGACAGAGGGGGACGTCTGGAAGATAATGAATAGGTTTAGGAAGCGGAGGGTGGGGGGCAGCGAGAAGATAGGAAGTGAGGAATGGAGGGAATTTTTTAAAGAATCATTCCAGGGCTCAGATTCAAGGAAGACGGACGGGGGAAGTAGAAGAACGGGGGAGGCAGAGATGGAGGAGTTGAATGACGAAGAGATAGAGAAGCAGATAAGGAAGTTGAAAAGGTCAAAAGCAGCAGGCTTGGATGGGGTGGAGAACGAAGCATGGCTGTTTAGTACACAAGAGGTTAGGCAGAGGCTGAAGGAGGTAGTGAAGAAAGTATGGAGGGGCGAGGGATTCCCAGGAGGGTGGAGAGAAGGGTTAATAGTGCCACTGTATAAGAAAGGAGATAGAGATAGGCAGGAAAATTATAGAGGGATCACGCTAATGAATACGGCGTATAAAGTATACGCGAAGGTGTTGGCAGAGAGACTGCGGAAGGATGTCGAGGGGAAAGGAATATTGCCGGAGACGCAGGCGGGATTTAGGGCGGGTAGGAGTACTATCGACAATATCTAAGTTCTGCTGCACGTGGTCGATAGTGTCAAAGGCGCGTTTCCGTCGGTGGATAGGGGGAGGTTTGTGGGAGGCGATGAAGGATAGGGGAGTAGAAAAAGGCCTAATTGAGAGGGTAAGGGAGATATATGAAGAGACCAACGACAAGATAAGAGAAGGGGAGGGGATTTCGGAGGGATTCTGAATGGATAGGGGATTGAGGCAGGGGTGTCCTCTGAGCCCAACGCTGTTTGCGATTTTAATTGCGGATATGGAAAGTAAGCTGGAGGCTGGGGTGGTAGGAGGAGTCAGGATAGGAGGGGTCAGAATTTGGTCACTAGCGTATGCAGATGACATAGTGTTGCTGGCAAATAGCGAGGAGGCCTCAAAGGAGATGATTAAGAGGTTTAGAAGATACCTGGATAAGAAGGGGTTAGAGTTGAATGCGGAAAAGTCCAAGGTTATGGTGTTCAGAAAAGGAGGGGGAAGGGAGGAGAGTGGAAGTGGAAGTGGAAGGGAAAGGAGGTGCAGGAGGTGAAAGAGTTTGTGTACTTGGGCTTCGTGTTTCGGAGGGATGGGGGAGTGGATGGTCACATGAAAGAGAGAGTGAGGAGAGCAAATGTGGTGATGAGGCAGGTGTGGGGGCTGGGAAAGAAGCTATTCGCAGATGATTTTGGACGGAGAATGAAGCTGTTTGATTCGCTAGTGATGAGTGTGCTACTGTATGGAGTGGAGGTTTGGGGGTGGAAGGAAAGTGAAGAGGTAAATAGAACGCAGGAGAGGTATGTAAAGTGGACCCTGGGGTTGGCAAGGAACACGCCTAAGTATATTGTCAGGAGGGAGATGGGGAGAACGAGTGTAGGGATTCTAGCAGGGAGTGTAAATATGAGGAGAAATTTTTGGAAGAGGGGGGAAGTAGGCTGGTTAGGGAGTGTTGGTGGGAGAAGGATAACAGGAGAGGGGGTGGGAAGATGGAGGCTGAGAGGGAAAGGTATTTTAGAATGAATGGACTGCAGATGGATGAAGTGAGAAGGATGCACGAGGAAGGAAGAAGGGTTTATGACTTGGTTAAGCAAAATGGCATGGAGATAGAGAAGACAGAGGGGAAAGAGAGAATAAGAGAGTCAAGGTTTAACGGGAACTATGTGTGGATTATGCCAAGGACAAGAGCGCAATATTTATGTGTGAAAGGAGAGAAAGGAAGTCAGGAACTTATAGCGAGGATGAGGTGTGAGTGTATAGAGGGTTTCAATAGGTTCTGGCTCCCTCGGGAGAAGAGGATATGTGAACTGTGTGGAAAGGGGGATGCGAGAGTGGAGCACTGGTTGGAGGAGTGCGTGGAGGTGGAAAGAAGTGAGATAAGCATGGAGACACTGTTGCATGAAAAGGGGGAAAAAAGGGCAGTAGCATGGGTGAAGGGAATGTTGGGTAGGATGGTGATGAAGAGAAGGAAGGAGGAAGAGGAATGGAGACGGGAAGATTGTAAATAGGAGAGAAAGTAGATATAAGTAACATGAGAATATTGTAAATAGTATATAAGTAGTAGGTATTAGAGCGAAAACAGAGGTTGGCAAGCGAGGCAATGCGAAAAAGTAGGGACATGCATGCGAGGCTAGGCGAAGCGAGGAAGGCAAGGTGATAAAAGCGTGCGACTGAGAGATAAGGAATGGATGGGTGTTAGTCTTTAAGGGTTAGTTTTGAGAAAATTCTGTAAAAATGGAAGTGTAAGCAAGTCAATTTTTTAAGGCCAGCAGGCTGAAAAATAAACATTTATCTATCTATCAATACAAATTCTTAAAAATTCAAGTACTTGCAGTTAAAGGATTTGTTCGAAATCTCATTTTCATTGTAGTAACAAAAAGATTGGTAATTCAAAACAAGATAACTCAATCCCTGTATATATGTACATCTGACTCATTTTTTTACATGCCTAACCTCTTACCCTCGTGAAAAGAAATACGAACTCATGACTACAGTATATGCAGTTGGGCGGAGTGAAAATGATCAAATCAGTCGAATCGTTTGAGCTGAGCAAAAAAAATTCTGGGTCGACATCCGAAAGAACCAAAAAATTTGTTTTTCTTCAAATCCGTCAATATCTTCTGTTCTCTTTTTTTTTATTTGAAAATTGAATTCTTTGAAAATTCCGAAAAATTTCCCCATCGCTTCGAAAATCATGTCGAATTTTTCCTATGTACAGGTTTTACTAGTGACTAATAATAACAAAATTATTAAATAGAAAAAAATTTTTTGCCTAATTTAGAATTTGTTGAAAATGACCAAAAAACATGTTTTTTTTGGATTGAATACTCTGCACACATTTGAAAAAAAGTTGAATACGTCGCACCTGAAATTCCATCAGCTTGAATCAACGAAACATGCTATTATTTTGTTTTCTTAACAACAACAAATTTTAGTCTTATCAAGTCGTAAAAATCGCTCAAAAACGTAAAATTGATCATTTTTGAACTATTGGAACGTCGCAAAAAATTTGTCTGTCAAAAAAACAAAATAACAGCATATTCCCTTGATTCAAGCTAAGGAAATTTCAGGTTCGAAATACTTATTTTTTTTCAAAATGTGTGAATAGGACTTAATCCAAAAAACATGTCCTTTTGGCCATTTCCAGAAAATTCTAAATTAAGCAAAAATTTTTTTTTATTCAGAATTTTGTTTCTATTTACTAGAAAAAACTGTACATAGAAAAAATTCGCCATCATTGTGGAAGTAATAGAGAAATTTGTTGGAATTTTCAAACATTTGAATTTTCAAATTAAAAAAGAGAACAGAAGATATTAACCGATTTAAAAATTTATTTTTCCTTACATTTTTTGGGCGTCAACCTACAAACGTTTTGTTGCCTCAGCTCAAACGATTCGACTAATTTTTTGATTTTTACTCCGCCCTATAATAGGCAGGTATAGGCCTGCCCGAGGTGTTCACAACTCGACCGACAGAGTGTACAGTGTACATTGACTTCAGGTGACTTCAGTGACTTCACATGAATTCAAGTGACTTCGCGCCAGTGACTTCAGCGATGGTGTACACCTGACTTTACGAGTTGTTAAGGGGATTTATTAGCGTTATAAGAAGGAATTCAGTTTCCGGCCGCACGGTTGAATATTTTGGTCTGATATTTTGCATAACTCATCTAAATATTTATCTCTTTTCCTGTGAAGTCTCGGTTTGTTGAGAAAATGTTTATATTTTAAGTTATAAACAAAAAAAAAGAAGAATAGAAAAAATGCAGTGACGCTCGGTACAAGCTGAGTTTGTATTTTTGATGCCTGAGCCTCGACCCTCGTCAAAAACGTAGCGCGAGTGGAGACTTTGGAGCGCGTCGAATTACCCGAAACGAATCACCCTCCTCATTGTCATATAATTTCAAGAAAGTGAAAATAAGATTCATGAAAATCGGTTAATATTTGCAGTAATATTAGAAATGTTGGAGTGTACATGATAGTATGCAAAGAGGAGGAAACGCATTTTTTTCGTTCAAAAGGTCTACCGCCATCAATTTTGCCCCAATCGGCAATTTTTTTTAAATTGAGGAGTGCTAAATTTCCAAGAGCACCTTAGACATTTTTCACAAAATCATTATTTACTCTTCAATAGCGGTTTGCATATAATGAAAATCATCTTAAATCGACCCAAAAGTACTCCCAGAATGCAAATAATTTGATTACTATCTGTTTCAATTGTCATAAACAAATGACATTAACAAATAGTCACATAGTGTAATTTTTGTTGAAAACAATTTTTTGCAAAGATTTGGAATTTGTTTCTTCCTTCATTATCTGAAATTATGTAGAGATTCGGAAAAGTGATATATGTTTGATTATGTGTGTTGAACTACAACAGTTGTTGATTCTGGAAACAAAGGAAAAAAGTAAATATAAAACTCTGTCCTGGGAAATAATTTTTTTCGCACTGAAAATGCTTCGAATATTTGTGAGAGAGATATACGAAAACTGTTTCTATGTAAAATTCACAATAAACAGTTGTTATTATTCAATTTGAAATATTACAATTCGTAGGTATTTAAAAATATTATTATTTTTATTGAAAAAAGTCTGTTCTTCTGTGAAAGTAGTTTGAGTTATCGTGAGAGTTATTGTCAGTAACAATTTCTATAAAACATTATACATAATTTTTGTCAAAAATTGTGGAATTTGTGCTTTTTTAATTTCCGATTTTCACCCCCGTGAAGTTGGCCCCCCAAAGTTCACATTTTTTAAATTTTATTTCTAAGTACGTTTGTACATCGTTTGTACTGTTCGTACATTCAACCTTCTCGTTTGTACCCTCTTGGTTACCAAATAAGGGGCAAAATTGATTTCGGGGGACTAACTTCACGCATCCCCCAGAAATTAAAATTTCTCAAATTTTCTTTTTGCATACGTTTGTACGTCGTTTGTACTGTTTGTACATTTCATATTTTCGTTTGTACTCTCTTGGTTGCCCAGATAGAGAAAAATCAAAATCTCAGGACTGCCCCCCGAAATTTGAATTTTTCAAATTTTCTTCTTGCATACGTTTGTACGTCGTTTGTACTGTTTGTACCTTCCATATTTCCTTTCGTACCCTCTTGGTTGCCCAGATACAGACAAATACAAATTTCGGGGCAGCCCCCCGAAATTCAAATTTTTCAAATTTTTTTTTGCATACGTTTGTATGTCGCTTGCACTGTTCGTACATTCCATATTTTCCTTTGTACCCACTTGGTTGCCCAGATAGAGACTAATCGAAATTTCGGGACTGGCCCCGAAATTTAAATTTTTCGAATTTTCTTTTTGCATACGGTGTTCTTTCAAATCACGGCAAATATGTTCTACGTGAAGAATCTTTAGACCCGTTCCTGCAATCGTACTGGGGTTCGATTTTTGTGATTTCGGAATATTATTATAGGGTTGGGAATATAACCTGGAGATTTCGCAATGCGATTTTTGACTCCATTTACATTCAAAATATTGATAGGCTTTTTTACATAGAAAATCTTCGGAACAGTTTCGTTAAAAGTTACATGGATACATTTAGAATTGTTCGGTTAGAAATGTTAGGGGTTGTTATTTTATATTATGATGTGGTTTGGCAGATATCCTGGAGTTTTATGAAGGCGCATATTGTCACCAGTTTTAATTTTGAAATTTAATAGTTGTTTGACATGGCGACAGTTTGGATTGTTTGGTTAAAGGTGCTGGCGTTGTTTTGTGGTAGTTTCGAATGTGGAAAAAATCAGTTCCTTAAAAAGGAAATTTATTGGTCTTCCTGGTGGCTTGAAACGGGTTTCATAGCGTACAAAGATATTTTTCTGATTAGCAACGGTCATACCACGCTGGAAACACCAGTTCCCGTTAGATCACTAAAGTTAAGCAGTGTTGGGCGCGGTTAGTACATAGATGGGTGACTGTCTGATACTACTGCGTTGCTGTTGGCGGTCGTGGGTGTGGTGAGCCCACACTTGTAGTTATTTACTACAAGAAACTATCCACCTAGAAACACTACACGAATCGGGTAGTGTCACGCTTACCCCTAGAGGCTCGCCGAAAGGGAAATGGCTTAATGGTTGTAAAGTAGAGTCGCAGAAATAAATGTGTATATAAATGCCAAGAAACAAAACTTTGATTAACAAACGAACTTTTATTTTACGGAAAAACTTCTACAGCAAAAACATGTTGATCGTTCAACAGGTCCACCAAGACTGGCCCAGACCGCCCACTCCAGCGCGTCTCTCTCCCCCCTTCATTTTCCTCGCGCGCTTTTCGCTTTTCCTCCCCACTCTTGCACACTTTTCTCCACTCTCTTTGGTTAAATAATTTGTGTCTCGCTCGCGCTTGTACAAATATCAACATTGCTTCACTCACTCATTTTATTCGTGAATTTTGCAACCTTCCCACGACTCGCGGCTTATCAGCTTCGCCCGCAGCCTAAAAGCCACAGGAAAACCAAAAGCTTTCCCGTGCTGGTTTAGACCCTCATATCTTGGAGAATTTCTCCCTGGCGGGGTCAATCACGGCCATAGGTAAGTGTTAACACTTTCCTATGCACGAATGGCTTCAAGGCCACGGTTTCTCTTTCCAGATTTCCCGCGCACATAGGGTTCAACCGACAACCCCGAGCGTCCAAAAGTCACAAAACTCAAGAATATTTATTGATGTTTTACAGCTTCTTCTGGATCGTAAAACCTATTCATACAAACTCTGTCACATTTAATACGTAGAAATAATAAAATCGCACATCAATTATAATTTTCTAAATTGGTTCAATCTATTTCGACAAGATTTTCTTTTGTGTTCGCTATTAACAATATTAGAGGGCTCAAGGTTACAATTGGTATGACAATCGATACATTATTAATTTCGCAAATAGCATTTTTTCAACTAAATTATTTTAACTTATATTTAATCGATATCTGTTCATTACATTCTCCCCTCCGTAAAACATTCAAGTAATGGTTGTACAATTGTACCATGTACTTCAGTCTGGCTCGAAGGATCAAAGTAAAATTGAAAATATCAAAGTGAAAGTAAATATTGTATATTACTGAATCAGGAAAAAATGCATCATAACAAGTAAACTTGACGAAAATCAATAACAAAAGCATTGTTCGGTTATTTAGCAAGTATGCATAAGAGCAATCTGTACACAATTATAACTTGAAATTCAAAAATTTCAAGCAATTCAACATATTTAAGAAGAGAACATTCTCATTCATGTCGCTAGCTACTAATGAATTTGATTAATTTTCTGGCAGGTCGCATAAATTCGCCAAAGGAGTGTTTTATTTTTGCTACTCTAATTTCTCCGTCATTACCTGGATATACATTGGTAATTTTTCCTTTTCTCCACGTTTTTCGTGGCGCGTCTAAGTCTACAATTAACACTAAATCGCCTACTTTTATTGGCTCTTTTTCGGTCGTATTCCATTTCTGGCGCAGTAGTTGCAAAGGGAGGTACTCACGCAGCCATCTTTTCCAGAATATATCCGCAAACATATTAGCAATTTGCCATTGTTTTTTCGTACATAACGTTTCAGTATCAAAATGACTCAATTTTATTTCGCCAGACGACGCACAAATCAAAAAGTGGTTCGGAGTCAGCGCTCGGTGGATTGAAAATCCATGTCATTCGGTGCTTAAGGGCATAGTTTTTTTGTTTTTCACGATCGATTAATGCGACAGCTTCTTTTAACTCTTCGCTCGCGCGCGTAAAATTCGTCCCGTTGTCGCTACATAACTTTTGCGGAGTACCTTGTCGCGCAGCTAACCGTTGCAGAGCCATAATTGTGGATGCCGCACTCAAACTATGCGCCAACTCCAAATGTATCGCTCTTGTTGTTAAACAGGTGGAAACGACTCCCCATCTTTTCTCCCTACGACGACCGATTTTTACTAGTAGAGGCCCGAAATAGTCCATACCGCAGCGTGTGAATGGTCTTTGTCGATACGAAAGTCTGCCCGGTGGCAATGCTGCCATTTTTGGATTTTGCGGTTTGCCTCTTCGTAATTTGCATATTAGACACCGATTACTGATCGAACGAAGCGTATTTCTCAGCCCAACTATATAGTATTTTTGGTGAATTTCATTTATGACCGTATCATTGCTTGCATGATAGAACTTTCTGTGATATTCAATGATTAAAGCGCTAGTAGCCGGATGTTTACCGTCAAGAATGATAGGATTGTTATTGAATTCCGCATCAAGTACTCGCGTTACACGTCCACTCGCACGCAAGATGCCGAATTCATCTAGACACAAACACAAATTTCTGATACGGCTATTTTTGCTTATTTCCTTTTTCTTTTTTAATTCATTCAATTCATTTTCAAAGCAATCATTTTGAATTACACGATACCAATAGTAAAACCTATTCACACAAACTCTGTCACATTTAATACGTAGAAATAATAAAATCGCACATCAATTGCAATTTTCTAAATTGGTTTAATCTATTTCGACAAGATTTTCTTTTGTGTTCGCTATTAACAATATTAGAGGGCTCAAGGTTACAATTGGTATGACGATCGATATATTATTAATTTCGCAAATAACATTTTTTCAACTAAACTATTTTAACTTATATTTAATCGATATCTGTTCATTACAATGGTATAGTAGCAAATTCAATTTTTCTTTTTTACTGTGGAAATCTCATAGTAGCAAAAGTTTTTACCCTTCCTACTATTGATAATAATTTGTTACAATTATGTTTGTGCAAAAGAAATTATTCAAAGCGAGTAAAAGTAAGAAACTGAATACTGTTTACGGACTATCAGATAACATTTTGTATGAATCATCTGTTTAGTATTATATATTCATATACAATATAGAAAAGTACATAGGTTCCTTCATGTATATTATTTAAGTTAGACATTACAGTTACGGTAATAATAATCAGTCGTTGATACATGATCAGTCATATAAGCGTACAGTTTACGTGACAAGATAATATATTGACACTTAAATATTTCTGAAACATGTATTTTTGTCAATATATTCTGTACTACATGTGGTTGCAGTCAGAATATCTAAATACGAGAATAAAAAATGAGCGATGGTTTTATACTCTTGTTTAAATTTTTACCATCGACCCTTACAACTTTTTCATTGATGTCATTACGCTCTTCGCACTGGTGTAAAACTTATGTATTAATTCTGTGAATTATATTGCATGAAAGGGCAGAAGTATGTTAATTAATAAATCACAATACAAAGAGTATCTCCCATTATACTCACGACTGCTTATAAATAATCTTAAACTTGTAGCACCAGAAAATACAATGAAATAAAAAACCAAACAAAATTCTGATTTATCTCTATCTGGGCAACCAATAGGGTAAAAACGTAAATATGAAATGTACAAACAGTACAAACGATGTACAAACGTATGCAAAAAGAAAATTTGAAAAATTCATAATTCGGGGGGGCAGTCTTGAAATTTTGATTTGCCTTTATCTGGGCAACCAAGAGGGTAAAAACGAAAATATGAAATGTACAAACAGGACAAATGACGTACAAACGCATGCAAAAGGAAAATTTGAAAAATTCTAATGTCGAGTGGCAGGCACGGAATGTAGATTTGTCTCTATCTAGGCAACCAAGAGGGTACAAACGAAAATATGGAATGTACAAAGAGTACAAACGACGTACAAATGTATGCAAAAAGAAAATTTGAAAAATTCAAATTTCGGGGGAAAGCACGGAATTTTGATTTGTCTCTATCTGGGCAACCAAGAGGGTACAAGCGAAAATATGAAATCTACGAACAGTACAAACGACGTAAAAACGTATGCAAAAAGAAAATTTTAAAAATTCAAATTTCGGAGGGCAGTCCCGAAATTTTGATTTGTCTCTATCTGGGCAACCAGGAGGGTACGAACAAAAATATGGAATGTACAAAAAGTACAATCGACGTACAAACGTATGCAAAAAGAAAATTTGAGAAATTTCAATTCCGCGGGGATGCGTGAAGTTAGCCCCCCAAAATCAATGTTGCCCCTCCTTTGGTAACCAAGAGGATACAAGCGAAAAGGTTGAATGTACAAACAGTACAAACGACGTACAAACGTATGTAAAAATAAAATATGAAAAATGTGAACTTCGGGGGGCCAACTTCACGGGGGTCAGATTTTCCTTTATCATTTGAATTGCTGGAGATATTATTGAAGAGAACATAGGTTCAATTATATTTGTTAAAATACAAATCCTAAACAAATGAAATAAGTACCCTGGCGGACCGAACGAACGGAGCGGATACGCTACAGCGTATCCTTATAGTATCCACATCGTATCCTCTCCGTATCATGCAAGAAAAACTCATTAAAAAAGGAAGATGAACATTTCACTTGTTAAATTTCGGATTCTACGTGAAATTTCGCGTTAAAAGGTCACGGAGTAATCGCAATATTTTTTCTTGCAACATTAAAAACTTTAAAAAAATATAATACTTCTCGATAACGTGGGCTGAAGGCGACTTCAAACGCATCGTCGACGGATAAAGCCTATGAACTGCTACTGAATGACGATGCGTTTGAAGTCGCCTTCAGCGCACGTCATCGATAAGTATTATATTCATTAAAAGTTTTTAATGTTGCAAGAAAAACTATTGCGATTACTCCGTGACCTCTTAACGCAAAATTTCACGTAGAATCCGAATTTCAACAAGTGAAATGTTAATCTTTCTTTTTTAATGAGTTTTTCTTGCATGATACGGAGAGGATACGATGTGGATACTATAAGGATACGCTGTAGCGTATTTATTCCGTTCGTTCGGTCCGCCAGGGTAAATACAAAACTGTGGCTTTTCGGACTGCAAAATACTTTTTCTTGCACTGAAATTGCTTCAAATTTTTGTGAGACAGATTTGCTGTCACTAATTCTATTTGAAAATTAACAATACATCATTCTTATTATCCATTCTTGTAATTTTAAATGTCACGAATTTTTCATGTATTTACAACAGCCATTTATTGATCCATTTTGCCAGACACGGAAAAAAGTGGATCTGTAGAAGAACTCTATAAAATTGTCAACTCTGTAAATTGGAACTCCTCTAAATTATTTAAGATAATTCAGACATTCTGTAAAGTGATACATATGTCATTCTATTTGTTCATTCTATAAGCAATGGAAATGAAGAAATGAGAATTTTTGGCATTTTTCCGTAAGAAAACTCGGCTTTTGCCCATTTTTTTTAAAGGGAGGTGGATATAAATGGCAGGATGTACGTTTCTTTTGGCCTTAGGTAACCGATTTATTGATCTGGTAAAATGGATCAATAAAGACAGTTTGTCAGAAAAATCTAAGCGGTTCCGTAGCTCACTTTACTAACGCGTCCGCTAGGTTTAGGTTTTAGCACAGGTTTTAGTTAGTTAGGTAAGGTTCGATTCCTCAGCGGGGGTGATTTTTTAATGCGTTTGAGCGTGCGATCATATGTGTAAGATTCTGTAAGAATCGAAAATCAAGTGCACTAATAATACATAAAATAATTTTTCTTTTCAGATCGACCGACATTTTACCTCATTATTGTTGTCGAAAGTTTCGAGCTAATCTATTTATAAACCGTTTATAGAATGCGTGTGAACATTAATATATGTTAATAATAATATATTTACAGTGTGAGTTAATACTTGTAAGCAAAATATTTTTCCCAAGCTCAATGAAATATGATCCTAATCATTTTTAGTGTTATAATAAATTGAAAATATCATGAGCAGAAAAATCCATGCTAGAAAGAATGTAAGAAAAGTATTCTCTTCAATGCAATTTTTCAGAATATTTTTAAATTCTAAAAATTTCGTACAAACCAAAAAAAACAGTATAGAAGTATAAAGTAAGTTATTCTCTATGTTTATTCACAATAATTATCTTAACTATAATATTATGATAAAAGAGAAAACATTATAAAATCGTTTCTATTCTATAATATATATATATATAAAATTTAAAAAAAAGTTAAGCAATCACCGCAGGGTACCACTCAGAGCAACTGCCATCCAAAAAAAATTTCAATAGCCCCCAGTAGAACCGCGCTAACATACACCTATGACCACGTCTCACATCCGTGAGATGGGTGGTCACAGGGCACGACGAAATCACAACAACAGGCCGGCGAGACCCTCGTGTGTCTTGAGGACACGAAGCGACCCAAGGATGACAGCTTTCTGCATCCATCTCGCAAGTGCCTTGGCATATTTTTGGCACGCGGGTATGGCTTTAAGGTTACGAACCAGTGATAATTTAGCACCTCCGAGAGCACCTATCACAAGGACAATTACTCGTACCGAATATTTTGGGTACAGTCGTTGCAGCTCTCTTTTAAGGTCTTGATACCTCTCCTCTTTTTCTTTCTCCTTTGCAGTGATGTTGTATTCGGACGGAGCCGAGAATTCGATCACGAATATCGTTCGTTTCTCGAAGTCTTGGAGAACAATGTCAGGCCTCGAGTGCGCAACGGAGACTGCTGCCCGAAAATCGTAGTTCCAGAAAATCTGGCACTTCTCGTTTCGGACAATTGACTCTATATCCCTTGGAGCGTTCGGCAGGGCGGGGTCGCGACCAACACTGTAAGAGCGACAAAGGTGGTAATAAAGTACACTTAGGGCCGCATTATGTCTATAGATATACGTTGTTCCTGCGTGGGTCGGACACCCCGATAGTATGTGTTCTAGGTACTCAGCGTGTGCATGACACGCTCTGCACCTATCACTGGGAACTTCTTCACATAAAATGCGGTGACGGTATGCTAAGGTGGAGATGACACCGTCCTGGCATGCGGAAATAAAGCCCTCTATACCTGAATTGAGCCCTGATGATTCGAGGAAAGCAAAAGTTTGCTCCTTCGACAAGGACTGTTTTTCTACATTTTTGTGAAAATTTCCGTGCATATGCTTGTCGAGTAGCTCTTGGTGAAATTTTCCAACCTCTGCTTTCTTTACTTCGGCTTTTAGCCGTGAAGCATCTAGATGGAGAAATGCACTTTCCTCACTTCTGATGTTGAAATTCAGGCCAAGGGCCTCGGCAGCTTGCTCCGCGGCTTTGTAAAGGAACGCTCCTTCGCCAATCATCTCGTGGTTTCTGACCATCTTTAGGAGAGGATCTCTGCCATTCGCAACTATGTAAGATGTACTTAAAACCATTCGGCTATGAAGACACTGGATATTCAGAAGTCCGCGTCCGCCTTGACGGCGTGAAATGTATAATCGCGGAACTGACGAATTGATATGTAAGCTGTTATGCATATGCATGATCTTACGCGTGGTGACATCAAGGGCCTTAAGCTCGTTTCTTCATCCATTGAACCACCCCAAACGAGTAGAGTAGAACCGGGACGGCAAGCATGTTAGTCGCAGATACCTTGTTCAACGCCGAAATCTGTCGAAGAAGATGCTTGTATCTGCTTCGGAGAGACTCCTTCATTGATGTTACGTCCTGAATCCGGCTTTGAGGCACGCCCAGGTATGTATAGGTTTCTCCAGTGTTAAGATGTCTAATAACACTTATATCCACAAGCTCAGGGTCCTTGGAAACGCCAGTAATCTTTCCTTTCTTCAAATGAATTTTGACACACTTGTCCAAACCAAAGTCCATCCCAATCTCTCCTGTGTAGTTCTTGACGATATTTATAGCAGTTTGAAGTTTGCTTCTACCAGCGGCATAGATCTTCAGGTCATCCATATAAAATACATGAGTGACCATATGCTCATGCTGATTATGTCGCCACAGAGGTATCCAGGACAATTTCGTAGTGCGAGAGATAGAGGCAGAAGTGTGATGCAAAAAAGCAAAGGGCTCATAGTATCCCCTTGAAAGACGCCCCTCTGGAAGGTGACGTTGTTCGTCGTCAGACGATGATTCCTAGATGAGATGGTAAATCTAGGTTTCCAAAGAGGCATCAATCTCTCTATGCATCTCACTATGTGTGGATGTACCTTCAAGCTTTGCAACAGACAGATGATAAGTCTATGAGAGGTTGAATCAAAAGCTTTCCGGTAGTCAATCCAGGCCATTGGCAAGACGCGCTGATGGAGTGTAGCGTCTTTACAGACACACCTGTCAATTAGCAGGTTCGCTCAATAGCCTGCTACACCTTTTTTCGAGCCTCGTTGTTCGTACATCTCTCGCGATACAGGCTCAATTCGTCGAACAATCCTGTTGTTTAGGACAGCTGTAAAGATCTTATACAGTGTGTTCAAACCAGTTATTGGCCTGTAATTCTCTGGTTTGGACAAATTGCCTTTTTTCGGTAGGAGTATAGTGCGTCCTAACACCAGCCACTGCGGAATGGGCGTCTTTGACTTTAAATATGAGGTGAATATGCGGGCCAAATGTTGGTGTATAGAAGTAAAGTTCTTCCACCAAAAGTTCTTGATACAATCTGGTCCAGCACCGGAAAAGTTCTTTATTCCTCTAAGTGCTTTTTTCACCTCTTCGGCAGTGACTGATGGGCACTCCTCCTCAGATTTTATGAGGCTGTCGCAAAACTTCTTGAAGCGGATGATATTGTCAGTATCTTCTTTCAACTCTAGTGTTTTCGGGATCTTGTACACCTCTCTCCAAAAAGTCTCTACCTCTTCGGGCTTGGGTGGATTTTTTACAAAAACAGGGGGATCACTGAAGAGGCGTGATGGGTCAGCAAGAAACTGTTGATTCTCCCTGATCCATCTCTCCCTCTTCTGTATCCTCCTCCTTGCGTCAGATAACAGCGTTATTTTGTCAAGAATATGTTGCTTGATTGTCAGCAGCTTTGACTTGTTCAGTGTGTGATTCAAGGTTCTTAGTTCTTGGGCGAACTTTCGAACCCTTTCCGTGAACGGTCTACTAGATGTTATGTAGTCAATCACACATTGAACACGAAACGCATTCTGTCTTGCCCATCCAATTTTCTTGTTCAGTTGCTGCAAGCGTCTTCTTGTCTTTTGATCCATCGTCGGTTTCAGCCTTCGATTTGAATCAGCCAAAGCTCTCGCAGCACCATAAACTGAGCAATTGATAGTCCAGAGGTCGGACTCTTGCGAGATATCTCCACGAAGGGAGGCATCCATTTCAGCCAGATCTTGGGGCTTAAGAGGAACTTGCATGTTGATGTTCTTCCTTGTACTGAAATTGCGATCATCTTCCGGAAGGTGCCTGCTTTCTGCGGTTGGTCTTAATGTCGTTTCATCTTCGTCTGCAGCTTGCTCAAGCAGCGGTTGAGGAAGCGCTTCGCGTACATGCCCATTTTTCCGGAGGTAGTCGGCTTGATTTCGCAAAAACTGATGCGAAACGTGTTGAAGCTCTGGGTGTTTCTGGCACCACAGGGTATGCATACGCGCCATAAAGCCTCCGCGAACAGGGATAATACTGGCATCGTAGCAGTCTAGCACGTCATTCTTAAGTTGATCCGTCCACTCAATGTGGGCGTTTCGCCGGTTCGTCGTCGTGATTCCATCTAAATTATTCTCAGCACCCCGAACTCTAGGATGATCGTCATTGTTTGCCGATCCATTGTCGGGTGCTCTGCGCGTTCGATCGTTTTGAACCGCATCTACAACATTTTGGTGGTTTGTTGGTTTCATTGTTGTTCCCACGAGCAGCTAGGGAAGGGGTTCGTCCATCCTTGTAGAGCCCCGCGTGCAAGGATAAGGCTGATACTCTGAGACGTCGCCCGGTATTTCAAAGTCACCGTTAAAGACACCTCACCCAGTTGCCATGCAGCTTTCGGCACGGTTCTCACACCTTCGCTATACATATATATATATATATATATATATATATATATATATATATATATTATTTCGAACTAACTCGAATTTTTCATTCATTTAAAAAAGACATTTCTTGATCCATTTTGCCAGATCAATGAATCGGTTACCTAAGGCTAAACGACACGTACATCCTGCCATTTATATCCACCTCCCATTAAAAAAAATTGGCAAAAGCCGAGTTTTCTAACGGAAAAATGCCAAAAATTCTCATTTCTTCATTTCCATTGCTTATAAAATGAACAAATAGAATGACATATGTATAATTTCCCAGAGTATCTGAATTATCTTAAATGATTCAGAGGAGTTCCAATTTACAGAGTTAACAAGTTTATAGAGTTCTTCTACCGATCCACTTTTTTTCGTGTCTGGTAACATGGATCAATAAATGGCTGTTTTGAATACATGAAAAATTCATGACATTTACAATTACAAAAATAGATGATAAGAATGATCTATAGATCGTGTAGACCGTGTAGAAATAGCCCCACTTGGCCCTATTAAAAGTCGGGCACTAGTCGGGGGCTAGTCGGAGAAATTTTGTAGGCAATGTCCCTAGTCGGGAACTGATCGGTCGCTAGTGGAGTTCTTTTTGATGAACATTTCTAGTCAGGGGCTGGTCGGGGACTAGTCGAGCTATTTCAAAAAATCCTAATCCTCTGTGTAGGCTATTTTTATGTCAAAATTCCTAGGCGGGTCCTAGCCGGGCTCTGGTCGGGTTGTTCTTGTTTTGACATAACATTCTTAATATCAATTTAACGAGACTTTAAGATTGTTCAAGTGTTCTAAAATTTCGAAAAAATGTGAATAAAAATATTGCGAAAACAATTTTTTTCGTTTTTTTTTCTTAAGGACAAAAATTCTAAGTTCCATCTTCAAGATAAATTGTAACTGTTCAGAAAAAATTACATTTTTTTTAAATCTTGTCTTTCGACTCGTCCCTAATCCTTCACGGTAAATTATAGTTCGAAATCAAAAAATGCATTGTATTGTGAATTCAAGTAGAAAAAAATCAGACACTTCGGTGTGAACAATGAGCCGCAACGAGCCGTGGCCGGAAAGATCCTAACCCTTTTCAGGATTCCTGGTAACCGAAGAAAAAAATGACAGAAAAACTTCGTGTCAGCCGTGCACTTGTCGTGGCAGCCACGACCGGCTGAAAGTGGTGAGCCCTGATTTAGGACAATGTTGCATATTGTTTTCTTACTTTGTCCCTCAAACACCATGATTTTCATTTTATTCACGTTAATTTTGAGGCCCATGTTCTTCATGCTTGTATTAAGTCTATCCAACATACTTTGCAAGTCCTCGACTGATTCTGCCATAAAAATCTTGTCATCTGCGACAGCTAACCCACGTACCTTGACGGTTTCAAGATCTACACCTTCTTCGTCGAAGAGGGCAGTTCTCAGACACTTATCCATGAATATGATGAATAGCCACGAGGACATAACGCATCCTTGTTTCACGCATTGCATAATATCGAACCAGTCACTCAGTTTCCCATTTACCCTTACACTAGCTTTACTACCTGAATATATTGTTTTTTTTGCTTGTAGGAGCCCTCCATTTACTCCATACTCTTTAAGGACTTCCCAAAGTTTACTCCTATTTACCTTGTCGAATGCTTTTTCTAGGTCAATAAATGCACAGAACATTTTCTTTCCTATTCTCAAGCTTTTTTCTGCGATCTGTATTAGGCTAAATATCTGATCTGTACATGATTTTCCCGGCATAAATCCACTTTGGACTTCTCATATCTTCTCTTGTGTAATTTCCATTAACCGACGAATAAGTATTTTTGAGTATATTTTACTTACGGTACTTAGTAGGCCGATACCTCTGTAATTACTGCAGTTGCTTTTATCTTCCTTTCTTTTGTATATTGGTACGATAATCGCTTTTCTCCAACCGTCTGGAACTTCTCCTGTCTCGAAACATACATTTTTCAATTCACACAACCTGTGAGGTATGTACTCGCCACCGTATTTAAGCATTTCAGCGCTAATACTGTCCATACCAGCAGCCTTACCGGTTTTCAAGTTCATAATTATATCTCTGACCTCAGTGGCACAGACTTTTTCAATTGTGTTTTCTAATGCATTATGTTCTATGCCGCAGTTTTGTTGTCCTATATCTTCACCTCCTAATCGTTCTTCAAAAGAGTCTTTTGAAGCGTCTACTATCCCGTCTATATCATATAGCGTTTCACCTTTGCTGTTTCTCATGCTGACAAACTCTGTACTTTTACTTTCCTTCGACTGTTGATATAATAGTTTCATAATTCCTTCAAAGTAGTTTTGTATTTTTTTCTCTTCTTCTGTTCTGGTTTTCTCTTTACTCTCTTTGAGTGGTCGTTTAACTTTCCTCTTTTTGTGTCTGTAATCATTTTTGAGTTTATTTCTCTCCTCATCAATAAGACAGGTCATGTTCAGCATTTATTGTGCGCTTCTTTCTTTTCTTTTTGGGCTGCCTCACTTTCATCGCTCTACCACGCATCGCCAGACTTTCTTCCTACCATCGCCGTACCACACACTTCAATCGCAGTTTTAACAATAGTATCCTGTAATAAAGCCCATGCGCCCTCTATATCTTTATTTCTTTCAAGGGGCTCCCAAAATGCCTTATCTATGCGTTCGTTTATCTTGTTCTGAAAATGTATTCGAACTTCCGGTTTCTGTAAATTTTCGATCTTGATTCGCGTTTGTTTCGTTTGTTTGGTTCTCTTTCTTCTCCATCCCCGCCATAAGTTTATTTTGGAGACTCAAAGGTAATGATCAGTATGACATTCGGCCCCCCTCATGACTTTTGTATCTGTAACTAGTTCTCTTAGTCTTTCATCTGCAATAACGAAGTCAATTATACTGCGGTTATTTCCTTTACACCAGGTGTAAGTGTCAATCATTTTATGTCGAAACCAAGTATTTGTCATAACTAGGCCCTTTTCTAAGCATAAGCTAACTAAATTTTCCCCGTTATAATTTTTTCTTGTTGGGTCGCCAAAATTACCTAGCACCCTTCCTGTATCTGTATCCTGACGTTGGACGCCGACCCATCCGTTCATATCTGCTAGCAGAATTATTCTTTCACCTTGATCGAAAGTACTTATTGTATCATTTAAAGTGTCCCAGAAGGCGTCTTTCACTTCCCTCGAATCGCATACCGACTGGTGCATAGCACGCTATGATAAATAATCTTCTGATTCCTACCTTCATTCTAGCCCATAGCAATCTTGGTGATACAAAATCATGATCTTTGAGATGTTTTCTTGCTTTTTCATTCATAATTAAACCGTCCCCTTGATTACCATGTGATTCGCTATCTAATCCTGACCATATTTCACAACCGCCTTTCAACACCCCATTTTCCATGTTCGTAATTTCGCAACCCTTTTTCTTCGTCTCAGGCACACAAAGATTATCTGGTTTCCTTATGTGCATAGTTTTTCCCCACGTGCGAATTTGGGTCGGCAGCCAGAGTTGACGGTCGGCCCAAGGTCGGGCCGACTTTGGCAACCCAATTTTGCTGACCAAGGTTGGCCCAACTATAGCAGTTCGAAGACACCTTGGTTGGGCCAACGTTAGAAGCCGACAATGGCTTCCAAAATTCACCCGACGGTCGGCCCAACTGTGGCCCAAGGTAGAGTCGACGGCAGTTTAGGCCTTGGAAAATTGGTTCAAAATAACCATAACAATATAGTCGGCCCGACTCTGGGTGATGGTTGACCCCATCATCGGTGTAATATTATCCAGTGCAAGTAACCTCACTTTTGCCGACCGTCGGTCCAACTCTGGCTCAAGGTTGCGTCGACGGTCGTTTTGGCTTTGGCAAATTGCCTCAAAATAACCATAAAACGACGGTCGGCCTGACTCTGGGCGATAGTTGGCCCGACCATCGGTGTAATATTATCCACTGCAAGTAACCTCACTTTTGCCGACCGTCGGTCCAACTCTGGCTGTAGGTTGGGTCGACGGTCGCAGACATACCCATATTCGTACCGAAATTTCGGTACACGTAGACACTTCATTAAAAAAAAAAATGCAAAGCTCCATCTTTATGGTAAATTGTAAATGTTCCGAAAAATTCACATTTGATGTAATTCTTAATCGTTTTAAAATAGTCTGAAACACATCAAATGCAAAACGTTACACGAAAGTTTGAAAAAAATTGTGAATAAAAAAATTGTCGCAGTACGTGTTACGAACCGTCCTGATACTTAATTAAATTTTGTATTCAACAAATTCAAAATTAAATTTAACTCTCCAGGAACATATACGCAACATGAGCATTTTTAAAACATAAGCCAGCATGAACATTCCTTCACCCATGCCAATAAGTTAGGGTAAGATAGAAAGACATGAGAACTAGAGAGAAGGAAAGAGACAAGACGACAATACGAATCATTGCAAGGAAAGCACCCATACGAACACCAGTTGACGCTTCTACCTATGCACTACTACACCTAATGATTCGCTTGCGGTGCGCATGCATTTCCTTATCTTCCAAAGTCCTTCCTATGTAAACAAGTGATTTATTTTGACAGCTCATCTGACCTATAATAATTAACCCTTAATAATAATATATAAATCACCCTTGTCTAATTAACAATTCCTTACTATTACAAAATATTTTCAAGATTATTAGTTACTAATTTCATACTGAAATAAATAAACTAATTTGGAAACAATTAATAACCAATATTCAGTAAAATTCAAATTATAATTTAAAAAGAATATGAAATTAAAGGAATCAAACGTGTCTCCAAGTCACGTTATGACAGTCAGCAATTTTTCAGAAGTCAGCGATTCACAATATAGCTTCCTTCCATGGGTCTCTCCCAAATTGTCGTTTGACAACGATCAATCAATCAAAATTAGCAATGCTTGCAAAAATGCCCTACCTCACCTATGCATTCGTACCTTCGAGTCGGTCATACTCAAAATTGTCAAGGCAGTTCTTTACTACTTCTTGTACCGACTAGAAGTACTAAGGAATCCGGAAAAAACACGGTTTCTCTTGCCCGTCTGCACTCGACGCGTAACTGAGCTGGGCCGCAACGTCATTAATAATTAAAGTTAGTCATTGGCCAGGAACGACGTTTTCAAACGGTATCACTGACCCGACTCCTTATTTTTGATTAGATATCAACGGACGTCGCCCTTTAAACAGCATCAACGGACCCACGTTTCTATCAAATTCGGACGAACCGGGACGGCATCGAATGACGGCATCATCGGACCTAATTTGACCATTTAATTGACTCGCCCAGACAGATCTACGAACGGACGTAAAACTCTTACAGGTCTTTAGTCGACGGAAGACCGATACCGAACTTAAGTGACATAACGACGTACAGACGTGTAGCCACTTAAATTCAAAACCAGCAGAGTTCGTTTCCTACCGTGAAGGATGTGTCGATTCTGCAAATCAGCTTAGTGCACCCAGAATAGAAACGGCGATTCGGGCCCAGTGCAGTTATCTACGAAGTGCGACGGTCCAGGGAAAGGTGTGAACCTGACAAGTTACATCCTATGCAAAAAAAAAAAAACAGAAATCTAATCCTTGCCCGCTCCCTCCTTCTCTCTGGCAAATGAAGTGTGGCGGTAGCTGTAAGTTAGGGTAAGTAAAATGTGAAAATTACTTGTACTTTCTCTTCTTGATTCCTTTGGAATGTTACCATCTGTTGTTTTTTGTTATTTCATTCTCTTCTAATTTGAATAAATTAAAATTGAACTAGAGTCAGTGCATTAGTTATTCAACAGAAAATCCTTTTCATCATTAAAATTCAACGGTAGCAGGACAGCGGAAAAAGGGAACATCTTGAATTAATAAGATGGTAGTCACGATCCCACAAAAAATTAAACAAATCAATAAACTAATTTGGCAGCTTGAACCTCCAGTACATTATGTAATAGTTAAAGCTCATTCACAGATTTTTAAAAATTAAAAATTATCATCTCGTACGTAACAGTACGTGACATAATTTTTAAGTTCCGTCGATGCAAATGTCAAATGCTCATTAAAAATGACATTTTATGTCATTACCAAAGTAGTAGAATGGCCTGAAACGCGAAAAATAAAATAGTAAACGAAGACAAAATTATCAAAGTAGAACAAAAATTTTTTGAAGAAAAATGTTTAGAACAAAAAATTTGAAAAAAAAATTGAAACAAAAATGTTGAAAAAAATGTGTTGTAATCGGATTGAATTATTTATTTAAAAATTATTTCATTTATATTTCCGTTAACAGTTAATTCATTTCATATATACATGATGTCGTATAATATTTAAAAAGTTAATGAGAAAAAAGAGTTAAAAAATTGTTTCTTTTCAACTGCTTTGATCTGTGCCTTATGAGGATGGTTGTTTTATTGATTTTTAATTCTGTAGGTACAGAGTAATGGGTAAGACTCCCGACTGCCAGGCGATAGATTCAGGTATAGATGTAGGTTCGAAGCCCCGTAGCGTTAGAAATTTTATTTGTAATATAATGTTTAAAAATGTAATATATGTATTCATTCTAAGCAGGACGATTAGCATTGATAGTCAAAATACTCGCCATAAATTATTATTTATTTTTTGAATACTTATTTCGTGTATTTAAACCTGTTTAGTACGAACCTGCAAAAATCAGAGTTGGCCCCACATTGTTGTCCAAGGTAGGGCCGACATCATCCTAATAGTTGGCCCGAATGTGGACCGACGATCAATTCGCAGAAGAAGCGTTGGTTAACCAACGCTTCCTCCCAATGTTGGGCCAACTTCGAAAACCAATGGTATGCGAAACTTGTATTCCGCGGTTGGCTCAACCATGACAACTATTGTTAGCCCAACTGTGTAAAATAGGGACGGCATGCGTTATCATTACGCTGGT
>CAKNXH010001164.1:0-10948 GCA_932178445.1 Andricus quercusramuli | reverse complement strand
ATATATATATATATATATATATATATATATATATATATCCCATCGTTATTAGGGTCATCACGAGCAGAGCCGAATTTTATAATGCCTGCCGCCCCTGGACAGTAGTGAACTTGACGCGCCACTTCCAGCTTTTTTACTTTGGCCCCGAATTTTCTGACAAAAACCAATGCGACCAAAATCGTTTGCTGTTTAACCCACATCGTACACATGGGGTTACGCTAACCCAACGACCTTTTTTTAAGTTGTGTTATTCCTTAATGGAGCACAGGAGGGAGGGAATACCTAGGTGGGAAAAATATCTGAGGGCCCCCCTACAATATCCCCAGTCGGTTTCTTTCATTAGCCGTTTTGCCGTCAAGATGCAAGTATCGAAAGTTGCGCGTCGGGTGTACGTAACCCCATAGTACGATACGTAGCAAAATCCGACATTGATGAAAATTCATATTGAGCGCGAATCTTCGCTTTTATTTTGCCATTGACAAGGCTAGCACGCAGCAACTCGTTAATTTTGAGATACTCTATAATTCTGTATAATCAAAAGCTATTTCCAATAAATTGGAATGTGTAAAAAAATTTGAGTCATAAATTTTACTTTCAATGTCTCCTTTTCCATATTCGAAGATCAATTTTTTAATTGATATTCATTTTTGATAGATTATCGATTTTATGTGTAATCTAATCTTTATTTGTCTCCATTTACTAAAAAAAAAATTGATTTAACACCTAAATGTATGTTATTCAATGAAAAAAATAGTACATTTCATCATTTTCAGGAACTTCGGAAATCGTGAAAGTTCAGTTGGTCAAAAAAATATACTTTTTGGAGGGAATCGCAAAAACAGTACTTCGGTAATATTTCCTAACTATTAACCTTTCCAGTGATATATAACTTAAGGCCGGGAAATTTTTTTATCATTTTTATATTCGTTTTGGAAAAAAACATGTTTTTCAACGGCAAAAATGTAAAAGTGTGTTCAGTATTTTACCAAAAACATATAAAATCCATCAAAATACAGTAATTTTGCATTACTCATCGTTTTCCTGATGAAATTTCCTTTCAATAAAACAAAACAAACAAGTAAATCGACGAATAAGAACAATAGATACATGCAATCAAAGTTGAGTGGGGTGTGCCTAACCCCATGTGTACGCTACGGAAGTTTTTTTGAGGATCCTACGATGAGCGTTAACTTATGCATCAAAATCTTTTCATTAATTAATATATGGCGAACGATAATAAACAAAACAAATTTAAACTTGGCAAATCGATTGGGTGATTAAGTTGTGGAAGTCTAAAGTACGGAGTAACGAAGATTCGATACACAAAATTGCTCAGCTTTTAAGGGGATTAATCACAGTTGGGAAACGGGATTTCAGTTTTCAGCCGCACGGTTGAATATTTTTGTCTGATATTTTTCATACCTCATCTACATATTATCAATTTTAATTAGTAGAATTAGTTTATTCATATAATTTGAAGAAAGTGAAGAATGCATTCATGAAAATCGGTTTATATTTGCAGTGATAATAGAAATGTTGAAGTGCACACGATAGTATACCCAGATATACCGCACAGTGGGAGGAAACGCATTTTTTTCGCTCGAAAAAGTTTACAGGCTTCAATTCTACCCTGATTTGCAATTATTTTCTTCACAATGCAGTGTGTTAAATTTAAAAGAGCGCCTTTGTCAGAGATTTTTGCATTTTCATTTGTTTATTTATTATATGTTTACTCAAAGTATGAGAAAATCGAGATGTTCCACAAAATCCTTATTTACCCTTTACCAACGCCTTGCATATAATGAAAATCGTCTTTAATCAATGCAAGAGTAATCCCAGAATATAAATAATTTGATTATTTTATGTTTTAATTTTAATAAACAACTTACATTAACAAATAGCCAAACATTGTAATTTTTGTAGAAAAAAATTTGTTCTTGGATGAAAATACTTTAAATTGTAGTGAGAGTGACTGTTACTCACAATTGTCATAAAACATCAACAATTGTAATTGTTACAAACAATTTTTTGCAAAAATTTGGAATATGTGTTTTTTCTATTTCGGTTTTTCCTTTATTATCTGAATTTAAGTAGATATTCGGAACAATCATATATGTTCGATTACATTTGTTAAAATACAACAATTCTTGATTTTTTGAAGAAATAAAATAAGTAAATATGAAGGTTTAGTCTGGAAACATAATTTTTTTTTGCACTTTGCCCTGGAAAGATTTTTTTTTCACTGAAACGGCTTGAACTTTTTGCGACAAAGAATTGCAATCACTATTTTCATAAAAAATAAACAATACGCAATTATTATAAGAAATTTTTGTAGCGACATATTTAAAATAGCGTTTTTTTCAAATTTGGATTCCTCTGAATTATTTAAGATACTTCAGATATTCTGGAAAATGATACATATTTAATTCTATTTGTTCATTTTATAAGCAATGGAAATGAATAAATAAGAAGTTTTGGCATTTTTCCGTTAGAAAAATCGGCTTTCGCCAATCTGGAGATTTTTTTTAATGGCAGGTGGATATCAATTCTAGGACTGTATCTTCTAGCCTTAGGTAAACAATAAATGGATCTGACACAATGCATCAATTAAGGGCTTTTTTAAATAGATACAAATTTTGTGATATTTCAAATGAAATAGAAATCACAATTATTTATTATTTTATATATATATATATATATATATATATATATATATGTTCCAGTTATTATAACAATTATTTAATATTTATTTATAGTATTGACTGCGAATCTCTCTCACAAAAATTTAAAGCAATTTTAGTGGAAAAAAAGTATTCTGCAGACCAAAAAGCCAAAGTTTTATATTTACTTATTTCATTTGTTCACGAAATCAACAATTGTTGTATTTCAAGAAATATAATTGACCCTATGTTCTTTCTAAGAATATCTGCATCAATTCAGATGATGAAGAGAAATCCGAAATTGGAAAACCACAAATTCCAAAATTTTCCGAAATTGTTTATAATGTTTCATAGAAATTGTTACTGACAATCGCTCTCACAATAATTCAAAGTAGTCCACAAATTCCAAATTTTTGCAAAAAATTGTTCATAATAATTAGAATTGTTGATAATAAAATTATTTGTGATGTGAGAGTACTCTTGCGTTGATTCAAGATAATTTTCATTATATGCAAAGCGCTGTTAAAGAATAAATAATGATTTCGTGAAAAATCTCGATGTTCTCATACTTTGAGCAAACATATAGTTAATAAACAGATGAAAATGAAAAAATCTCTGACCATGGTGCTCTTTCAAATTTAGCGCCCTAAAATGTAAAAAAAGTAATTGCAAATCAGAGTAAAATTGAAGTCTGTAGACTTTTTTTGAAAAAAATGCGTTTTCACCCACTGTGCGGTATATCTGGCTATACTATCATGTGCACTTCAACATTTCTATTATTACTGAAAATATTAACCGATTTTCATGAACATTTTTTTCACTTCCATTGAATTATATGAATAAACTAATTCTGCTAATTAAAATTGAATCACTCCATGCTTTCATAATTTCAGGGTTTTTAACTGGCCAGCATCTCATAGAAATGAAAGTTATGGGTAATTCGACGCGCTCCGGGGTGTCTCCCTCCTGAGTTTGATGCAGGTCATGCCCAGTAAACGCTAACTGAGCTAACACTGAGCCTCACTGCAATTTTATTCTATTTTTATTTTCTTCTTGTTTATAACATCAAATATAAACACTTTTTCGAAAAACCGGCGCTGGTCGGCAAAACAAACTAATATTTAGATGGGGTATGCAAAATATCAGACAAAAATATTCAACAGTTCGGCTGGAAACTGGAATCACGTTTTCAAACTCCGATAAACCCCCACAAGGTCATCTCCTGTCATTGTGGAACGCGAATAGTTTTTTATTCTTTTCAAACAAGAAACCGATCTTTTTGCGTTATAGTTGGTCACAACAATAGTAATGAATATTCTATAGGCAATTTCAACGTTCGGAAACACAGAAGATAAATCATTTTCACGGATAAATCTTGATAACTCTAATGGAGACTTTTGCTGAATTTGTTTGCCATAACAAATTTCGTAAAAGTGAACCAAATCATCATCGTCCAATGAAGTTTCGAAGTCCGAGAGTGATAGATTTCTCTTAGTAATTTTGAATTATCAATGATTTCATTTGTTTCCAGCTTATAAAATTGAGTCATAATGGCAAAGTTTTCGTAAAAAACTTGATATTTTGCACATGTTTCTTCTAGTTCAGTTGACAGTCTATCTAAAATGATGTTGAAAGTATTGACTCTGATCTCGCCAAGAGCCGAAAATTGAACTTCGCTATCTCTTGTTTCGTCGGCATGTAGATTTCTTATTTTTCAGACACAAATCTGACTCATACAATTAAGAAGCGGATATTTGAAGTGCTTTGTATTCCAAACTATCGAAATCATTCCGAGTGTAAGCAACCATTTTTATGAGACCTCGGTACTGATCAATAACCTCAGCAATATACTGGCTGATTTACGAACATTCATCACGTTCAGGTGACTTTCAGTGGTTGTTGAATATTATTATGAGTTGAAAATATAATTTGGGGTTTTCTGAAGGTGAATTCAGTGATCATTTCCTATTTTAGAATCTTTTGAGTCTTCTATGTGGAGGCACTCAGGATTTGTTCAGGTGAAAGTGGAAGGGGTGATCTTAGGGGGTTATTGATTTTGAGAGATTTCATGAAATACTTTCAAATAGACTAATATAAAATATGTTGAGTCTTTGTCGATTTTTATCAAGACCTGCAGCGGTTAAATTTTCAAAGCAGGCGGAAATGTAATTTGAAACTTCTCAAGTGCGTACCCATAAAATCTCAGTTCATCGTCCAGTGTCAATGCGTACAGTCGCATTTTAGCTAAAACTAGAACAAACAAATATCAATTCATATGTGCGACTATTCTTCTTCCAAACTATATTTCCATAAAAAGAAATTTAAAGCTATTTTTCATAGATAGATAGATAGATAGATAGATAGATAAACGTTCATTTTTCAGCCTGCTAGCCTCAAAAAATTAACTTGCTTACACTTCCATTTTTTACAGAATTTTCTTAAAACTAACCCTTAAAAACTAACATCCATCCATACCTTATCTCTAAGACCGCACGCTTTCATCGCCTTGCCTTCCTCGCTTCGCCTCGCCACGCCTCGCTCGCATGTCCACATTATCTCGCATTGCCTCGCATTGCTAAACTCTGCTTTCGCGGCTAATACCTGATACTTATCTACTATTTACAATATTTACAGATTCATTATATCTACTTCCTCTCCTATGTACAATCCTGCCTTCTCCATTCCTCTTCTTCCTTCCTTCTCTTCTTCTCCATATAACCCAACACTCCCTTCACCCATGCTACTGCCCTTTGGTCCCCCTTTTTCATGCATCAATACCTCCATGCTTATCCCACTCCTTTCCACCTCTACACACTCCTCCAACCAGTGCTCCACTCTTGCATCCCCCTTCCCACACAGTTCACACATCCTCTTCTACCGAGAGAGCCAGAACCTACTAAAACCCTTCATGCACCTACATCTCATCCTCGCTATGAGCTCCTGACTTCCTTTCTCTCCTTTCTCACATAAATATTGCGCTCTCGCCCTTGGCATAATCCACACATAGTACCTGTAAAAACTTGACTCTCTCATTCTCTCTTCTCCTTCTGTCTTCTCTCTCTCCATGCCGTCCTTCTTAACCAACTCATATACCTTCCTTCTTTGTGCATCCTTCTCACTTCATCCATCTGTAGTCCATTCGTTCTAAAGTACCTCTTCCTCTCAACCTCCATCTTCCCACCCCCTCTACTGCTCTCCTTCTCCCACGAACACTCCTCAAGCCAGCCTACTCTCCCCTCCTCCAGAAATTTCTCCTTATACTTACATGGCCGACTCCCCGCTAGAATCCCTACACTCGTTCTCCCCGTCTCCCTCCTGACAATATAATTAGGCATATTCCTCGCCAACCCCAGGGTCCACTTTACATACCTCTCCTGTGTTCGATTTACCTCTTCACATTCCTTCCACCCCCACACCTCTACTCCATACAATAGCACACACATCACTAGTGAGTCAGACAATTTCATTCTCCTTCCAAAAGCATTTGCGAATAACTTCTTTCCCAATCCAAAACACGAAGCCCAGGTATACAAACTCTTTCACCTCTTACACCGTCTTTCCCTTCCGCTTCCACTCCCCTCCATTATCCCTTCCCTCTCATTTCCTGAACACCATAACCTTGGAATTTTCCGCATTCAGCTCTAACCCCTTCTTATCAAGGTATCTTCTCAACCTCTTCATTATCTCCTTGAAGGCTTCCTCGCTTCTTTCCAGCAACACTATGTCATCTGCATACGCTGGTGACCAAATTCTATCCCCTCCTATCCGCACTCCTCCTGGCACCCCGGCCTCCAGCTTACTTTCTACATCCGCAATTAAAATCGCAAAAAGCGTTGGGCTAAGCGGACACCCTTGCCTGAACCACCTATCCATCCAGAATCCCTCCGAAGTCCCCTCCCCTCCTCTTACCTTATCTTTAATCTCTTTATATATCTCCCTTACCCTCTCAATAAGACCTCTCTCCACTCCCCCATCCTTCATCGCCTCCCACAACCTCCCCCTATCCACGGAATGAAACGCGCCTTTGAGATCCAGAAAAAACGCGTACACTCTCGCCCCCTTCTTCGCTAATTCTCTGTCCACCACGTGCGGCAGAACGTACATATTGTCAATAGTACTCCCACCCGCCCTAAAGTCTCTACGCCACCACCATCGCGTACACTTTATACGACGTATTCATTAGCGTAATTCCCCTATAATTTTCCTTTCTATTCCTATCTCCTTTCTTATACAGTGGCACTATTAACCCTTCTCTCCACCATCCTGGAAATCCCTCCCCCCTCCATACTTTCTTCACTACCTCCTTCAGCCTCTCCCTATCCTCATGTGAACTAAACAGCCATGCGTCGTTCTCTACCCCGTCCGGCCCTGCTACTTTTGACCTTCTTAACCTCCTTATCTGCTTCTTTATCTCCTTGTCATTAAACTCCTCCATTTCTGCCTCCCCCGTTCTTCTACTGCCACCATTCCTCTTCCTTGAATCTAAGCCCTGAAATGATTCTTTAAAAAACTCCCTCCTCTCCTCACTCCCTATCTTCTCGCTAATCCCCCACTACGCTTCCTCAACCTATTTATTATCTTCCAGACGTCGCCCTTTGTCTCAACATTTCCTAACTCCTCTTCCACATCTTCTTCCTTTTCTTGTTCTTTCTTCTTACACATCAAACCTAAACCCCTTCCTGATTCTTGTACTTCCTCTCCACCTTCATTTTCATCTTTTTACATTCCCTATCCCACCACGGTCTCGCCGTTCCTTTTTTTCTTCTTTCTAAATACCTTCTTTTGCACATACTCTTTCACCTTTGTTTTCAGATCCTACCATATTTCCCTTTCACCGAATCCCCTCCTAAGCGTACCTTTCCTTACTGCTCCTGATACTTCTCTATCGCCTCCCTTGTCCAGGTGACCGTCTCCCCTATCTTCATGGCTGATGGTCTGATTCCACCCTCCCCTCTACTGCGAATTTGCCCGTCCCATCCCATCCTTGCATATTCATGACATGGTCCATCACCGATACCCCCACCTTACTTACATATGTGTATTCTCCCACTTTGCCCCCATTTGCCATAACATTCGCCACCGCTCAGCCTCTACCCTCCATCCACTCCCTTAGAATCTCCCCCTCCTTATTTATTATCATATCCTTTGATTTCCTTTCGAAGCTCTCCTCTTCCGTGTAAAGTTCCCCTTCGCTCCCCATCCTCGTATTAAAATCCCCACCCAGTACCATCATATCCTCCTGTATTTCGCACATAAAGTCTCCCACCCTTTCTTTCATTCTTTCTATCCCATCCTTATTGTACACTGTCACCAACTTACACGCTACCTCGTCTATTTTTACTTCCCTCATTTGCACTCCCTTGCCCGCTTCCTCTTCATTAACTTCTTTCTCTAATCTATCTCTAACCCCCATTATAATTCCTCCACTAGCCCTTCCTTTCTTCTTCACTCTGACCGCCTTCCGGAGTCTCCACCTGTACCCCCTTGGCAGCGTTGTCTCTATTCTATCCCATTCCTTTCTTTCTATCCACGTCTTTACCAGTCCCACAACATCAAATTCCTAGATATACCTCCAGAACTCTTCATCCTTCTTTTTCACCGCTGCTACGTTCCAGTACAGCACCTTCACTACTCCTCTAGCCTGCATTACCCCCACCCCCTAATTCTTACGAAACGAATTCCCCTGCACTTCCTTTAACACCTCTTTCTACTCATCCCACACCCACATTTTCTCGTCTACTTTTATTTTCCGATATCCTACCTTCGCCGACCTCCCTTCACTCCTCTCCCTCCTAGCCCTGTCATGCAGCATTGTCTGCACATCCGTTTCCTTTGTCGTTAAATCGTGATCGACGAAAACTCCGTTATCCTTTATCCTATTCTTATTTCGCATGACCCCCCACTTTTCTTCCCAGCTCTCCAACTCCACAACCGCCACTTCCTTGTCCTTCCTGCCCTCCAACATAACTTTTCTTACCATGCCTTTAACCAACCCTATGCCTTGTAGCAGCGCTTCCACGCCCTCCCTTTCTTCCCCACTCTTTAGCTTCAACCCTCTTATCACAATATTATTCCTCCTGTCTGCCTTCTCTTTTCTCTCCATTCTCAACTCCATTGCCCTTAACCTTTCCCTATCCGCCCTCTCCTCCTTTTTATTACTACGCTCTCCCGCTTTCTCTTCTATCATATTCTCTATCCTCTCCCAAATACCTTTAATCTGGCTCCCCCGACCTCCGTCTCCTATTTCCATTTCCGTCCTGCTCTCCACCTTCTCAAGCCTTTTTCCGGTCCATTCCTTCCATACCCTCATTTCCTCTTCCATCTGCTTTATTTTAATTTCTTTTTCTTTCCTTTCCCTCTCTAACCCTTCTACTCTCTCCCTCAACTCTTTCACCTCCTTTTCCCATTTGGTCATTTTTCATGAAAATTAATCAAACCGCGAAAATAAAAGTGTAATTTCGAGACTAGGAAGATTTCTTTAGAGATCCTCGAAGACAAGAGTCGGGTCCAGAGCGAAATAATTAAATCAACTTTTCCAGATAAGTTTTCAATCACTATTTTTTATTATTAATATTTTCTAATTTAATATTCTTAGTTACTCATTTAATGCGATTTCAAAGGTTTTGAAATACTTTGAAGCATTCCAAGGAAATTTAAAAAGATTCTGTGAAATTTTTCTTCTTCTAAATATTAATTTCAGTAATTCAAATGGAATTTCAAACAATTTAATCACTTATGATATTTTTAAAGGATCCTATGGTACTTGCAGGAGATTCAGAAAATTCAAGGAATTCCCAAGTCATTTCATTTCCAATTCTTCTGTGGTTTTTAAGGATTTAAAAACATTATGTTTATGCATTCTGGCTGAAGATTGAAAAATTAAAGCTCTTTTGGTGAAAATTCATAATATCTCTTAAAATCGAACTATTTATGCTTGCCAGGGTGGAGGGGGGGGGGCGCCCACTTATATTCAACGATTTTCGCTTCAAATAGATCAAAATATTCATGTACGTCGTATATGCATGCATGCATGTATATATATATATATATATATATATATATATATATATATATTGGAATAGAACCGAAGGGCTTATGACAAAGCCACCGAACGCGTCCTCGGGTTGCGGATAGAGGGTCCCCGTACCAAGGGTTTCTGCTGAATATGGTTACAATAATTAATAAGCAGTCGCGGACAATTGTCCAGGGATGGTCCCGAAGGAATAACCCCTAAGCGAAAGTGTGCGAACCGTGCCGAAAGCTGCATGGCACCTGGGTGAGGTGTCATTAACGGTGACTCTGGGATACCGGGCGACGTCTCAGAGTATTAGCCTTATCCTTGCACGCGGGGCTCTACAAGGATTGACAAACCCTTTCCCTAGCTGCTCGTGGGAACAACAATGAAACCAACAAACCACCAAAATGTTGTAGATCCGGTTCAAAACGATCGAACGCGCAGAGCACCCGACAATGGATCGGCAAACAATGCCGATCATCCTAGAGTTCGGGGTGCTGAAAATAATTTAGATGGAAACACGACGACGAACCAGCGAAACGCCCACATTCAGTGGACGGATCAACTCAGGAATGACGTGCTAGACTGCTACGATGCCAGTGTTATCCCTGTTCACGGAGGCTTTATGGCGCGTATGCATACTCTGTGGTGCCAGAAACACCCAGAGCTTCGATACGTTTCGCATCAGTCTTTGCGAAATCAAGCCGACTACCTCCGGAAAAATGGATATGTACGCGGAGCGCTTCCTCAACCGCTGCTTGAACAAGCTGCAGACGGAGATGAAACGACATTAAGACCAACCGCAGAAAGCAGGCACCTTCTGGGAGATGAGCGCAATTTCAGTGCAAGGAGGAACATCAACATGCAAGTTCCTCTTAAGCCCCAAGATCTGGCTGAAATGGATGCCTTCCTTCGTGGAGGTATCTCGCAAGAGTCCGACCTCTGGACCATCAATTGCTCAGTTTATGGTGCTGCTACAGCTTTGGCTGATTCAAATCGAAGGCTGAAACCGACGATGGATCAGAAGACCAGAAGACGCTTGCGTCAACTGAACAAGAAAATTGGATGGGCAAGACAGAATGCGTCCCGTGTTCAATGTTTGATTGAATACATAACATCTGGTAGACCGTTCACGGAAAGGGTTCGAAAGTTGGCCCAAGAACTAAGGACCTTGAATCACACACTGAACAAGTCAAAGCTGCTGACAATCAAGCAGCATATTGTTGACAAAATAAGGCTGTTATCTGACGCAAGGAGGAGGATACAGAAGAGG
>CAKNXH010001163.1:84478-110209 GCA_932178445.1 Andricus quercusramuli | reverse complement strand
TTTTGAACCAAAAATGGAATAGTTAATTTTCCGGTTAAAAAAATTGATTTTCAACCTAGAAAAAGCGGATTTTCAACAAAATAGATGAATTTTCAGAAAATATTAATACGTTTGTAACAAAAAAGACGAATTTTCAATAAAATACATGAAATTTTAACCAAATATTTGAATTTTCAGGAAAAACGATCAATTTTGAACCAAAAATGGAATAGTTGAATTTCCGGTTAAAAAAATTTATTTTCAACCAAGAAAAAGCGAATTTTCAACAAAATAGTTGAATTTCCAGAAAAGATGAATACTTTTGTAACAGAAAAGACGAATTTTAAATAAAATATATGAAATTTAACCAAATATTTGAATTTTCAGGAAAAATGATCAATTTTGTACAAAAAATGGAATAGTTAAATTTCCGCTCAAAAAAATTTATTTTCGACAAAGAAAAAGCCAATTTTCAACAAAATAGTTGAATTTTCAAAAGACGAATACATTATTTCTAACAAAAATTACGAATTTTCATTAAAATACATGATTTTTCAACCAAATAGTTGAATTTTCAATTAAAAACGATCAAATTTTAACAAAAAATAAATAGTTAAATTCACGGTTTAAAAAATTGATTTTCAACCTAGAAAAAGTAGTTGAATTTTCCAAAATAGAATATTACTTTTCTGACAAAAAAGACCATTTTTAATAAAACACATTAATTTTTAACCAAATAGTTGAATTTTCAATTAAAAACGATCAATTTTGAGAAAAAAGTGAATTCTCCTTGAAATAGTTAAATCTTCAACCAGAAAAAATGAATTCGTAACAAATCAGTTTAACTTTAAATCAATTCAACCAAAAAAAAAAAAAAATTTTTATCAAAAAAGATGGATTTTCAACTTGATAGTAGAATTTGTAACCGAAAGAGATGAATTTTGAAAATGAGAAAAACAGGAATTTTTCCGGAAACAGTTGAAAAAAGAGGAATTCTTTAAAAAGGGGAAAAGATGCCAATAGGGGAAAAGAGTGTTTAATCTGATGTCTTTAAAGATCTTGCAATTAAAAAGTCTTCCACCTTCGTAATAAAAAGTATTTAAATTTGAAATCCTCCTGAAACTCATAAAAAAACTTTGAAGCTTGAATTTTTAGCACTTCCTGCCGCGTCGAGATCGTCAAGACCCATTGTGTGCGAGGATGTATGAAATATGCATTGAAAAGTCTGGAACGACTTTGTTCCTCATATTGGAAGAAAAGCGGCTTCCGGAAACCTGGGGGGAAAAAAGGGCATACAAAGAAAGTTGACTGGGGGGAAAATAGTCGAACTTTAATAAGGACCATGACGCGCTCATATAGCTTCACATTCGCCCAAATGGAATAACATAGTCGGTTGGTAGTTGGTAGACATACCCTGGTTACTCTTGGGAAATTGAGATTGGATTCCGGAATCCAGTGTCAATGGCTATGGAAGTCAAGTCCGAGGGGCAAGGGCACGTGTCGGTTTTGTTCCAACTTGCAAGGGATGTGGAAATGGGAACGACAATGGGAATAATACCATGACCATTGGAATCTGATAGGGTCATTCTCGTACTTTCTTGCTGTGTCGAAATCCCTCTTTTACGTGTAGAACAATCCCATTTACTATTATTTACTATTTATGTGAGGTAAGGTGAAGGGAACAGCAGAAAAAGATCAGGCAAATGTTGAATCAAAATTTTGAAGGCATCAAGACTATACCTAGTTTGTAGCAAATGCAAACTTCATCTGAATTTGGAATTAATTGTCTCTTAGAGTGGAATAGGGGAAAGAGTGTAAAGACTGCAAATTCAGCATAAGAAATGTCTTTCAAAATGAAGAAATTTTGATCCAGGGTGATTAGAAAAGCTCTTTCCAGGTCCCAACACGACAGGTTCTTAAAGCCAGAATTACTCGTGAAGTCCCTGCTCAGTCTGTTCACCCTCGGCTTTAATTCTCCGTCACTTTAGTTAAATACGCCTCGGTGGGCTTCCCAAGTGTAGTGACATAGTCGGTGACTACCGACTATCTTCCCTCGTCGCCACGCTACCTTTACTTAACAAACTTCCAAAACTTTCATAATTTTCAAAACTTGCTCAGCTTCATCCCCAAGACTCAACATATTCCTCAATTCTTGTAAAGGGGTGCGAAAGACCGCTTGCAATAAATTATCAGATCATGTCAATTGTGCCAACGAGGTCTTATAATAAGCTCGAGTCTACAGTGTAGGAAGAAATATTATTTCGTTTTTATTAGACGCGATAAAACTTTAACTTCTCTTCTACCTCAATTTTGCCATTTTTTCACATCTCTAGCCTCCTCCCACCACTTTATCCACTCCTCATCCAATCTATCCTTCCCTAGAATCTTTACCACATTATCTTGCTTCCATTCCTCTCCTACATCCTTCCTCTACATGCTCTCATGTTTCCTTTTCCCATTAATTCACTTTCTGCATTTTTCCCCAAAATATCCTTTCCCTTAACTCTTTCCAGTACAAATCTTGCTATTGGGGTCCATTTTCTATCTCCACACCCCTTTTCTAAGTACTTTAGTACTCCTTCCTTTCTTACGAACTTATACTACTTATTTTAATCCCTCAATCGTCAGCCATCTTTTTATTCATTGCTGTTCCTTATACCTTCTTTCCATACCTTCTTTCCATATTTTCATAGCTTACTCCCGTCCTCTCTCCTATATTTCTTGCACTAAAGAACTCCCTCCTTTCCTCCTAAAACCTCTTCATCCACTCATCACCCAATCCATCCTTCTCTAGAACCTTTGCCACATTATCTTGTTTCTATTCCTCTCCTACATCCTTCCTCTACATGCTCTCATGTTTCCTCTTCCCATTAACTCACTTTCTGCATTTTTTTCCAAAATATCCTTTCCCTTAACTCTTTACAGTCTCAATCTTGCAGTTCTGGTCCATCTTCTCTCTCCCCACTCCTTTTCTAAATACTTTGGTACTCCTTCCTTACGATCTTACACCACTTATTTCAATTCCTCAATCGTCACCCATCTTTCTATTAATTGCTGTTCCCTATTCCTTCTTTCCATACCTTCTTTCCATATTTTCATAGCTTACTCCAGTCCCCTCTCCTATATCTCTTGCACTAAAGAACTCCCTCCTTTCCTCCTACAACCTCTTCATCCACTCATCACCCAATCCATCCTTCTGTAGATTCTTTGTCACATTATCTTGTTTCTATTCCTCTCCTACATCCTTCCTCTACATGCTCTCATGTTTCCTCTTCCCATTAATTCACTTTCTGCATTTTTTTCCAAAATATCCTTTCCCTTAACTCTTTACAGTGTCAATCTCGCTATTCTGGTCCATCTTCTCTCTACCCGTCCCTTTTCTAAGTACTTCGCTACTCCTTCCTTATCATCTTATACCATTTATTGTATTTTGATTCCTCCATCATCAACCATCGTTCTATTAATTGCCTTTCCCTAAACCGTCTTTCCAAACCATCACAGCTTACTCCAGTTTCCTCTTCTATATCTCTTGCACTAAAGTAGAGAAATCCCAACCCTTTTCTACCGAACTTTTTAATTTTATCGGCCTTCCTCTTCTTTCTTCTACCTCCTTCAAATATTTTTTCGCTAACTCCTCTCACTTTACCGCTCTAGTACTTAATTTATACTTTTGTTATCCTTCTTCAATCTTTTGTGAACCTTTTTTTTCTTATTTCCCATATCTGTTTCATTACTCCTGCCGCTTTTTTTACCTTTCCCCTTTTTAAAGAATTCTTATTTTTTCCCCTCTTGTCAGAAAACTTTCTCCTTTTTTTATTTTTTCGCTTAAATTTGACCTGAATTAATAGAGCCTCATAAGAAAATCCAACTATTTTTGGTTAAAAGTTAACTTTAGTTGAAAAGTCGACTGCTATATTTTGGGTGCGGAATTCATCTCTTTTGGTTAAAAAATCATCTCTTTGGTTGAAAATTATTACTTTTTTATTGAAAATTTGGCTATCCCATTTTTGGTTGTAAATTCATCTTTTTTAGTTCAATATTCAAGTAAATTGGTTGAAAATTCATATATTTTGTTTATAATTCATTTTTTTTTGTAGAAAATTAATCTTCTCGGTTAAAAAATTAACTTTTGGTTGAAAATTAAGTTCTCTGCTTGAAATTTGAACGTTGAACTCGTTTTTTTGAATATTCATTTTTTTTAGATTCATCATTTTTTGGTTGAAAATTCATCTCCTTGGTTGAAAATGTAACTATTTTGCAAAAAATTTGCTTTTTATGGTTGATAATTAATTTTTTTACTGGAAAAATAACTATTCTATTTTTGGTTGAAAATTTATATTTTTAATTAAAAATAGATTAATCATCTTATTTCGAAATTCATCCTTTTTGGTTTAAAATGTGACTGGTTGATTGAAAATTAATCTGTTTTGGTTGAATATTCAACAATTTTTTAAATTATTATTTTTTTTTTAGTTTGATTCCCTTGTTGACATATTAACTATTACATTTTTTTGCTGAGAATTCAATTGTTATGTTTTGAAAAATCAATTGCTTGATTTAAAATTCAACTGGTTTGTAAAAAATGCATTTTTTTGTGAAGATTCAGCATTTTAGTTGAAAATTCAACTATTTGGTCGTAAATTAACTTTTTTGTAGAAAATTCGTCTTTTTGGCTTGAAAATTCAATAGTTTGGTAGAAAATTAACTTTTTTTGAAAATTTATATTTTTAGTTTAAATTTCAGCTACTGTATACAAAATTAAACTATTTGGTTGGAAATTTAAGTAATTATTTGTAAAAATAACCATTTATTTGAAAATTTTACTATTTTGTTGGAGATTATTTTTTTTGGGTGTAAAATTAATTTTTTTATGTGAAAATGTTGCTATTCCATTTTCGATTGAAAATATTTCTTTATAAGTTGAAAATTCAATTATTTCATAGAAAATTCATGTACTTTGTTAAAAATTCGTCTTTTTTTGGTAAAAAATTTATTTTGTTTGTTGAATCACAATGTTGAGATTCATCTTTCTTGGTTGAAAATTAACTCCCCTGTTAAATTTTTTTTTCTGGTTTAAAAGTCAACTATTTTCTAAAACATTGAACTTTTTAGCTCGAAAATTAACTATTTTATTAAAAACTAGTCTATTGTGGTAGAAAATTCATCTATTTGTTTGAGGATTAAACTATTTTGTTAAAAATCCGTCTTTTTGCCTTGAATTGAACTGGTTTGACGGAAAAATAATCTTATCGGTTGAAAATTGATCTTTTTAGCTTAAAAATTCAGCTTTTTGTTAAAAAAAATTCCAATATTTTGTTGAAAGTTGAATTGCTTTGTTAAAAATTCCATTTTTTTGTTAAACTCGTCTTTTTTTCGCCTATAATTCTACTTTTTTTGGTTGAAAAATCGTCCTCTCTGATTTAAAAATCATCTTTTATGGTAGAAAAGTAATTTTTCTTTATTCAAAATTCATCTCTCTTGGCTGAAAATGAACTTTTCTGACAAATTTAAACTTTTCGGGTTGAAAATTCCACTGTCCAATTACTAAATTGTTTTTCTCGACCAGTGTTCACGGATTAACTATTTTTTGTTATTACAAGTATCACGTGATACAAAACCTTTGCAGTCTCGGCGGGCCCCCCCCCCCCCCGACTCATTGTGACGTCATGGGTGGACGCTCCCTAATGCGTTTGTCAGGTTTATCACGGTGATAAAACCATCGCTACATTGTATTCTCACGTAGGCGTTTTGCGGAAAATGTAGACATTGTAATATAATGATTCATTATTTACGCGGACATTATTGGTCATTTGAAATGCAAATTGTCAAGATAAATAGGATATTTTCGACCTTGAAACAAAAAGAGAAACCCGTCAACAAGTCGTTTGCAATTTTCTACATAATTGTAAAGATCATGGAAATGTAGAAGATTGGTCCTGATATTTCGGGATTGTCAAATAATCTTGGAATTTGGAACTCGTTGATATTCAGGGTCCAAAGTGCCGAGGGTCATGTTAATGTCACAAGGGTTTGCCGTCCGACGACGTTATCTATCCACAGGAGGTGTCTAAACGTCCAAAGTAAGGGTCGAGTTTGCAAATCTACCTAAGCCACAAAAGGGTTATCAGTATGCAAACTTTAAAGGCTTTTAGGAATTTCATTATTGAAATTATACAGAGAAAATTTGTACAAGTTGTGCAATTTCTGGTGAAACACCAGAAATTGCTGAATAAGCTGCGATCAGTGGGGTAGCTGCTTTGTCGTATTAAAGCGTCCAGACGCCACTTTTCCACAAATCAGGACGTTTCTTGGCTTAAAATTTCCGAAAAGATAGCTTTTTCTGAGGCAGCTTTTTGTAAGAAATCGATTTTATTGAAACCGATGCGATGACTGGACTGATCTAAGCTATGGAGGAGATGAGAAGCAAATCCTGGAAAAGCCCTTTTGACCCTGGGAATCTGAGTCCTTGACCTTTTCGAGTTCGTCTGATTTGTCTGGAAAACCCGTCGGAGTTATTAACGACAGTTTGCTGGAGTTTAAATTATACTTGAAAAGAGTGATGATGTGCTGTTCTGAATCCACGAGACCGTCCTGATAAAGCATTCCCAGGGGTAAAGTTCTTCTCGAAAAATATAAAATAGAGAGTGAATTCTTAATATCGAAAATGACGATTGGATGGTACACCTAATCTAGAATCGATATCAGATCTATAAAAAAAATTTGATTTCTCTGAAAGGGTTTTATTATAGACGAATACTCATTAGCCTTATACAATATCTGCGGAGGTAATAATTTTGGCCCAACCTATTTTAGGGATCAGAGTGGTTCAGCAATTCCATTACAGTTTGGTTGAATTTTTTTTCTACTAGACTGAAAAACCTTTCTTGGTTGAAAATTAATCTTTTTGGTTGAGGCTTCAACTTTTTTTCGAAATTTATATTCTCGGTTTGAAAATGACCTTTTTGTTGAAAATTCATATTTTTTGGTTGAAATTTGATCTTTTTTGGTTAAAAATGTAATTGCTTGGTTAAAAAGTAACCAATTTTGGTTGAGGATTCAACTTTTTTTAAATTAAAAATTCATATTCACGTGTTGAAAGTTACCTTTTGTTCATAATTCATATTTTCGGGGTGAAAAATTCAACCATTTGGTTCAAAATTACCTTTTCGTTAAAAATTCTTAATTTTGGGTTTAAAATTCATTTTTTTGGTTTTAAAAGTTAATAATTTGGTTGAATAATATTTTGTTGGAAATAAATTTTTTTAACTGCAAATGTTAACCATTCCATTTTTGGTTCACAATTTTCCTTCATTAGTTGAGAATTCAACTATTTGGTTGAAAATTCATGTATTTGGTAAAAAAAAAATTTTTTTAGTTGAAAATTCAAGTATTTGGTTACAGATTTTATTATTTGGTTAAAAATTCAACTATTTCGTTAGAAATTCTTGTTTTATATTGAAAATCACTTTTCTGAACTGTAAATCCAAATATTTGGTTGAAAACTCATGCATTTTTTGAAAATTCGTATTTTTGGTTAAAATTTGTATTCTTTTGCTGAAAATTGAATTATTTTAAGTCATCTTTTTTGGTTGAGAATTGCTCTTTTTTCTTGGAAAATCATCTTTTTGGGCCAATTTAACTGTTTTTGCTTCAAAATTAATATATATTTTTTTGATGTAATATTTACTATTACATTTTTTGTTAAGAATTTATCTTTTTTAGTTCAACATTGAATTCATTTTTTTATGTTGAAGATTTAAAATTTTAGTTACTATCTTCATACCTTGAAAATTAACAAATTGGTTGAATTATTTTGTCATTCGTGACTGAAAAATCTTCTTTCGTTGAAAAATCAACTATTTTTTTTGAAAATTCGTTTTTTTAGTTTGAAAATTGATTTTATTTGATAGAAATTTCAGTTTTCTTGGTTAAAAATGCAACTGCTCAATTGAAAATTAATCTCTTTTGTTTGAGGATTCAACTGTTTTGTTGATTTTTTGGTTGAATTTAACTGTTTTTGATTAAAAATTAAATTTTTTTTTGTTCAAATATCAGCTATTACATTTTTTGTTGAGAATCTTTGACAAAATTCAACTGGTTAAAGTTTCATCGTTTTAGTTGAAAATATAACTATTTTGTTGACAAGTTGCTTTTTTTGAGTTAAAAATTCAACTATTTTGTTGAATTTAATTATTTTATTGAAAAGTCAACGATATTGTTAAAAAGTCGTTCTTTTTGAATGAAAATTCAACTGTTATTTTGAAAAGTTGCCTTTCTGATTGAAAATACAAATCTTTGGTAAAAAATTTATCTATTTTGTTGAACATGAAATATTTTCTCTTGAATTTGAGCTTGAAATATTAGGAATTGGAAGCTTTTCAATTTGAATTTAATTTTAGTACCTACATTAGTTTAATTTAAAAGAATTTATTCCCCTCTTTTCTTGAAAAATCACCCTATTTTCCCTATTTTTAGTGCATTTTAAGCTGTGATGTTGGCATCTCTTTTTTTTTAATTCAGTTTACTAATGTAGCCTTTCCTTTTTTGTTTCAGGTGAGTCCAAAATGCAGAGAACTTGGTTGAAGTCTTCAAAAGAGTAATTTATCAACATTTCCTTTTATCTTGGAATCTAAAAAATTAGCAAATAAATCGTTTAGGAAATATTTGAAAATTGGCATCATCAAAAAGAATTGATTTCAAAGCGTCTTGTTTTCTAATGTCTATTCTCTGTTTATGATTCCTAAAAAATGAATCGAAACCTAGTAAAAAAAGGGGAAAATTGGGTTCAAATTCTCGATTTTGGGTGTCTCAGGGTTCAGATTTCGATAGGTTCTTGGATGCCGAATAGTTCGTGGGCAGTAGTTTTTAATTGAAAATGACGGTCCCAGTTTCCGTATTCGCTATCAGGAGTATCGTAAATAACATGTCAGAGCATAATCTTCGAGGCACAACTATTGCTTTGGCGATCGGGCCGGCCGCTTAATGGCCAAAGTTCTCGACAAATTGGTCGTTCCACCTAATGGCTGTTAAGACCAGTTAAGATTGTTTTCCTTACTGTCGTCTCAAGGCAGCACAACTTCATTCATTCAAGGACATTAATCTGCAGAGTGAACAAATAGTGAGTAAATAGTCCCACTTCCTTGCCAATTTATCCTTAATAAAAGGTACACATTTAAAAGGAATAAATTTCATGAAAGGATTCAATCCTCTTAGTCCCGAAGTCGAATTGATTATTCAATTGTCAGTGACCTAAATTTTTTCACTTTCAAGTTTAAAAGTCACTGAAATAGTGAAAGACTGTGAAGACAGCTCACTTAATTTCTGATCACTATCAAATAATTCAGAGAGACGATTGAAGAAAGCTCTCGGCACCTTTTTTACTGACTCAAAAAACCTTTCAAGCTCGAAGTCCTCCGACTCGGGTATTTCATTACCCTTAAAAGGTGATACACGCCCCGAAAATGTTGGAATCAGGAGGAGCAACGTGGGTTTCCCTTAGGAGGAAGTCACAAGAGATGGGATCAAAGGGACCTTGATTCCATTTCGCGAGTGAGGTGTGGTGAGGTGGGATGGGGTGAGGAGATGGAGGTGTACGCCAGACGTAATCTTCCAGCCACCCTCATCATCATCATCGAACCCTCGAACAAGAGCCATTAACCAGACATCATGTTGGTAGCGAGCTCATACATCAAGTTAATGCCCGGTTGACGTCCTGGAGAACAGTTCAAGACTGCAATGCACCCTAGCACTAGGTACATGTCAGTAACAAACCGGGACAGCCTGACATGTCGCAATACAATGGCTGCTGGCTCTACATCCTCTAAAGAGTCTAAAGTGAAGGAGAGTAAGAGGCAGACCCTGGAGGCGATCGAGGGACTCTGCCCTAATCACAAACCATTGTCTGGAACCTCGATGGCTGGGTTCTCGACGTTGGAAAACGTTTTCAGCCTGAAGAAAAGACCAGACACCAATTGGGATGACAAGGAGTGATCAATCATCGATTAATGACAATTCTCTGATTTTCAATTCCAGATTTAGCTCACACAGGATGGGGCTCAACCCTTCTTCTAATCTATTATCAAAATGGCAACGCACTTTTATGATGGTGTTCAACATCTTTGTGAAGATGTTTGATTAGAATGAACCGTACATCTGTCCTACTTTTGAAGGAAGACTCTACCTACCTATTTCCCCTGTTTTGCTAGCATTTTCTAAATAGAAGATTAGTATCAGATGAACTCTATATTTCTTTAAAAAATTAAGGCTACAAGTTTACACTTGAGTCTTTTACACCTTCAATATAATTTCATCCCTCGCGACGTGCTTGGAGAAAACGAGAGAGTACCGAACGTCAAAGGACCGGTTATAATCAGCTCCCCAAACACGAGGCGAATCTAATCTTCAAGAGCTCATCAGCTAGATTTTCACGAACCCGCCAGCAATGAACGAATTTTCTAGGGTGATAATTTTCTTCTCTCCCACGTAGTACGAGATTCGAGAAAAGTCACACGGCTCGAAAATTTGATCCTCGTAAAAATGGGTTCAACCACCTTCTTCTTGATGAACCTCGGTCACGTTTCCGAATAGAGGGAGGATTGTCTCCAGATTTTTCTCCCAGTTGGGTTGTTCAGTTTCAAATCGATCGACTTCCGAAGTAGCCGAAGAGATTTTCGCATCGCGGACAAATTTTTTTTCCTAAATCCTTGCCTTCAACAGATATCTGTGGGTTTCTATATCAAGATTCCTAACTTACCGACTTCGAGACCGTTGCTTAGCTGAAGTGGTTCATGTTCGTGATAAGTTTCTAGAATGTTCTCGTTGACGTCATACAATGATATTGCGAAATCGTGAGAAACGAATTTGCGTAAACATCTTCAAGGTCATTTATTATCTCAATTAAGCATTTTGCGTAAACACCTACAAGGTAATATTTTGTGTGAAATGCTTGATTGAGTTGAAGAGTTGGAAAAAGTTTTGGAAAATGTAGAAAAGTTATGGAATTTACAAAAAAATGACTCTAGGAAAAAAGTTGTCTATGATTTTAAGAATTGAAACGATGTTATCAGCCATTTCTTACGTTTAAAACGGTCTCGGGTAGATGAGGCAATGAACTTTAGTAGATATACAGGCAGCGTTCTGGATAGAAAAGTAAGACGGAGTCTGGACCAGAATTACAAGACGGACTCTGGACCATAAATTCGATCACTTTTTTGGTCTAGAGTCCGTCTAGTAGATATACAGGGGGAGTTCTGGATGAGTTAGTATTAGTGAGTGTGTGTGTGTCCGTGTATATCCGTGTGAGGCTTCTAGAACATTCTCAAGGGATCATGGAGCTTCGAGAATGTTCGAGCATGTTCGAGAATGTTCTAGGAGCTCCACGATCCCTCGAGAATGTTCTAGAAGCCTCACACGGATATACACGCATACACACACACACAGACGCTCACTAATACTAACTCATCCAGAACTCTGGTAGATATACAGGGGGAGTTCTGGATGAGTTAGTATTATTGAGTGTCCGTTTGTCCGTGTATATCCGTGTGAGGCTTCTAGAACATTCTCGAGGGATCGTGGAGCTTCGAGAATGTTCGAGAGTGTTCTAGAAGCTTCACGATCCCCCGAGAATGTTCTAGAAGCCTCACACGGATACACACGGACACGGACACACACGCACACAGACGCTCACTAATACTAACTCATCCAGAACTCCCCCTGTATATCTACTAACTTTCGAGTTCGAACTGCTAATCTATAATAATAATAATAATCTCAAAACGACACCAACCTAAAATTGGAGAAGGCTCCGCTGCGGATTGCGATGCGAAATTCAATTTACAGTCTAAAAAATGAATATCGAATAGCTAGGATCTAAATTCTAAAGCTATGAATCCTAATAATTTTTATTTATACCTGATTTTTTTTTAACTTGACCTGGAAATAATTTCTTATTTATTATTATTTCTTATTTTTATTAAATAAAAGAATGCATCTTTTCCAGAGTGAATGTAAAATAAATAAATTTCCTTCTTTGTAGGGGATCTGCCTTTGGTATCTGCCCCTCGGGAGTCTAGTTACGATCCGGCGAGGCAAAGTTTTGATACTAGTAGGGACAAAAAGGGGCGAAATGAAAGAAAAACACCCTATTCGTTCTCATTTTAATTTCAAAATTTAATTAAGTTTCACAGATTTAATCAAAGTAGCTGCTCTCTGAAATGTTGATATACACATTTTTGTCTGTAATTGAAGGCCGGCAGTAGATGAAGGATTTTTCTGAAATATTTGTTGTTATAATAATCAAAAAAATTTTGTTTTTGTTTTAATGTTAATATAGTAATAATTTTAAAAAAATTGTAGCACTTGTGTTTCTTCAAATCAAAAGCCTTTTATTCTCATTCAGTATCCTCATAGTTCGGCTGCATTTTTCTACTAATTTTTTGGACTATAAATTAAATTTCGTATCGCAATCCGCAGCGGAGTCTTCTCAAATTTTAGGTTCGTGTCTCTTCGATATTGTCAATTTTCATATTCATTTTCTCCATTGTAGATAATTTTTTTCATGCAAACTTTCTTGGCCCAATTCAGCAACGTTTTAGCTCAGGACTGGACTTTTGATTTTGTGATACTGCGATCTTCAATTCTTAATTTCGCATAGCAGAAACTCTTATTCCGTATCCCCGTATCTCAGAAGCATGTTCTCATTAATTTTTTAGACGATAAATTGAATTTCGTATCGCAATCCGCAGCAGAGACATCTCCAATTTGAGGAGTCACTTTCAAATTGTCAACTTCCATAATTTCCTCGAACCTGGATGATTTTTATGAGGGAAACTTTTTCGGCTCTAATTCAGTTTTCATAAAAAAAGGTCTCATACTCTGATATTGCGATCTTCAATTTTTATTTTCTCATAGAACAATTTTGTTGGTATTCTCATCATTATTATTCTTATTAATATTATTATTCTCATTCAGTATGCCTATATCTCGGAAGCATGTTCATAATAATTTTTTAGACTATAAATGGAATTTCGCATCGCGATCCGCAGCTGAGCCACCAAATTTTATTCGCTCTCTGAAAAAGTCCAGTGGACTATTTTAAAAATTTTTAAGTATAGGATTAGTCTCAGGAATCAGGTCCTTATCCGATCGAAAGGGGATAAAAAAAATCTGATCTTGAGGGTGTAGATTCGCAAGATTAATAACTTTAGATCCTCGCTCTTCTATATTCCACATATAGAGCCAGCGAATAATACAATGGAGATTTATAGGCGACTTAAGCAGGATCATCGCTCTGGCTTATTGCCGTTCTCGAAAAGTTTTAAGGTTCCTGTAGCTTCTTATTCTCATCCAGTCGCGGAACTGAAAACCCAACTGCGGAATGGACACCGCTGCGAGTGTGTTAAACTTTTTATATAAAGCCAAGTAAGAAGATCCTATGCCATATTAAAATGCTTTCACTGAGTCCCGAGTCTCTTGCGAAATATGATGCACACTTTTTCTTTTCTTTTTTTTTCATACAAATGTACGAAATATGCACTGTAAGAAATAATCGTAGATTTCCCATACAAAAATATGGAATTTTTTCCATACTTTTGAATATCCCATACCAGTATAGAAATTTTCCGCTGGTTGTTGGAAGATTTTCCATACCCTTGGAGAGTTCCTTAGATCTTTATGGTAAAACTTCCATACAAGTGTGGGAAGTATGGCACTGAGGTATGGGAAAATTTCAATCCTTGTATGGGTTAATTACTTCCAATACATGTATGGGAAATTTACCACAAATTTTTCTTACAGTGTGGTATTATTCCCTGAATCAGAAAATTTACTTTTTAAAGATCCAAGCTACACACTTTTTCCCCTGTTTCCATCTTTTCCCCTTTTTTTGAAAGAATTCCTCTTTTAATACAAACTATTTTTGGTTGAAAGTTAATTTTTGTTTAATTGAAAAGTCGACTATTATATTTTTGGTTCAGAATTCCTTTTGGTTACAAATTCGACTATTTGGCTCAATGTTTTATTATTTTTAATTATTTTTAAAAAAAGTTATTATTTTTTGAACTATTTGCTTCAAAGTTTTTTTTTCATTACTTTTTTTGACTGACAATTTAGCCATTCTATTTTTGTTCTGGTTCAAAATTCAACTGTTTTGTAGCAAATTTGTATTTTTGTATTGAACATTTAACAATTTTGTGGAAAAGCTTTTTGAACAGAAAATTCGTAAAATTTGTAGATTGTAGATTCTTTTTGTAGAAAATTAATCTTTTTTTCGTTGAAATTTGAACTAATTCGTAAAAAAATATTTTATTGGTTGAAGATTCATCTATTTTGTTGAAAATTTAACTATTTTGTTCGAGATTAACTTTTTTGATAAAAATATTAGTGTTTTGTAGAAAATTCGCTTTTTTGGCCTGAAAATTTTACTATTTGGTTGACGTTTTTTTCTTCCATGACTAAAAACTCTTTATTAGTTACAAATTTGTCTTTGTTTTAAAATTTCATCTCCTTTGGTTATTTGTATTTATTTATTTGGTTCTTTATTTATTATTATTTTATTTGGTGTTTTTTTTTGGTATTTGGTATTTTATTTGGTATTTTTTCTGTTGAAAATTAATCTTTTTTGGTTAAGAATTCAGCGATTTTGATGAAAATTCGTCTTTTTTGTTACAATTCAGATGGTTTTTTTTATTTAAAATAAAAATATTTTTTGATTGATCAACTATTACACATTTCTTCGAGAATTCATCTTTATTGTTTGATTTATTTTTGCGGATGAAAATTGTTATTTGTTAACTAAAACTTTGACAATTCTATATTGTTTTTAGTTGACAATTCAAATATTTGTTGAAAAGTCATGTATTTTGTTAAAAATTCTTTTTTTTTGTAGAAAATTAATCTTCTTGGTTGAAAATTAATCTTTTTTTCTTGATATTGGAACTATTTTGTTAAAAAATATATTTTTAACTGAAGAATTAATCGTTTCATTTTAGTTACAAATTTATCTTTTTTAGTTTAAAAGTGATGTGTTTTGTTGAAGATTCCTCTTTATAATGAGAAATTGAAGTTTCTTGTTTAAATTTCATCTATTTCGGTTGGTTACAACTTCAAATTTTTTGTTTGAAAATACATTTTTTTAACTTCAAATTTAACTGTCCTATCTTTGGTTGAAAGTTTGTATTTTTATTGGAAATTCATATTTTTTAGTTTAAAATTCAGCTATTCGGTTCAAAAACCCTAAATTTTGTTGGAAAATTCGTATTTTTGGTTGAAAATTTTTACTAATTAAAAGTTCTTTTTTTTTTTAAATTCGAAAATCATTTTTCAACTGCAAATAAAATTGTTCTATCTTTGATTGAAAATTGGCCTTTTTTAGTTCAAAATTCAGCTATTTGTTTGAATATTAATGCATTTTATTAAAAAATAAAAATCTTCTTTTCTTGGAATTGCAACTATTACACTTTTTTCAATAATCTGTTTGATTTTCTTTTTATTTGAATTTGAACCTTCGAATTTATTTAATAACTACAACATTTATTTAAAAAAAGGATTCTTCCGATCTTTCTAGTTTAGTGGTAGAGCACCTGACCGGGAATCATTTGACCTCGCGCTTGCGTTCGAATCCCAGCGGAGCGAAAGATTTTTTTTTCTGAATAAATTTAATTTAAATAACCGCAATAATCATAATCCCTGAAAATGACTGGGATATTACTGGAAATCGCGAGCAAAGTCCTTTTATGCGAAGAAGGGTTGCTCTGTTACGAATTGCGGAGGATTTCCATCCCCTATTCCAGGCCTTGCTTTTTGCTCCTCAGGGAAGAAGTTACTTTATATGCAGACGGGAGGATGAAGCATAATGTCTTACAATGCTAAGTAATTGCGCGTAGTAATCCTCGATATGGGTTATCGAAAGCCGATGAGAAAATCATGCTGGTAAATCTCTCGTTTTCGAGGTAATCGCTCCTTCTTAAATCTCAAAAACCCTTCGGGCTGTGTTCAAATCTAGAAAATTCTTTTTCATGAAAAAAAAAATCTTGTGTTAAAAATATTGCTTTTTTGGTACTTTAAAGCTTTGGTTTTCAAAATCCAAATTTGAATTGAGGTACAAAGTCTTCATTTCTTTTTTTCTGTTGCAGGTAAGATAATACGGTTACAATCAACAAAATTGGTCTTTAAGATTGCCTTTCGATTTTGAAACGGTTTTGAGGTAAGAAATAAAATTTCAATTTTACTTTGAGTAGAAGAAAGTGCAATTCAACTTAGAAAATACAAAAGAATTTCAAGAAGTTTCTGCTAAAATTTATATTTTTTGAAAGAAAATTCAAATATTTGGTTGGAAATTCATGTACTTTGTGAAAAATTCGCCTTTTTGTAGAAAATTAATTTTTATGGTTGAAAATTCATTAGTTTGATTGAAAATTAATTCCTTCAAACTGAAAATTTGTCTTTTTATTGAAAATTCAACTATTTCGTCGAAAATCCACATATTTTGTTAAAAATCGATTTTTTGGGTAGAAAATTATCTTTTTTGTTGCAAGTTAATCTTGTTTAAAAAATCTTCTTTTCGTTTCAAAATTCATGTATTCTAGTTTTTTTTGGTCGAAAATTTAACTATTTTGTTGAAAATTTGTTTCATTTTGGTTGAAAATTATTTTGTTTTTAAACTGAAAAAGTTCGTATTATTCCAGTTAATATTCCATAATTTGGGATAAAAATTCATCTCTTTGCTCGAACATTAATTTTTTTGACTAAAAATGTAAATATTAAATTTTTGTTTGAAAAATGATCTTTTTTAGTTAAAAATTCATCTTTTTTGATAGAAATTAATCTTTTCGGTTGAAAATTAATCTCTTTGGCCAAAAATTCAACTTATTCGAATTGAATATTCCATAATTTTAGTTGAAAATTCTTCTTTTTGGTTGAAAATTACTTTTTTCAACTTGAAATTTAATTATTTTTTATTTTTCCATTTTTGGTCGATTTTCTTATCGGCGAAAAACATGCGTGAGTTTTCGTGCGTGGAAATGTAGCAGAAAACCTGGTAGGTATACCCAGTGGAAAAAGGTCGACTAAAAGGGTAGTTAATTCTAAACGGGTATCGAGCGTATCATCAGCCATCCATCCAGATTTTCCCGCGAGACTAACTTTTGGTAATTGAGGTATTTTGTCACTTTTAGAAATAAACAGGCTGGTCGCAAATCAGGGAAAACCTGGAAATCAGGGGAAAATCAGGGTATTTTGTAGGTATGTTAAGCTGACGCAACCGCTTGTTCGAATTCAGTTCAATCCTACTTTATAATTAAGGGCACTGTTAATGCTAATTTAATGCCCTGTTGCCAAATTTAATACTACACTATTGAAAAAAAAACTCGTGAATTACGCTAGCTTAACCTTAAGCTGACGTAACCACATTTTCGAATCGCCTATTTTATAATTAAGGGCTCATTTAAGGCTAATTGAATGCCCTATTGCCAAGTTGAATGCTCCATTACAAAAAAACCCGTGGGTTACGCTAGCTTCACGTTAAGCTAGCGTAACACATGTTTTTTTTCAATAGTGGAGCATTCAATTTGGCGATAAGGCATTAAATCAGCCTTAAGTGAGCCCTTAATTATGAAATAGGTTTCAACTTGAGTCGACCATGTGGTTGCGTCAGCTTAACTTTGAGCTAGCGTAACTCACAGTGTTTTAAGAAAATAGTGGATCATTAAATTTGGCAATTGGGCATTAAATTAGCCTTAAATGATCCCTTAATTATGAAATAGGTTTCAACTCGATTCGCCCATGTGGTTGCGTCAGCTCAACATACCTTGGTCAGCGAAAAGTCTTAGATTTTGAAAAGAATTGCAAGTCAGGAAAATTCTGTGAGAAGTACTACTTTTCTTTCATTAAATTAACTCGCAGGAGTATTTGAAAATGTCAAGGAATTGGTAAAACTTATTTTTACATATAATTTGTTGCCAACGTGTTATTTCCAACTCCAGAATTATTACAGAAATAGATGTTTGCTCTAGGGTATTTTGGATAGTGCAATACTCTCTCTTACTCTCCGCGAAGTTGTGCAAGACTTTGGTCAGTTAACCGCAAATGAGTCATGAGCACATTCACCTCAGAGGAATCCCCTGTCTTTTCATTAAGTAGAAAGTTCGATTTGATCAAAGTTTTTAATTTGATTTCAAATTTTCCTTTAATTATTATAGAAAATTAAGTCTCTGGTTTTTTTCTTCCTCTTAGGTTGAGTTTGGTTGTAAGTCCCGATCTATTTAGTGAGGCAAAAAACTCTCTTGTCGTAAATCTTGTTGAATTAAGGCCGCAGATAAAAACGACCATTAAAACTTCTAAGCGTACTTAGTAAAATTTATTTTAACCTCAAAGTGTCCAGCGTGCTAGAATATTATACACTTTACAACTCGCCCTCTTTTGATATACACATTGGGATTTAAAAGTTCCTTGGATTCGTAAATCTGTCGGCTTTTATTGTTTAAAGTTTACATAATTACCAAATTTAATGCTTCACTATTTTTCTAAAACACTGTGGATTGCGCTAGCTTAATGTTAAGCTGACGTAACCACATGTTCGAATCGAGTTAAAACCTATTTCATAATTAAGGGCTCATTTAAGGCTAGTTGAATGCCCTATTGTCAAGTTGAATGCTCTACTAAAAAAAAACGTGGGTTACGCTAGCTTAAAGTTAAGCTAGCGTAACCCATATTTATTTTGAATAGTTTAAAATTAAATTACGAAATATGGCATGAAATTAGCAATAAATGAACCCCCAAGTATGAAATTGGTTCTAACTCGATTCGACCATGTGATTACGTCAGTATAGCGTTAAGCTAGCGTAACCAAAGGTTTTTTTGTTTGTAAATAGTGGATCATTAAATTTGGCAATTGGTAATTAAATTAGCCTTAAATGAACCCTTAATTATGCAATAGGTTTTAACTAGATACGAACATGTGGTTGCGTCAGCTTAACATACCTGAAATAGGCCCCATTTGTTGCAGCTCCTTTGGAACCAAAAATTGGTCCTGTGAACCTTTTTATGAATCGAAATCAGGACACAAAAAAGTTTACAAATGAAAATTGGATTTTCAACTACCTCCTTTCCGGCTCATTAGACAAATATACAACAAAAAGAAAAAAAGGGAAAAAAGAGAGTCAACCAAAGCCAACCTTTCACTCAACATTATTATTGTTGTTATTATAATATTCGATATTATTGTTCTGATTATTATTTTTACTTTCAGTATGATTAATTCTGTTGTGCACATGTTTTTCAATCAAAGCAATCTGATGATGGCAGAGAAAAAGAATCTGTTTACAAAATTCAATATGTTTTTTCATGACAATCCGCATGAAATAATTTATGAGCTCTATCAATTAAATTTTTTACGACTTTTTCTTTGTTTTGAATAGAATGATTAGGCAGAAAACTAAGTGGTGTTCTTCCCGAACGAATCGTTTTTCTAAGCCAATCTGCGATAATGTAGCCTTCATCAGTTTTTATTGAAGTCATATCAATTTCATTTTCAGCAGTAAATTGTAATTTTGAGAGAAAAATATATTTTATAGCTTCAAGAAATCATTTTTTTAGGAATCTTGATATAGGCTTTAATCAAATTTCATCGTTTTTCTATGGAAATTTTCAACTCTTTCGTATATGGAATGTTACGAAACGCCTGTTGCGTCAAAAGAAACCAAAATGTGATTCGATGGTATTCTAAGATCCTCATTTAACTTTGAAAAGGCTTTCTATTCTATTTTTTTTATTCTATTTCAGAATTCTGTTTTTTATTCATGTTTTTGGGAGTGTTATGGATTCTTTCATGATTTTACTGAGGAACTGTTCTAATTTTGAACTGAGAGAACTTCTTGTGAAAATTACTGGTCGTAAAGGATAGTCCGTTTTGTGGGCTTTCACCATGCCACAGGCTAAAGAGAGATTTTTATTAATTGTGCAACACATTTAAAGACCCAATTAAAAATTTAGAAGCGTTTGAAATGAAAGATTTTGGATTAAAAAGTGAATAATAATTGATTTTACAAGACGATTCGGAAGTTACTTAATATTTAGAAATATCTGACTTTTCATTCAAAATCAGTAACTAAAAATCAAATTTTCAAAACTAAAAATAAAAAAACTAAACTTTGAACGTTACATTTTTAATTGTTCTATTAAAAAAAACTAATTTTTAAGTCAAATTATTGTATTTTGACGTATAAATAACAATTGAACACTTATTCTTCTTAGAAAAAATTTGATTAAGTTGAAGAGATTCAGAGAAGTTTTGAGAAAATTCAAAATTATTTAAAAATCTGGAATGATTTGAATTAATTTAAACTTTTTTAGAATTGTGAAAGGTTTCAAAAGAATAAAAAATATTTCTTTGAGTGTCCTAGGAAAATTGAAAATGATCTTTCTGTCGAAAAATTAATTTCAAGAGAATATTGAAAAAGATTTAGAAAGATTTACAAAGTTGTAAAAAATTAATGTGGAAGATTTGAAGGAAAGTTTTTCAATTCGGCAAGATTTAAAAAATATTAGGAAAAATTCGATTCATTTTAAAAGATGTTTACAAGTTCTGAAAAAATTTCAAAAATAATTTAAAATGTGTAAAAATGTAAGACTTGTAGATTTTTCAAGATTTTGAAATAAAATTTTCAAACATTTTGAAGATTTTTAAACTATTTAAAATAAAAGAATTTAACTTTTAATTTAAGAAGTGTTCAGTTTATAAAAAAAAATGTTACTGTTCAATTTTTAAAATTCCTTAAACTGATATTTTGAAAATTTTTAAATTCAATGATTGAAAATGATAACGTGGATTTATATTTGTGGAACTGAATCTGACTTTTTGAACTCTACAATTTATAAAAGTTTAAAATTTTTTACTTTGCCGTTTAACTGCATTTAATTTAAAATTGTTCAGTTGATTATTGAATTCATCCTTTTGGTAGAGAAAAGAGCTGTTTCAGTAGATAATTAAGGGGGTTTCTGGACCAAAAAGTAAGACGGAGTCTGGATACGAATTTCTAAGGGGGGTTCTGGATATACCATATCTAGACTCCGTCTTCTAAAAATGGCTTAGGCTGCGTTCTGGACCAAAAAGTAAGACGGAGTCTGGATATGCTATATCCAGAGCCCGTCTTAGAAATTCGTATCCAGGCTCCGTCTTACTTTTTGGTCCAGAACGCAGCCTAAGCCATTTTCACAAGAAGGAGTCTGGATATGGTATAATTGCTTTTTTTTTTTGAAAATAATTTTTTTAATTGAAAATTTATCTTCTCCATTCTTATTGAAAAGTTGATCGCTTTTAGTTGACTATTCAAGTATTTTATTGAAAATTTGTCTTCTTGCTTGAATTCAACTGTTAATTATATTATTTTTTAATTCATTTTTTTGATTGAAAATTGATCATTTGAATTAAAAATTTGTCCCTTTGGTTGGGAAATTAGCTATTTTTAAAAATAATTTCTTCATTGATCCAAGCCTGACTGAAAGTGTCTTGCTCTACTGCGGAAGTACTTTCCTTGCCTCCCATATTTGATCTGCCAGGAATAGGAATTAGAAACAGCCAAAGATGTAACTTTGAGGTGAAATTTATATGCGACATCTAGAGTTTTATGAAGTGGAGTATTTTCTGAAATATTCGCACATCCGGCGTTGCAGTCAAACGCTTGAGAGTTAGGGGCGCGACTCTAAAGTCTAATTGTAAGTCTAAGCCGACGCGAATGCATTCGACGAAGCGCCACTTTAGTTGGAAGGAAATAGATGCTTTTCTATAGTGGGTGGGCTCAGCTGTGCGGAAAGTTTCACCAAAATAACTCAGGGCCACTGACATTAGAACGTGCAATATTACGAAGCTCGATCCGCTAGATTTGCCGGTCTGTCTCTGTTAAATAAATTAACTGAAACGCTTCCTTGAATCGAAAACCTCGTCAACGTTGTGAAATTACAATTTTTAGGTGAAAAACTCCGTGAAGATACATTTTTCTTCAGAATATTTTTTCATTAGGAGAAATTGTCAGGTATGTTAAGCTGACGCAACCACATAATCGAATTATTAAGTGCTCATTAGAGCTAATTTAATGCCCAATTGCCAAATTTAATGCTTCACTATTTTTCTAAAACACCGTGGATTGCGCTAGCTTAGCGCTAAGCTGACGTAACCACATGTTCGAATCGGTTTGAAACCTATTTCATAATTAAGGGCTCATTTAAGGCTATTTGAATGCCCTATTGTTAAGTTGAATGCTCCACTATAAAAAAAACGTGGGCTACGCTAGCTCAACGTTAAGCTAGCGTAACCCATATTTATTTTAAATAGTGTAGTATTAAATTAGGCAATATGGCATTAAGTTAGCAATAAATGAACCCCCAAGTATGAAATTGGTTTCAACTCGATTCGACCATGTGATTACGTCAGGTTAACGTTAAGCTAGCGTAACCCAAGGTTTTTTTAAAATAGTGGATCATTAAATTTGGCAATTGGGAATTAAATTAGCCTTAAATGAACCCTTAATTATGAAATAGGTTTTAACTTGATTCGAACATGTGGTTGCGTCAGCTTAACATACCTGAAATAGTCTCCATTCGACGGGAATTCTGTATTCTCCAGGAAAGCTTTTATCTGAAAAAAAGGGTTCAAAATCGAAAAAAAAATATTTGTGAAAGGCAGACTGTATGAAGATATTGGTTGATCAAAACAACCTTTCGTGAGCTTTTTTATTGGAGAGTAATGTGAACTTTTGGAGCACCCACTCGTCCCCAAACCCTTTTTAAAAAAAATTTCGCTTCTTAGAGACTATCCAATTATGAAGTCTTCAATTTTTTACAATATTAAACTATCAAGTTTGAAAATTGTTCAATTTTAAATGTTTATTTCTCAATTTTCAATATTCAATTTTTTTTTAATTCGTGTTTTCCGTTGAAAAATTCATATTTTTTTGGTAGAAATGTAATCTTTTTTTGCTAAAAGTGCAACTGTTTGGTTGAAAATTTATCTTTTTGGTTGCGGATTTAACTATTTTGTTTGAAAATTCGTTTCTTTCGTTTGAATTTAGGTTTTATGTCAATTTTTTATTTAAAATTAAAATCTTCTTTGGTTGAAATATCTGCAATTAAATAATTTGTTAAGAATTCATCTTTTTGGGTTGAAAATTCAATTACTTAGTTGCAGATTAAATCACTTTGTTAAAATAAATATATTTTTTTTAAATATCATAATTTTAGTCAAAATTCATCTCTTAGGATGAAACTTCCCTTTTTCTTGGTTGAAAATTAAATTTTTACATAATTATTCCAGTTATCGGTTTATTATTTTTAGTTAAAAATTCATCTCGTTTATTGACAATTTTACTTTTTTGTTGAAAATTGGTTTTTTGTTGTTTTTAAAATAATTTTTTATCTGAAAACGTAACTTTTTAATTTTGGTTGAAAACTTAATTTTTTTTTTGTACTGGAAAATTCATCTTTTTTGGTCGAAAAATTGTGTTCGTGGTTAATATTTCATCTTTTTTGGTTACAAATGCAACTGTTCAGTTGAAAATGTACTTTTCAGTCGTAATTTATATTTTTGGATTGAAAATTCAACTGTTTTACATAAAATCCATTTGGCTTGCAATTTTAAAAATTTGGATAAATTTTTTTCTTTATTGACTAAAAATTTTTTTATTTGATGAAAATTGGTATTTTTTTATTAATAGTTTAAGTACTTTGTTGAAAATTCATTTTTTTGTTGTAGATTCATTATTTTAGTTAAAAATTCACCTCTTCCGTTGAAAATTGGAACATTTTCTTGAAAATTCTTTCTTTTTGTTTTTGTTGAAAATTATTTTTACTGAAAAATTATTTTTCCATTTTTGGTTGAAAATTTATGTTGTATAGTTCGAAAATCCATGTATTTAACCATTTTGTTGGAAATTCGTTGTTTTTTTTCGCTTGAAATATCAACTTTTAAATTTCGGGTTGAAAATTTAACTATCTTCGGTCGAAGTTTCATCTTTTTTGTTTAATAATTTGACCATTGTTTGAAAATTCATCTTTGTAGATAGAAAATTCTGAAATTTGGTTCAAAATGCAACTATTATCGTCAAAAATGGACTTTTTTGTTAAAAATTTGTATTTTTTTAATAGAAAATCCGTACTTTTGGATTGAAAATTTAGTTTTTTTGGTAGAAAAGTTCTTGTTTGAAAATTTATCTTGTTAGTGGAAGAGTTTTGGTTTAAAAATTCATCGTTTTTGATTGAAAATTTAGCAATCTTCTTAAAAATTCGCCTATTTGGCTTAAAGATTCAACTATTTGCTTGAAAGTTTTCTTATTTTGTTGAAAATCAAACTATTTTGTTAAAAGATCATATTTTTTGGTCTAGAATGCCACTGTTTCGTTGAGAATTCATCCTTTTAAATTAAAAATTCATCTCTCAAGGTCATATTTTTTTGGTTGAAATAAGAAAAATAAATTCGAAGTCAGAGAGATTCTTATTTCAGTATTTCAAAAAATAAATCCTCTAATCTTGAGGTAGGTCTTGCATTAGAAAAAAACTTGTTTTTCATACTCACTGAGTATAAGCTCAGCATAAAATAATGCATTCCGTCTTGAACATAGTTAACTGATCTCGAGATTCTCGGGGTCTCTACATTGTATAAATAGGCAAACTCTAGTGACGTCGATGTAGAAGCGACAAACAATAACAACGTGCAGTTGTGGTAGAATTAATAATCAGTCAACGACCGCGAGGTGCGTCGTAAGCGTCAGGGTCGTTCTCGCCGTAGCGTAATGTTAGGCTAGGTTAGTATAATATCGCCAGGCAGCTCTATTCTTACACTAGCTTACTCACGAGCACGCGATCTTTCCTATACCGACGTGACTCCTATACCGACGCGTCGTCCCATACTGACGCGCCGTCCTATACTGACGCGTCGTCCTATACTGACGCGCCGTCCCATACTGACGCGTCTTCCTATACTGACGCGACTCCTAGACCAACGCGTCGGTATAGGTACCACGTCTGTGTGGGTTGGTTCATGTAGAATGTGGAAAATGTGCAGATATCGCGCCCACAGTCAAGACTTTTTTATGTGTGCAATATTGCGATAAAGGCCATATCTTAATTCCTCAATGTATTCATATCTGCTATGTGTCACGTGATATTTTCAGCCAAAGACTGTAAGCGACAATCACAATAACATTCACACTCACATGCACACATTCACACATACATGCACACTTTCACACATACGTTGAAGCCACGTAGCGTTTTTGTACACGACCTACGACTGCTAACGCCAACGCGGGAAAATGCATTCACGTCGAGTTCTCAACAAATACATGTAAAAATGAATGTGTCCATCAGTGTGGTAAAACTGCACAATGGATAAATACACGGCATTATGTAAGTTGTTTGTAGCCGCGGACGTGCCAGAGTCGGTCTTTGAATCTTTAGCCGGCTTTATCTTGTTGCGCAATCACCGATCGATCAAGGCAGTCTTTAGGAGTTACGTGGCATCCGAGTTTTTTTAAAAACATTGTTATACTTAAAAAAGAAAACAACATTTTTTATCTACAAGGCTAGCGTGAGCGGCACTAAAATTCACTGATGACTTTGAAACACGATAACTCGGTCGGAAATAAAGTTGGATTTTTTTACCGCAACTTCAACTTATGGCATGACCTCGGAAAGTTGCAGCAAAAATCTGAAATTTAAGGGACGTTAACTTTCAAGTGTTATCATTAATTTAGGCTAAAAAACTTA
>CAKNXH010001163.1:70820-84468 GCA_932178445.1 Andricus quercusramuli | reverse complement strand
GAATAAAAATGTCCAAGCGTATCTGCGTCGGGTTTCAATTGGCTTATGACCTAGGAAGTTGCAGCAAAAATCTGAAATTTACAAGACTGAAACTTTCAAGTCTTATATTAAATTTAAGATTAAAAAACTTTAAAATTATAAGGGGTTCCTTAGATATGATTAGAAATGTCCAAGCGTGTCTGCGTCAGGTTTCAGTTGGTTTGTGACCTGAGTAGGAGAGTGTGCAGCAAAAATCTGAAATTTACGCGATGCAATCTTTGATGTCTTATCTTTAATTTGAGCTTAAAAACTTTTTAAATCTTAACGGATTCCCTAGATCTGATTAAAACTGTCCAAGCGTATTTGTCTCGGGTTTCAGTCTTCTTATGACCTAAGTAGGAATGTGTGCAGCAAAAATCTTAATTTCACAGGACTGAAAATTTGAAGTCTTATCATACATTTAATCTTATCGGGTTCCTTAGATATGATTAAAAGTGTCCAAGCGTATCTGCGTCGGGTTTCATTCAACTTATGACCCAGGAAAGTTGCAGCAAAAATCTGAAATTTACAGGACAGAATCTTCAAAGTCTCATCATTAATTTAAACGAAAAAGAAACTAAAAAAACTATTTTTTTAGATATGATTGAAAATGTCCAAGCGTATTTACGTCGGGTTCCAGTCGGCTTGTGACCTAGGAAAGTTGCAGCAAAAATCTGAAATTTAGAAGACGGAATTTTTGAAGTCATATAATTAATTTAAGCGAGAAAAACTTTAAAATATGAACGATATTCCTAGATATGATCGAAAATGTCCAAGCGTATCTGCGTCGGGTTTCAGTCGGCTTTTAGCATTTTGTTCGAAAATTCCGCTTTTTTGGTTGAAAATCAAACTATTTTTTGGTTGAAATATCTACTATACTATGCTATTCACTGAAAATTCATCTTTTTCGGTTTAAAAAACAATTACTTTTAAAAGCTAAACCATTTTCTTTAAAAAAAAAATTTTCAAGATTCATTTTTTTAGTTGAAAATCCAATTACGTACTTGGTTGAAGGATGAACTTTTTTTCAAAAATCATTTTTGTCGTTGAAGATTCATCATTTTAGTTGGAAATTCATCTCTTTTGTGAAAAGTTAGTTTTTGTTGTTGTTGAAAATCTATTTCTTTCATTGAAAATTCAATTTCTTGGGTAAAAGTTGAAGAATGCTGCTAAAAATGTATTTTTTTTTTTTTCGAAAGTTCACTTCTTTGGTTAAAAATCGAACTTTTTTCATAAAAATTCGTTCGGTTTTGGCTTCAAATTAATTTTTTTAAACTGAACACTAAAAAATTAGCTTTTTTTATTGAAAATTCATATTTTCGGGTTTACAATTCAACTGTTTTTCATAAAATTCGTCTTGGCTGCAATTAATGTGTTTGCATGAACTTTTTTTCTTTCTGAACTAAAAATATTTGTTTGTTGAAAATTTGTCTTTTTGGTTTGAAAATTAAACTATTATCGTAGAAAATTAACTTTCTTTGAAAATTTGTATTTTTTCGTTGTAAAATTAATTATAATAGTAGAAAATTCATCTTTTTGGTTGAAAATTGATTTTTTTCATTGAAAATTCATTTTTATTGGTAAAAATTAATTTTTTAAAACTGAAAACTTGATTTTGTAATTACTTGACTTTTGTTTTGCCTTATTTTGAAAATTTTCTTAATTTACAGCATATTTTAATGTATATACATTTTTAACTATTCATGTTTGCAATTTGAATAATAATAAAAACTGTGAATACGGATTCACGCAATTAGAAATTGTTTAATTTCAAATGCTATTGTTAATTAATATTGTTGAATTTCAATTTTTAAATTTCAAAAAAGTAGAAAAAGTCACACGATGTAAGAGATTTGTTTTTGGTGAAACATGTCAAAAACGCCTAGTTCATTAATAAAACTCAGGGGTAGAAAAGGCACCCCAGTTCATATATATCTAACAGATTATAGCAAATGGAGAGTCATTTTTTCCCCATTACTAAAAAGGAAGAAAAAATAGCTTTTTTTTGGAAGGGTGCATTTTATTAGGTGTTTCCTGATAGTGGACAAAGGGTACGATAATTCGTCTATTTAGAATCTATTTCATCTTAAATTATTCCTGATGAACGAACTTGATAAAATTGATTTGGGAAAGATTACAGAAAGGTTGACGAAAACATTTCGTCAAAGTTTAAAATTAAAATAAATCAAAATTTAATTAACTCTTGAATCGTAGAGCAAATAGGGTGTCTACTCACCTAGAAAACCTGGAAAATGTATCAATGACAGGGAATTTTTTCGAGTGTGATTAAATTTGTTTGAAAATTATCATTTTTAATTATGTAACAATGGTTTTTCATTCGTAAAATTAGCTTTGTAGTACTGGTATATTATACTTATTTAAAAATACTAATTAAAAAAAAGTTTGTTTAAATTATTATTCAAATTCATGAACTTTAGGAACAAATTTAAGAAGTGATTAATTGTGTGTTTAGTATTATTGGTGATAATATATTCAAGAATACCCTGTCGTAATTTGTGAAAACTTTCTAAATTAAACGTGTTAATTAAATTCTTAAAAACTGGTATCACTAAGAAATTACTTGTCCTTATTTATAAACTTACGTTCACAAATGAAAAAAAAAAATTTATTTTAACTTTAAATTTATTCTTAAAGGGGCGCACACAGCTCGGCCGAGTGAAGTTACCCCAATTAATGCCCTCCTTGTCGAGATGTAGCAAAAGTGTCTTTGTTCGATTTTGACATGGGACGGAAGACGAACCCTTTTCGAGACGATTTTGTCATAAATGAAGACTTTTTTTTCCTTTGACAGCCTCTGAAATCGCGTCACATTTGTACGCAATCAAGCGGCAGCCCCCCCCCCCCCCCCCTGACAACCCGACGGAACTCCCTAGAGCCGTAAAAGCTCGTTCAATCGACTTCATCGAGGCACATTAGCAGCTGTCGAACCTGATCAAGATTGTTACCGTGTCCTGTCGTTAGAGAGGGTCGGCTTCTTTTATTCCACGACAATAATGGGGGGGGGGGGGGGCGCGAGGGTGGTCTAGTTACCGCGATAAAAAAAATAGCAGCACGCGTCCAGGGGAAAAAAAAGATTACAGGGCACAGAGCGAAGGCTAATGGTGTGTGAACATCAGCTCAAAACTGAAGGGGTCCCCTCAGTATTTGACAAGAGTTGAACTTGGCCCTGACGAGAATTTGATAGCTCCACGCCCACAAGCAGATTACATAGTTCGAATTGCTAATTTGGCATGGATAAATAGATATGAGGGTTTATGAAATGGAGTTTAATATCAAGTTTGTACGAGGTCTGTCCGGAAAGTATTTGACCCTGTGTTTTAACTTTGGGATTCCAAAAACTATTGTTTTGGCAATGCTGAGCCATTACAATGAGCCAAATACAGTGACAATGCGCCTGTCTGTTCAGCGCAGCTTATTCCGCAATTTCTGGTGAAACGCCAGAAGTTGCAGAGGTAGCTGGCACAACTTCGGGAGCTCCATACAGTCCAAGTTTAGGATAGCTTGACTCGGAACAGTGAATTTTTCACATAGAAAGGGAATTTTCGAAAATAATTTTAATTCTAATTTAGAAGGTAATAAAAAATCCCCGTTCCAAGTAAGAATTCGTCACAATTTGAAATCTTTCCCTTCCAAGTTTTGGAAAGAGGCCGTTACTAAATTTCTGAAATATAATAGAAAATTTGATAAATACAATTCTGACTTGGATCAGGAGATTTTTCGAAGAATTACAATTTTATTTTAGATAATTTTAGACATGGAACGGAAAATTTTATAAAGTAATTTTAATTTCAATCTATAGAGAAAGGGAATTTACAAGAACAGTCCCTGTTCTAAGTCAAACTTCGTCAGATTTTAAAAATTCCTTGTTCCAAATTAGAATTTGTTTGAATTTAAAAATTCTTCTTTTTTTTGAAAACAAAATGTATTGAAATTTGCAGATTTTCCGTAAAAAATTATAATTTAGGCTTTAAGGCAGAGAATTTTTATAAAGAATTATTATTTTGCTTGGAATTATAAAATTCTCTGTTCCAAACCAGAATTGTGATTCTTATGACGAAAAATTAACTGGGGTTTCATCTCAGAATTAACATTCTTTACCAAAATTACTTGTTCTAATCAGAGATCAAATGTTTAGAAATTTCTCGAAATTTTTAAAAAGCGTTTCAACTTATTCAAATATTTTGAATTCTTTTTAATTGACCGGGAAAAATTAACGACTTACCGGGAGAAACCCAGGGAATGAGTGTAAGTATTTTAATTAGTTCGGTAATTTATAAGTTAGGATTTAGGAAAAAGATGCATAGGAGGGAAAGATTTTAGATTAACACCGAAATGGGTCACGCTTAGCTGACAAAGAAAGAAGAAAGAAAGAGAGTGGTCGTTACAGACGATCAGTCCCCTCCCGGGACTGATCAATCCCTCTCATTAAAAAAGTGAATAATCAGAAATGTTAATATTTTCATAAATAAATGATCCGAACTAATATAAAGGTTCAATTATGTATCTGGCAAAGCAACTGCCAAGAAATCATGTTGAAATTTTTTCTTTAGAGTCACATCTTTTTTGAGAAAAACCAGTAGCAACTTGTGTCGGGTTGCGAAAGTAAAATTTGTAATAAAAGATAGATCACAAAATACAAGTAAAAAAACAAGAACGTCCTATGTGTAACACCGAAATGGGTTACGTTTAAGTAACAAAGAATGAAGAAAGAAAGAGAGTGGTAGTTACAGACGATCAGTCCCCTCTCAGGACTGATCAATCGCTCTCATTACAAAGAGTGAATAATATTCAGAAATGTCAATAATTTCACAAATAAATGATCCGAACTCAAAATAAAGGTTCACTTATGTAGCTGGGGAGGTAGAAACTTGTAGGTATGGAAGGAAAATTCGATGTAGGAGATAGAAACAAAAATAATGCATACAAGAAAGAATAAAAGGACGTCTTATGTGTAACACCGAAATGGGTTGCGTTTAGCTAACAAAGAAAGAAGAAAGAAGAAAGAAAGAGACTGGTAGTTACAGACGATCAGTCCCCTCTCAGGACTGATCATTCCCCTTTCAGGGCTGATCAATCCCTCTTATTACAAAAAGTGAATAATATTCAGAAGTAATAATAATTTCATAAATAAATGATTCGAACTTAATCTAACGGTTCAATTATGTTGCTGGGGAGGTAGAAACTTGTAGGTATGGAAGGAAAATACGGTGTAGGAGATAGAAAAAAATACAAGAAAGAATAAAAGGACGTCTTATGTGTAACACCAAAATGGGTTACGTTTAGCTAACAAAGAAAGAAGAAAGAAAGAGAGTGGTAGTTACAGACGATCAGTCCCCTCTCAGGACTGATCAATCTTCTTTCAGGGCTGATCAATCCCTCTCATAAAAAAAGTAAAAAACATTCAGAAATGTTGATAATTTCGCAAACAAATGATCCGAACCTAATCTAACGGCTCAATTACGTCTCTCTCGAGAAAAACCGGTAGCAACTTGTGTTGGGTACGGGAGGAAAATTTAAAACACAAAAATAGACAACAAAAAAAACAGGGAAAATATAACAAGGTCCTATGTGTAACACCGAAATGGGCTGCAGGTAGCTAACAAAGAAAGAAGAAAGAAAGAGAGTGGTCGTCACAGTCGATCAGTCCCCTCTCAGGATGGGGAGAATCGGCTTAGATGCTACTTTGTTTTCCTGCGGGACAGCTGCTACCGTCCTGTCAGTTCTTTCGTCAATTTCTGACAATGGAGCACGTGCCGAATCAGACAAAGGGACACATCGGTCGTTGCCCTAACAAAATTCTCCCTGTTGCGCTTCCTTTGTTACGTCGGTCGATGTTTTCGCAAATTTTCATCGTTGCGCGTGCCAAAGGATGATACAAAAATTGTTATCCTACCCGGGTTATTTTACATTCCGGGAAATGGATAAAGAATTTTCGGGGGAAAAAAAAAGAAATAATGCAAGAAAAAGTGCAAGAATGTCCTTTGTGTAAGACCGAAATGGGTGGCAGGTAGCTAACAAAGAGAGTGGTCGTTACAGTCGATCAGTCCCCTCTCAGGATGGGGGCATTTCCGTAAACTCGTAAAGTGAGGTGAGAAAATAATATTAGGAATTTTTCCAAAACTCTTGAATTTCCCAGGATTTATTACAATAAAAATAAACAAGATGTTTAGGTAAAGGAATAATACCATCAACAGGGAAATTGTTTGTTCATTCGGTATGGTTTGTTCAGGGTAGTCGTAGGTCAGGGAAAACCGGGAATTTAGAAAAAAAGGAAGGGATTAAAAAAAATCTTTGCAATAGTCAGGGAATTTCTGTAAGAGGCTTTTTAAGTAACTGTCAAGGATAATAAATTTAAAATTTGAAATTGTTTCATTCTGTTTATAATAGATTCCTTGCTAAAAATGTAAGATTAAGATTTTGGTCTTGTAATATTAATCTGCTTAAAAACTGAACAATTTTGTTCACATATTATCCTTTTTATTTAAGAATGCAACGATTTTGTTAAAAATTCGTCCTTTTGGGTTTAAAATTCCACTATTTTGGTAGAAAATAAATTTTGTGTTGAAAATTCAACTATTTTTTGTTTAATTCGTATTTTTAGCAAACAAATTTATTTGTTATAGTATAAATTACATCATTTTTAGTGGAATTAACTATGTTGATTTAAAATTAAAATCTTTTCAGGTTGAAGTATCTTCTATAACATTATTCGCTGCAAATTTTTTTTTTTTTTTTTTGAAAACTAAACTTCTTGGTTGGAGGTTGAACCAGTTTGTTACAAAATAATTTTTTTTTTTTTGAAAACAATAAATTTTTTCAACCGAGAATTTAACAATTCTAGTTCAAGATTCTTCGTTGGTTGAAAATTCATCTCTTTGGTTCAAAGTTGAACTATCTTGTTGAAATTTGATCTTTTCAAATTGAAAATTCTACTACTTGGTCAAAATTTGAACTACTTTGTTCAAATTTTTTTTTGTTTGAAGGATTTTCTTTTTGGTTGAAAATTGAATTATTTGGTTAAAAATTCGTATTTTTGGGTTGAACATTACACTATTTTGGTAGAAAATGAACTTTTTGCAGAAAATTCTTATTTTTGTATTGAGAAATTAACTGACATCTTTCTTGCTAGAAATTTCAACTTTTTTTTTCTCGAACATTCATCTTTTTGGCATACAAATTTATTTGTTTTAGTATCAATTACATCGTTTTTGGTGGAATTAACTGTTTTTGATTTAAAATTTAAAAAAATTCCGGTTGAAATATTTACCATTACATGGATCGCTGCAAATTTATTTATTTATCTTTTTGAAAATTGATATACTTGGTTGTAACTTTGAAGACTTTAGTAAAAAATCATTTTTTTTCGTCAAAAATAAATTTTTTGAACTGAAAATGTAATTGTTCCAATTCAAGATTCATCATTTTTAGTTGAAATTGATCTTTTTAAATTGAAAATTCTACTTCTTAGGTAAAAGTTAATCTACTTTTCTAAAAATAAATTTTTTGTTGGTTGAAAATTGAACTATTTTGTTGAAAATTCGTTTTTTTGTTGTTGAAAATTAATTTTTTTTACTGAAAATTGAACTTCTCCATTTTTTGTTCAAGAATTCATCTTTTTCACTGAAAAAATTATACTATTTGTTTGAAAATTCATGCATTTGGCTAAGAATTCGTCTGTTTCATGGTTGGAAAATTCATTGTTTAAAAAAAAGAGAATTTATCACTTTGGTTGAGACTTTGCCTATTTTGTTGAAAATTATTATTTTTTAATTTATTTTTTTCTGACAATTTAATTTTTTCATCTTTTGATTAAAATTTATATATTTTAGTTGAAAATTCAACTGTTCGTTTGAAAATTCATGTATTTTGTTCAAAATTCGTCCTTTTTGGTAAAAATTTAAACTTTCTGTTTGAAAATTGTTCTTTTTGGTTTTAAAATTTATCTCTTCTGGTTGGAAAATTCATCTCTTTGTTTGAAAATTTGGCTTTTTTTTTGAAATTTTTTTTTTTAATTCATCTATTTATTTTCAAATTCATGTATTTTGTTGATAATTAACGATTGATTTGAAAAATTGTCATTTTTTGTCACTTCGTCATTTTGGTTAGAAAATTTATCATTTTAGTTGAAAAGTCATCTCTTTGGTTAAAAATTTCACTATTTTGTTGCAAATTCGTTATTTTTCGTTGAAAATAAATTTTGTACTAAAAATTTAACTTTTTCATTCTTTGTTGATTTATCTTTTTTAGTTAAAAATTCAACTTTTTTTGAAAATCAATTCAACTTTTTTTGAAAATCGACTTTTTTGTTGAAAATTTCGATGTTAGGTTTGAAAATTCAATTTTTTTACAGAAAATTCGTCTTTAGCTTGAAAGTTCAACAATTTGTATGAATTTTTTTTTCTTTCTCGGCTGAAAAATGTTTATTTCTTGAAAATTTGTATTTTTGGTTGGAAAATTCATCTCTTTGGTTCAAAATTCGACTATTGTGTTAAAAATTCGTTTTTTTGTTGTTGAAATTTAATTTTTTACTACAAATTTAGCTTCTCCATTTATCGTTGAAAATTGATCTTTTTTGGTTAAAAATTCATCTCTGTAGGTTAGAAGTTCAACTATTTTGTTGAAAATTTAAATTTGGTTGAAAATCTAACTATTTTGTTAAAAAGTCATCCTTTGTAGTCGAATATTGTACTGTTTGATTTAAAATTCGTCCTTTTGATTGAAAATCTATATTTTATATTAAAAACGTAATCTTTTTTGATTGATATAAATAAATTTGACATTTTTTAGCATAAATCTGAAATTGTTTTATATTTTTTTAAGTAAAAAATCGATACATGTGAGAAAGTAGTTTTACTCATCCTGATGGTCTTTTATAAGGTTCGAAAAGCCTTTTAGTAATAAAAATACCATGTTTGTTGCGACTGCTTTCCCCTGGGTTAGTGAGAAAACATACTTGCTTTCACAGCGTTAATTGAATTAGTGGCGATAATGCACATGGTTCGCGAATTGCATCGTCACTTAAATGGGTTTCTTGTTGGGAAACTTTTTTTTTTTATCACTTTCATGAAAACCGGGTGTTGATATCAATAAAGTGGCGTGTATAACGTCATTAGTTGACCCAGGAAATAGCAGGTAAATCAGGTAATTGCGCGAAAGTAACACGGCATTTTTTGCTCTTGGAAAAGTTCCGTACGAATAACCCAAATTTCGTGGTATGTGTATAGAGACAGCCTTAATTTAAATTAAATTTAAAGTCTCAAAATTGTAATGTTAAAATAAAAATAAGACAAAAGAAATTGAAAAGTTTTGCAATTTGAAAATAATGAAAATTGTTGAGTTCTAACATTTTTAAAATAAATATATAAAATCAGAGAAGCCTTCAATTGTCAGATAATTGAGATGAATTTAAAAATACATCAAAATTAAAATTGTAGTCTTCAGAAGAAATCAATTCATTTTATTGCAATTAATGACGTTTGCGAAGTTGAAGCAATTTAAAAAAACGTTTAGAATTTTTAATCTTATCCTTGAAGAAGTCATAACACTTTAACTACTGAGAGTTTTAAATTTGCAATTCATTAAAACATAGATTGGATTTTTTAAGTTGGAAATAAACATTTTGAAATTCATATATTTTCAGAGAACGTTTATTTATCTTTGAAAATATTCAGAATTATAATTCTGTTTAAAAAATTTCCTGTTTCAGTAATTCTTTTGAAAAATTCACTGTTCTAAGTCAGAATTTTAATTCTTCTCGAAAATTTCCTCTTCTGGTATAAGAAATTAAATATCCTACATGTTATTGATCCGTTTTTCTAAACAAGGTTCAGTAGACTCACAAAGCGCCTTCCATCGCCAAGTGCCTCTCCCTTCCCTTACCTCTAAATTTGGTAAGCGCCTCGAGCGTGGATGAGATGCGCGTGCGCGAGACGATAATATCCACCAATGCCTCGTTAGTAGATAGGTAGGGCCGGTTCTGGATAAACTTTTTCCGTACGATTAGCAACTTGCGGTAAGACTGTAGAAGGCTGTGAGATTGGTTTCGCTCCTTGTGCTGACTTGCGAACCACAGTGTTGAAGTATCCAATATCGATATTGAAAATCAATACTTGAATTGGAAATCAATACTTGAATCCGGGGAATGGAACTTTTTCGCTTAAAAGTATGGAATGGGATATCTGACGTCACAATATTAAGTTATTAATATTTGCTATCCCCGGAATTAAAGTTTTTCGCCCCAAAATAATATAATTTATGTAGCGTGTGTATGTGTGTGTGTGCGTGTGTGTGTGTGTGTGTGTGTGCCTGTGTGAGGGAAGTTAAGAGTGCTAGGTGATGAGTCATCATCCCTCGTGAGCCGCCGCCCGGGAGATAAGGTGATGACGTAGACGGTGGTGTTGCATTTCAACCCCCGTATATAATTGCTTGTTATTGTCAAGATAATTCTGAGGAAAAAAATTGTCGGTGCCTTTGAAGTCGGGGTGCGTATGTGATATGATTATTTTTAGGGCGTAAATACTTTCAAGGTTATATTTTGCAAGTTTAAACAGGTTTCAAAAGAAGAGTGCATGTACATTCCTGATGCGCCATAGCATAATATTGCCAGCCGAAATAAATATTTAATTAAAATCACCCTTTGTCATTTGCCGACATCATGCGTCAGACGTCTCACATTTCATATAATATTAAACAATTTCTGGTAAACAAAATTCCATTCTGATGACGTCATCTTATTTCCAGGAATCCTTATCTATAGCTACATCCTGTTTTGACAATATGAATTTGATTTATTGCTTCCTTCTCGATAAAAACATTTTAATGTAATTAAAATCCCCTTTGAGTTTTTCCGACATCATGCGTCAGGGGGTATCAAATTTCATATAATATTAAACAATTCCTGGTAAACAAAATTCCAGGAATCCTTATATACAGGGGGTTACCCTATGATGCAACATTTATGCTATATAAGGGTGCGCTCGGAATTATTGCATCATATAGCGTAATACTGCGCAAGTCTTTAGAAATTTGGTAAGGGTGGGGGTAAGTGTCTATAAAAGGAAGGTCAGCTCTTCTCTCTCAACAGTTTGTTGGTACATGCCAGATTGTAAAGAAGAAAAGCAGCAGGAGCTAAAAAGTCGCTTAAACGCATTTCTAAAGAACATTCGAGAACTAAAGCAAGCTATACAAGTGCGAACAGATTTACAAAATCTTGCGAGAAAATTTAATACACTGAATATTAAAGATTGAAGATGGACTTCTCAAAACTCAACAAAATCGCAGTCAACAACGATTTCCTACCAACCAGGAAGCTCAAGGACCTAGAAATCAATAAAAACTACGAAATCACAAACATCAGGAAAGCAACAACGCAGTTTGGAGTGCGGTTCATTGTCACTGTGGAGAAGGAATTTACCGTTTTTCTACCAGCGAGGATGGTCAATTTGCTCAATGAAGATGAAAATCTGCTGTTGGGAATGAAGAAATCCTGTGAAGATGGCGATCTAGGCATGCGGTATTTGGGCGGATGCTACAATTCCATCGAATTCATCAAGACAAATATATAAAGTGTGCAGTTTTCAATTATTACTCAGTGCCTGAAAGCCTTCAGTGCAATCAACATGTCTTATACGCCTCGAAATCAAATGCTACATTCCACCACATACAATCTAAATTCATCGTTCACAAAGCAAGTTATCGTCGGTGCTGAATTTAGAGAAGATGGAAAGCTCGCCTCATCAGTGAAACTGCAGGCCAGTCATCCCCGTGCAAGCATAAACCTAAATCCTGAAGAGTGGAAATTATTTAAAAGTTACTTCAGTCTCATTTCACTGTTCTTCGATGGTGAAGAGAAGCTGCAATGCATCGACTGTGGAAATTTCCGGATACACATGACTATATCTTTTGGAGATTATATAGTGACTTTGGAGCAAATTGAAGAAACGCAAAAAAATTATCCATTTGTACTACGAGAAACGACGTTTGCTGTTCTCCAGGAAGTCAGTGCTTGTATCGACCGGTATCTTCTGGAACAGAGTGTTATGCCGTTCCAGCTGACAAAGGACGCCATCATTGAAACCATCGCTGAAAGTGCCTGGTGTAACTTGGCATCGCCTTGTGTGAAAAGTGTAAAATCTTATATTAGAGAAAATTATACGAGTTTAAAGAGTAAGGCAATGAAGAAACTTGTATTCGCCAATCTCATGCAATTTGAAAGTCTGTTTCTTGAAATGATTACTTTCTACAATCGAAATGTGTGTGAAGAAGTGATTGAGAAATGCCATCTTTATACATTAAAATTGTATCTATGTCGAGAGTGAGGGGGAAAAAAAAATCTGAATAAAAAATGTAATTTAAAACCAAATTCGTCTTTTTTTTTCATTTACTAGATTAAGGGTAGGGTAGATGTGTAAGAAAAAGATATATATATGTTTGAAAATAATCAACTTTATTCAGAAAAACTTAATATTAATACAAAAGATACTTATAAACTAGATTTATCTATCCAACTATTGTGAGAGTCGTCGAAGCCTAGCCATTTTACAAATAGCTTATTTCCCCGCTTTTTCAGCACTTTTTTCCACAAGATAAATGTCTGGATGCCTAACTTTGCCAAGTTCTTGTTCATAAAAGCTACCTGCAATAGCTTTATCTTTATAATCTTTAAGTATATACGTGACAGGTTCGGTATTCTTAACATTACTTATAGTAAATATTTCAGTTGTCCAATTCGGTGTGTAGCCTTTCTCAAAAACATGCTTAAACTTACTTATACGTACTCTATCGCCAACTTTAAATTTCGTTTTCTTAACTGCTTGTTTCACACTGCCATCTTTTTTGTAAACATCGAACAACAATTTTTTCTCATTCTGCTTATTAACATCGTTCGGACTCATTCTAATAGTCTGATGTTTAGCATCGTTGTAAGACGAAATTAAATCTTTCAAAATATCTATCCACTTATAATTACCCTGCAAGCTAAATTGCATCCACATTTTATTTTTCAGGGTACGATTAAATCGCTCGCAAATTGATGCTTTTAAATTGCTAAATGTCGAGTACAAATTTATCTTATATCGCTTCATAAGATTTTCAAAATGCGAGTTGTAAAATTCCGTACCTCTATCAACATGTAAATTTTTTGGTACGCGGCCTTTATCAAGTACAGATTCCATGGCTGCAGCTACATCTTCGCCCTTCTTCGATTTAACGGGAACAGCCCACGCAAATTTTGAAAATACGTCAATCACAGTCAAGATGTACTTGTATCCTTTGTTTACTCTCTCGTATGGTTGCATTTCAACAAGATCAGCTTGCCAGGTCTCATCAATGCCACGGATATCGAAATGTCGACGTTGGTAATTTCTTCTAGCCGGCTTGTGCAGCTCCTTCACCAACTGCAGCTTCTCAATGTCCATTTTTGAGTGCATTCAGTCTGGTGTCTACTTGACTAATGAGCTCTGAATTTCGATACACCAGGTTTTGAATTGATTCAACATCAATTTTTACAGTTTTAAAATGTTTATCTGTAGAATTTTCCAAACTTTCAATCATCATATTATTATCGACTACTTCAGTTCGCAAGGAAGCTATAACATCGTAGATAGTCTGA
>CAKNXH010001163.1:53779-65820 GCA_932178445.1 Andricus quercusramuli | reverse complement strand
TTAACCAGATCGTTGAAACTCGTTTTTAAAAAGTTGCTTTTTTAAAAACGAGTTTAATTTTCAACCAAAAAGTATGACTTTTATTATTGGAATCGATTAATTCAGTTCGGAATTAAGTAGAAATTTTGACACTATTTTTTAAAATTGAAGACACTATTTTTTAAAATTGATGACACTATTTTTTAAAATTGATGACACTATTTTTTAAATTTGACGACACTATTTTTTAAAATTGATGACACTATTTTTTTAAATTGTTGACACTATTTTTTAAAATTGATGACACTATTTTTTTTAATTGATGTCACCATTTTTTTAAATTGATGACACTATTTTTTAAAATTGATGACACTATTTACACTATTTTTGATCCCTCAATTGAGTTCGACGCCTGTGGGAGATAAAGAACTATGAAGAATAAATCTCGGAATAAATAGCCTCTCCAGGTTCCTCCAGGGTCTGAAACTCTCCAAATTCCCAAGTTTCATACACTTCGCCTTTAGCAAAGGTTTCCGGTACTTAAAGGGCCTTACGGAAGAACAAGGTAGGAAAAGGGACGCAACACAAGGGTTGAAGAGAGATGAACCAAAAGAGGATTAAGTGCTTCTAAATCCTCCCTTCCAGCTCGAGAAACCAACGCACCTGGTTCACCAAAGTACTTAACAATGCTTTCTTCTTGTAACGCGAGTAGAAAAATAAAAGGAAATGAAAACACTGGCAAGAAAAGGGGGAGAATTACGTTATGTCCTATAGAAAACTGAGGGATGGGAAATCCAAATCGAAAATATGCTAATGAAATTTGCCAGAGGAATTAAAGGGGAATTTATTGCTAGGGTCTTTTTTCGAATATGAAAAGGGGATGTTCCACCTATAATCAATTATCAACACTTTATTTGTTTATTGCAGGGACGAGTTTATTGCATGATCATTTTATTAACTGTTATCATTCGGCTGTCCTAAATAAAAAGATGCACTCCAGGTCCCATAGAAACCGGTCTCACTTTGGAAGGGCCGCAGTGCGCGAGTACTCAGTTCATATTGCGCAATATTATGCATTCAAATTAGAAACGGTTCAGACAGCCCTCACTGTTGCGCAATAGTATGCATTCAAATTGGAAACGGTTCAGACAGCCCTCACTGGTGCGCAATATTATGCATTCAAATTGGAAACGGTTCAGACAGCCCTCACTGTTCACGTTTCGAGGGTACCGATTTAGTAACAAGAACAGTGCGAGTTGAAATATATTGCATTTTCAACAAATTTCTTGAATTTTTAACCAAAATAAGATTGTGCAACAAAATAGGAGATTTTTTGAACCCAAAAAGACGAATTTGTAATATCGAGAAAATTAACTTTTAACCAAACAGTTGCATTAACCATCAAGTAGATGAATTTTAAGGCAAAACAACTTTCTTTTCAACCAAGAAAGGTGACTTTTCTATCATAAAAGATGAATTTTCAATCCAAAAAGAGGAAATTTTAACAGTGGCATTTTCAAGCCAAAAAATACGATTTTTTTAGAAGATAGTTGAATCTTCAAAGTTTTAACAAAAAAAGACGAATTTTAACCAAATAGTTCAATTTTTAACTAAAAAGGATTTTTTTAAACAAAAAAATAGAATTTTCTAAATTTTCTGTTTGAAAAATTAACTTTTAAACAAAGTGAATTTTCAACCTGTTGAATTTTCAACAAAAAAGTTAACTTTTCTACCATTGTGTTGAATTTTCAACCAAAAAAGGATGATTTTTCAAGCAAGATGACTTTTCTTCCATAAAAGATGAATTTTCAATCCAAATTATTTGAATTTTCAACCTATAAGGTGCAACCAAATGGTCGAAATTTTCAAACAAAAAAGATTAAATTTCATCCAAAAACAGTTAAATTTACAACCAAAAATATGAATTTCCAACTAAAAGTTAATTATTTACCAAATAATTTTATTTTCTACCAAATTGTTGAATTAATAATCAAAATCTTCAGTTGAAAAAATTAATAATAATAATAGAATATCGTATCTGTTGAATTAAACGTAAAAATAAGAATTTTGAAAAAATAGTTAAAATGACAACCAAAAATTTGAATTTTGAACAAAAAAGTTTATTTTTAACCAGATAGTTTAATTTTCTACAAAATTATTGAATTTTCAAGCCATAGGAATTTTCTGCAAAACAATTCAATTTTTAACTATTTTCAACAAAATATTTGAATTCTCATTCAAAACAGAATTATTTTCAACCAAATATTTGCATTATCAACCAGAAAGGACTAAAGATCAAATTTCTACAAAAAAAGAAAATCTTTTTAAAAAATACATGAATTTTCAGTCAAACTTTTGAATTTTCAACCTGTAAAGATCAATTTTTAATTGAAAATATCATGTTCGAACGAAAAATGCAATATTTACATTCTCAATTTAAAAAATGAATTTCTAATAACAAAAAAAAATGAATTTTCTACAAAAGAGTTCAACCCAAAAAATCATTTTTTAACCAAAACGATTAATTTTCAATTGTTTTATTGAAAATTCAACTATTTCCTAGAAAATCTACTTTTTATTACAAATTTGTAGTTTTTCTATAGAAAAGTCTATTGAAATACTTTTTGATGAGAATTCAATTTTTTTTTGACTTTTTTTTTTAATTAAAAATTCATCTGTTTTAAGAGAGATTTCATCTGTTTGGTTGAAAAATCTGAATGAATGTTCATCTTGAAAAAAAGTTTCCTTTTTTTTTTGTTAAAAATTCATCTGTTGAGTACAAATTTCATCTTTCTTGGAAGGAAATTCAACTATTTGGTCGAGAATTCAACTATGAAAATTTATCACTTTTGGTTGAAAGAATTCGTCTTTTTGGATGAAAAATTAAATTTTGTTCCTAGATACTTATTTTTTGTTAAAAATTTCATATTTTGATCTTGAAAAGTCAACTGGAATCTTTTCTGGAAGAAAATTCAACTATTTAAAAAAAATTTGTTTTCTTTTTAAATAAAAATTCGCCTGTTTTAAGAAAAATTTCATTTTTTTTTAATAAAAATGCAACTATTGGGTAGAGAATTCAACAATTTTGTTAAAAAGCCATCCTTTTTGGGTAAAAATTCGTCTTTTTGGATTGAAAATTAATTTTTTTCGTAGAAACTTATTTCTTGGTTAAAACTATTTTTTTTTTAATTCATCTTTGTGATTTATAAAATCATCCGCTTTGGTAGAAATTTATTTTTTTTTTTTAAATGAAAATGCAACTTTTTGGTTAAAAATTATTCTTCTCTGTTTGGGTATTCAACTATTTTATTTGAAAGATTTGGTTGAATCAGTTTGTTAAAAAACTTTTTTTTTTAGAGTTATATTTTTAGTTGAAGTTTCATCTCTTTGGTTGAAAGTTGAACTATTTTGTGAAAATTAATTTTTAAAAATTTAAAATTGAATTACTAGGGTAAAAGTTGAACAACATTGTTAAAATTTTATTTTTTCGATTGAAGTCTTATATTCTTGGTTACAAATTTAACTGTTTCGTGGAAAAGTCCTTTTTTTTGGTTTAAAATTAATTTTTTAATTGAAAATGTAACTTTTCGATTTTTTAAGATTGATCTTTTTTAGTTGAAAATTCTTATCTTTTGTAGAGAAAATCGTCTTTTGGCTTGACGGTTCAACAATTTAGGTAAAATTTTCTTTCTTTAGTGAAAAATCTTCATTTGTTGAAAATTTGTCTTTTTGATTGAAATATAAACTATGAAACTTTTTCTTGGGAATATATATTTTTAGGTTTAAAATTGGACTATTATGTAAAAAATTTAATTATTTTGTTGAAAATTCTAGTATTTTGTAACAAAGCCATCTTTTATAGTAGAAAAGACATTTTTTTTGTTTAAAATAAATTAATAAATTTGAAGATTTTGAATTTTTATCTGAAATAATTTATAAAGATTTATAAAAGTTTATAAAAGATTTTTTGTTTAAAATATTTGAAGATTTGCTGACATCTGAATAATAATGATCAAGGAAAATGAAAAATTAGACAAGGAAAAATAAGGGAATTTTGAAAATGAAGTTCTCGGATACCCTGCTACTAGCAATAACTAGTAAAACATTTTTGGAAACAAAAAATCACATCCAGAAACAGTGGGGGGATTATAAATATTTTTTCACAGATTGTTAAAGGAGGTTGGGAGGGGGGAGGGGGTCTCAGAGAGGGCCTATAATCCGTTACGTGATTTAAGTACGGCCCCTAAGAGGATTTGATGAAAATCTGATGAGCTTCCCATTGTCAACGTTTTCCATCAAGTGGTTAGATTATCACTTGGGATTTGTCTTTTCTCTTCCTTTCTTTTCACGCTGTTGACCGGAAGTTTGAGCTGATTTTATCTCTTGGGAGAGTAGACAAGCGTATCGGATAGCCACTTATTGGATTTAGCGAGGAGTCTTAGTAGTAGGGAGCCCTTGCCAGTTAGTAGTAGGGTACCCTTGTCAGTTAGTAGTGGGGTACTCAGTACTGGACTTCGTTAGAGAGATTAACTCGTTCGATATGCCTTGAGATGATCCAGGGATACAACTTCTACATTTGCAAATTAGCGGAAAACGGAACCAAGTAATTGAATTTTCAACAACAAAAATTAACTTGAATTTTCAATCAAGAACTTATCTACGAAAAAAAGTAAATTTCGAATGAAAAAGACGAATTTTCAACAAAACAGTTGAATTTTCAAAAACCTAATTAATTTTGTAACAAAACTATTGAATCTTCAACCAAAAAGTTGAAGTTTCAACCCATTAATGGAATTGTCAAAAACAAAAATTATCTTGAGACCAAATAGTTGCATTTACAACCAAATAGTTGAACCTAAAATGAAAGAGATGAATTTTCAGTAAATTAGTTGATCTTTTAACCAAATAGTTGAATCTTCAAGCCAAAAATAACATTTTTTAAAGAAAACAATTGAATTTTCAAACCAAGAACTTTTCTTTTAAAAAGAAGGTAAATTTCGAATCAAAAAGACGAATTTTCCATAAAACAGTTGAATTTTCAAAAAAGTAATGTAATTTGTAACAAAATTATTGAACTTTTAACCAAATAGTTGATTTTTTAAATAAATAGTTCATTTTTTAACCAAATATTTGAATTTTTAAGAACAAAAAATAACTTGAAAACCAAATAGTTGCATTTGCAACCAAATAGTTGAACTTTAAAATGAAAGAAATAAATTTCAGCAAATTAGTTGAATTTTCAACCAAATAGTTGAATCTTCAAGCCAAAAATACCATTTTTTAAAGAAAACAATTGAATTTTCAACCAAAAAAGATGAATTTTCAACCAAGAACTTTTCTTTAAAAAAAAAGAGATAAATTTCAAATCAAAAATACAAATTTTCAACAAAATAGTTGAATTTAAAAAGAAGTAATTAAATTTGTAACAAAATTATTCAATTTTTAAGCAAATAGTTGAATTTTTAAATAAATAGTTATATTTTTAACCAAAAAGTTGAATTTTTATCAACAAAAATTAACTTCAGACCAAATAGTTGCATTTTCAATCAAATAGTTGAACTTTAAAATAAAAGAGATGATTTTTCAGCAAAATAGTTAAATTTTCAACAAAAAAAGGTAAATTTTGAATCCAAAAAGAGGAATTTTCAACAAAACAAATTACAATTTCATTTCCAATTAATGGAATTGCTGAAAATAATATAAATTTAAACAAAAATTTATTATTAAAAATTATTAAATTATTAAGGAAATTAATATTATAATATTTTAATAAATAAATTAAATTAAATTATTTTTTATTAAATTAATAATAAATTAATTTTAATTAAAATTAAAAAAATTAAAATTAAAATTAATAATAAATAAATTAATTTGATTTTAAATTTTTAATTAAATTAAATTGAATTGGATTTTCAACTGAAAACAAACAATTTTTGAATAGAAATGGACTAGTTAAATTTTTCAGTTAAGAAAGTTAATTTTCAACGAAAAGAAACCAATTTTTAACAAAATAGTTCAATCTTCAAGTCATAAAAAAAATTTGTTAGAAGTGAGTTGAATTTTCAAGAATAAAAGATTAATTTTCTACTAAAACAAATTATTTTTTAACCAAATAGTTGAATTTTCAACAACAAAAACTATTTTGAGACCAAATATTGCATTTGTAATCAAATAATTAAACTTTCAAGCCAAAGAGACGATTTTTCAACGAATTAGTTGAATTTTGAATTAAATAGCTGAATCTTTAACTCAAAAGAGACAAATTTTTTATAAAACTGTTTAATTTTTAACTCAAAAATTTGAATTAAAAATAAAAATAGTTTAATTCTCAAGCAAACAAGAGGATTTTTTTTCATAAAAGTTATATTTTCAACCCAAAGATGTGAGTTTTCGATAAAAAAAGTTGATTTTTAACGAAATAATAGATTTTTCAAATTAAAAACAATGAATTTTTCAATCAAAAGAAAAACAAAAATATCAACAAAATAGTTGAATCTTCAACCAATAAGCAGTTAATTTTTCAACTCAAAAAGATGAATTCTCAATGACAAATTTTATAGTTTAATTTTCAACCAAAAAACAAAAAATGAATTCTTAATAGATAATTTTTTAATTTTCAACTAAAAACCCGAAAAAATAGTTGAATTTTTACTTACAAACATTAATTTACAACCATAAAACAAAAAAAATTTCAACAAAGTAGTGAAATCTTAAACTAATAAAATTAATTGTTAATAAAGTAGTTGAACTTTCAACCAAGGGGTTCAATTTTCAACCAAAAAAGTGAATTTTCAACATATAATTTAATACTTGAATTTTCAACTAAATCGATAAATTTTTAGTCCAAAATGGATTAGTTCAATTTTCTACTAAAAAAATTAATTTTTAATTGTAAAAACGAATTTAAAAATAGTTCAATCTCCAACCAAATAGTAGAAATTTTAATCAAAATAGATTAAGTCTAAACCCAAAATTTAATGGTAGATCTCTCAATTAAAAATAAATAATTTTCAACCGAAATTAATATTGTATTTTCTTATTGGATTTTATTAATTCAATTCGCATTTAGTCGCAAAAGAACGTCTTTTATCATCAGATAATTGTAATTTATTGATGAAAGCAATAGCACTCAACTCGTAAAGTCAGCAGTAGTTTTACGAGAAAATTTCATTAAATTTAACAGCCTCGAAGAATTTGCATTCTTCCGCAATAAGGGTGTAAATAATGTATTATGTTTCAATTTTTCAAGGAATCTGTATTATCATCACAGAACAGAAATTTTTAACGTCTTTTCAGACCAGATTGAAAATGATTAAAAATAATTTTTTTCTGAAAAAAGATATTCTCCTTTCGCTCCGCTGGGAATCGAACCTCAGACCTTCCGATTGCCGGTCGGGTGTTTTTCCATTAAGCTACTAGAGAGTCTGAAAAGACGTTAAAAATTTCTGTTATTCTCTGATAATACGGATTCCTTGAAAATTTTAATTTTTACCATCTAGCAAAATAATGCCTGTATTTTCTGAAAAAAGTTTTCTTCTCTCGATCTCTCTAGTAGCTTAATGGGAAAGCACTCGACCGGAAATCGGAAGTTCTGAGGTTCGATTCCCAGCGGAGCGAAAGAAGATATTTTTTTCAGAAAAAATTAATTAAATTTTGTTTCAATTATCGCGATTAGTCAACCCTATCAAAATTAGAAAGTTGAAAAAAATGTAAAGTCATAAACAATAAAAAAGTAAAGGCATAAAAAATAAAAAAGTAAAGTCATAAAAAATAAAAAAGTAAAGTCATAAAAAATAAAAAAGTAAAGCCATAAAAAATAAAAAAGTAAAGTCGTAAAGTCGTAATGGACATTTCAACTAAGAATCCAACATAACCGGTAGTTCGAGTGGGTTGGTAGCCGGGTCGTATTTGCACAAAAGGTAGTCTGAAGAGAAACTGAATGTCGATAACCTATTGCCATTTCAGAGTCCACTGAAAGGTGACTAAGGATTGGCTCCTTTATCCAAGAATTCTTCAAATTTTTCCGCGAAAAATTCCAAAAGCAACAGTTGCATTTTTAACCAAAAAAGATAAAATTTCTACCAAAAAAGAAAAATTTTGGAATCAAAAAGACGAATTTTCAACAAAAGTTGAATTTTCAACAAAGAAAGATTTTTCAGTAAATAACGGAAAAAAAATTCATCCAGATTGTTGAATTTTCAAGCCAAAAAGATCAATTTTTAACCAAAAATGCAATTGTTAGATTTTTTTTACAAAAATTTATTTTTTAACACAAAAAACTGAATTTTCTGCAAAACAGTTGAATTTTCTACAAAAAACATTAATTCTCAACGAAATACTTCCATTTTTAATCAAAAGGCAGAAGTTAAATTTTTATTTAAAAAAAATTAAAGAAAAAAGATTCATCATTTTAGTTGAAGGTTCATCACTTTGTTTGAAAATGTAACTTTTTTTTGGAAAATTATTATTTTATTTTTTTAATAACTGAAAATGTAACTGTACCAATGGAATATTCAATTATTATAGTTAAAAATTCATTTCTTTGGTTAAACATTAATTTTTTAAACTGTAAATTTAACTATTAAATTTTTAGTTGAAAAATTATATTTTTTAATAGTTGAAAATTCGTATTTTTTCTCAGAAATTAATCTTGTTGGTTGAGAATTCAATTATTCGAGATATGGATTCATTTTTTTTTAATTATTTTTTTATTTTTGAAAATTATTATTTTTTTGAAACTGAAAATGTAACTAGATACCAATTAAATATTCCATAATTTTAGTTAAAAATTCATCTCTTTGGTTGAACATTAATCAGTCAAATTGAAAATTTAATAATTACGCTTTTTGTTAATATCTTTTTTAATTGACAATACGTTTTTTTTTCTGGTAGAAATTAATCTTTGATTAAAAATTATTATTTTTTTTAGAAAAATCAACTATTCTAGTCTTAAGCTCTATCATTTTTTAGATGAAAATTTATCACTTTGTTTGAAAATGTAACTGTTTTAAAAAAATTGTTTTTTGTTTGTCGAATTTATTTATTTTTTAAACTGGCAATGTAAGTAAATATACCTATTCTTATTGAATATTTCACAATTTTAGTTAAAAATTCATCTCTTTGTTTGAACATAATTTTTTTTAACTCAGAATTTAACTATTCAATTTTTGGTTGACAATTTTTCTTTTTCAATTAAAAATTCATGTATTTTATGAAAAAATCTTTTTGGTAGAAATTAATCTTCTCAGTTGAAAATTCATCTTTTTTTACTGAAAATTCATTTTTTTTGCTTGAAAATTCAACTATTTCAGTTAAATATTCATAATTTTAGTTGAAAATTTATCAGTTGGGTTTTAAATAAATTTTTAAATTTTTTTCTTGTCAAAAGTACAATTTTTTGATTGAAAACCATCTATTTTCTTGAAATTCGTCTTTTTTGTTGAACATTAATCTTCTTGGTGGAAAATTAATCTTCTTGCTTGAGAATTTAAGTAATTTTTTGAAAACTCATCTTTTTCGGTTGAAAATTGAACTATTTTGTTAACACCAATTTTTTCATAAAAATGTATTTTTCCATCTTCAAATTTTAACTATTCAATTACTCTGTTGAAAATTAATCTATTTTTTAATCATCTCTTTTGGTCGACAATTCAACTTTCCTGTTGAAAATTCGTCTTTTAGGATTCAAAATTTATCTTTCATGGTGTTGCGAAAAATTGTCTACTCGGCTTAAAAATTCAACTGTTTGTTCAAAAGTTCAACTATTTTATTGTTAATGGAACTGTTTGGTTAAAAATTAAATTTTTATTTTTGAAAATAAGTCTTTTTGGGTTAAAAATTCATTTTTTGGGTATCTATTATTAATACGGTATCTATGTTAATTAGATTTTTAAACAAATGTTCCCCTCTTTAGAGATCATTTTGGTGTGTGAAGTCTGTACTCAGAAAGGATTTGGTTGACCCAACAAAATTTTTTAGTTGCTCTAACTAAATCTTTTAATGGATCTTTTAGTAGTTGGGTCAATCAATTTTTCTTGAATCAGCCAACATTTGTTTGATTCAACCAGATTTTTATGTTTATCCAAGAAAACAGTTTTTTCGGATCAAGAAATTTTTTTTCTGAGTCTGGGATTAGAAAACCAGTTATATTTTCAAGATCAATTTTGTGGTTTATCTTCGAATCTTTTAATCCTTTAGTGATGAATTCATTGCGCAGTTGTTTTCTGAGTCAGATTACACACCGATATGCATTCAAGGTTAAGAGATAGCATTATCTTTAAGCATGAAATGTTTGCGTTAAACAAATTCGTAACATGTTTTTCTTTTTCTGTTTGCAGGTGAGATACGCGCACGGATAAATTCTAGCGTAAAGTACTTAAGATTGTCCATCTATTTTTAAACATTTTGAAGGTAAGGCATCTTCAGTTCTTGAAAACAAATTGGTTCTGGGATAATAAGGAAATAAAAATTCTTTCCTCGGTATATGAGATAGCGCTTCTTCCTGTCGGGTGTTTCAAGTGGTGAGGATTGGTAATATGCAAATCCGGGGTGTCATATTGATTCTGCTGTGGCATCATGTTGATTGTGAATGATTGCGTGGATGTTGCGTCTATGGTTTGATCAAAACAAGCGGTTCGGCTCTGCTCAAATGATCATTGCGAGACATGCAATTGCGACATTCGAGACAGCTCGATGGCTTTGAATCGCTTTATAGTCATTCGATCGATTCGGGACGATATCAGAGAAACAGAGGCTGTTTTCAGAACGTATGAATACACATGTAACCAATGGATTCGAGAATCGGGAGCTAAAGCAATTCGAAACCTTGGCTTAAGTTGTAATACGAAACTCGCAGGAGAAGTCACTTTTAGGAGTGTAGCTCTGTCTCACTCTAGTGTTAAGTAATCGCTGTTATATCTCTGGGACACTCAAATTTCATCAATTTTCTAATTTTTCTCGTGTTTATGCAATCATGATGAGGGTCAGTGGAAGTAATGATGTTTGAAGCGAATGACCTTTACATAATGACTTTGTGAAACTCTTCACCTGGGATGCTTGCTAGAGAGATTGATCAGCTACCTGGGTCAGAGCAGTGTTTCGAAATTTTCAATATTAAAGGTAATTTTTAAACGAATAGTCGAATTTTCAAACAAAAGGCATAATTTCTCAATAAAAAATAGTTGAATTTTCAAGAAAATAATTAAATTTTCAACAACATTGTCGAATTTTAAACTAAGTACTATAATTTTCTGCATACATAGATGTATTTTGAACCAAGTAGTCGAATTTTCAAACCGAAAATGGAGAAGGAAAATTTTCAGTAAAAAAATTAATTTTGAACAAACAAAAAAAAAAGATTTTTCAACATAATAGTACAATTTTCAACAAAAGAGTTGAATTTTCAATAAAATAATGGATTAAAAAAAAGAATTAAACTTTAAACAAAATAGTTGAATTTTCAACCTACAAAGATTATTTCTCAACCAAGAAGATTAAATTCCTACGAAGGAAGACGATTTTTTTTTACAAAATGCATGATTTCTCAAACAAAAAGTTGAATTTTCAACTAAAAAAGATACATTTAAAAAAAAAAATGCAAACAGAAAATAAGCAAAAAAGAAAACGAATTTTCAACAAAAAATAACGAATTTCCAGCCTAAAAAGATGAATTCTCCACCAAAAAGAAAAATTTTCAACCAAGAAGTTTTTTTTATCAAGAAGATTAATTTTTTATCAAGAAGATTAATTTTCTACCGAGAGGATTAATTTTCTACAAAAAAATTCTTTTACCTAAAATGGAAAAGTTAAATTCTTATTTAAAAAAATTAATTTTCAACAAAAAGGAAATGAATGACTCGAAAATATTAATTCTCCAGCAAAAAGACGAATTTTTAATAAAAAATTTATACTTTGAAACAAACTGATGAATTTTCAACTGAAATGATGAATCTTCAGCTAGAAAAAAAAATAAGTAAAAAAAAACAGTTCAAATTTCATCCAGAAGTTTTTAATTTTCCATTCAAAAATACGATTTTTTTAACAAATAAATATTTTTCAGTCTA
>CAKNXH010001163.1:28784-51743 GCA_932178445.1 Andricus quercusramuli | reverse complement strand
GTGGTCTGAGCGACCGCGGTAGTGGTCTGAGCGACCGCGGTAGTGGTCTGAGCGACCGCAGTCGGTGCGTTCCGTATTATTAATTCTGGGGTACCAGCATCAAGTTCAAGGTTGATGTGTGACATCTTGCGTACGTGTCCTGCATTATAATAAAAAAATTTGTTACATTGATTGTTGCTCTCTTACGGACTGGTGATATTATTGAGGAATTGATGACCTCTCAATGGAACAAAAGGTCTCAACACAGCCTTGATCCGATGTAATGCTAATCGAATCGTATCCGCGCCAGGCGGCGATTATAATAATACACGGCTGATGAAGAGGGATATGAAAAATTTCTTGCAGAAGGCAATCGCAGTCGTTAATTCAGGGTTGGCAGTGTAAATTATAAAGGAGGATTTATGGAGGTTGAGGCAAGAATGACAGGATGTTTACTCACTTGATCATTTTCAAATTCAAAGGGTATATTAAAAACTACCTCAGATGCAACAATACTTCAAGATTGATTTTTAAATTATTGGGTTTCAAATTCAGGGTTTTCAAATTAACACATGTATTAAACTGTAAAACTAATAAACTAACACAGGGTTGCCGCTAAACAATTTCAAGTTTATTTATCTAATTTATTTATTTATTTAATTTACTAAAAAAAGATTACTTTTCTACCATAATAGATGAATTTTCAATTCAGAAGAACGAATTTTCAATAAAAAGTTCAATTTTTGACAAAAATAGTTACATTTTCAACCAAATAATTCAATTCTTTAGAATACAGTTGTTTTTTCAACAAAAAAATATTAATTTTTAATCCAAGAGAAGGAATTTTCTGTCCAGATAGATGAATGTTCAACAAGACAGTTGAATTTTTAAACAAAAAAGATGATTTTTTAAAATCACGAATTTTCAAACAAAAAAGATTAATTTTTAACCAAAAAGAATTGAATTTTCTTCCCGAAATGTTGAATTAAAAAAAAAAAAAAAATTGTGTATGAACTTTCAACGAAGATGGTCAACTTTCAACCCAGAAGTTGAATTTTACAACCAGACGATTTTTTGCATAAATAAAAAATTTCAATTTGTTAAAAAAATTTTTTTTCAAGTCTCAAAAAATTTTTGATAAATTATAATATTTTTAAGTACTAATTTGTGTTCTAAGAATACTTGAAAATGTTTAAACAAATTTAAAACATTTGAATTAATTTTTAATAAAAAGTGGAGTAGTTTAATTTTCATTAAAAATAAGTAATCTTTAATAAGAAAACGAATTTTCTACGAAATATTTTAATTTGATACCAAATAGTTGAATTTTCAAGTTATAAAGAAAATTCTCGTGGATATGAATTTTCAACTAATAAGTTGAATTTCCAACAAAATAGTTAAATGTCAAGTTAAAAAATTCATTTTTTAACAAAAAAAAATACAAAACTTTAACTAAAATTATGAATTAAAAAAAAAGAACTTTTAAGAAAGTAGTTCAACTTTTAACCAAGGAGTTCAATTTTCGACATAAAAAGATTTTAATTTAAAATAGAAAAACAACCGGATTTAATTAACAAAAAACGATTTTTGTAACGAAATACATACATTTTCAACCAAATAGTTAAACTTTTGCCAAATTGTTGAATTTTCGAGCCAAAAATACAAGTTTCCCGAAAAACAATTGAATTTTCAACAAAGAAGTTAATTTTCAACTAATAAGTTGAATCTTCAACAAAATAGTTAAATTTTTAGTTAAAAAAATTAATTTTCAAAAAAAAGTTTTAATCAAAATTATAAAAAAAAAGATCTTTTAAGAAAGTAGTTCAACTTTTAACCAAGGAGTGGATTTTCAACCTAAAAAGGTTTTAATTTAAAATCGAAAAACAATCAAATTTAATCAACAAAAATCAAATTTTTAACAAAATATATACATCTTGATCCAAATAGTTAGACTTTCTACAATTGTTGAATTTTCGAGCCAAAAATACAAATTTTCGGAAAAAATTAAATTTCCAACAAAGATGTTAATATTCAACCGAAATAGATTAATTTTTGGCCAGACATTTGCATTTTTAGCCAAAAAAGGTACAATTTCTCCAGAAATAAATAAATTTTTAAACCAAAAAGACGAATTTTTAACCAAGAAGTTTTTAACTCTAACATTTTTGAATTCTGAAAAAAATAATTCAACTTGAGCGAAGTAATCAAATTTTGAACCAAAACAGATTAATTCTTAACCAAAAATTTAATAGTAGAATTTTTAACTGAAAAAAAAAAAACTTTCAACCAAAAATAATTCGATTTTCTAATTGGGTTACATAAATTCAGTTCGAATTTAAGTGGAGAAAAAAAAAGTAATAGAGAAAAGACAGTGAAGCCTGCGATAAATGAATAGGAATTTTGATGATTCATAGTCTAACGAATAACATTTTAAATAAACATTGAAGTTTATTTTTAATACTTAACAATACTAGGTTAGAAAACTGAAAATTTTGCTTATTTTTTAAAAAATTTTCCTTAGTTCAATTAGACTTGTGCAAACAGATATCAAATCTTAGGCCGTAAACACTTTGGACTTTCTTTTCTTTAGTCATTTTATCCAGTTTAGTACAATCAGTAGTCTGTGCCTATTTTAACCACGTGGTTGTTATGCACGAACTATGAATGTAACACTGAGGTAGCAGACGACTAAATTCGAGACGTGGTTTTTGTCACGTAGGCCCTCAAATTTCGGAAGCATTCAAAACTTGATGAGGGAAACGAGAAGTCAGGGCCGGCTTCAGGGCTTTGGGGGCCCCGGGCCGGTTAAAATGTGGGGGGCTCGAAGAACCTTATATAAATACGGCCCTGCGAGAAGTACACTACCGTTGGAAATAATCTACACGGTTAGTGCGAAAAGTACTAAAAATCACTGATGACTTTGAATCGCGATAACTCGGTCGGAAAAAAAATTTAGATATTTTATTTAAAAATTGTTGGAAAGATTATGAAATTCTGCGTCGAATGACACCTAGTAGATGTGATAATGATATTTTGAAGAGAATGTACCACGCGGGAAGTTCAAAAAAAAATTCAAGATTTTCTCGATTTTTGTACCTCGACTTCGACTCATGTCATGACTGAGGAAAGTTGCAGAAAAAGTCGGAAATTTTTACCACACCAAGTCCAAGCGTATCTAGATGGGGTTTCAGGCGAACACGGCTGTTGGTCGCGAGGGCGGTGATTGTGGATAATTTTTCAGATTTTGTACCTTGACTTGAACTCGTGCTGTGATTTCGGAAACTTGTCGAAAAATATTGAAGTTAATGTAACGTAATCCTTGAAATCGTATCCCTCGATATGATTAAAAATGTCCAAGCGTATCTGCGCGGATTTCATTCAGCTTCTGACCTAGGAAACTTGCAGCAAAAATCTGAAATTGCAGGACGGAATATTTCAAGTCTTCTCATTCATTTACGCTAAAAAAGACTTTACAAATCTTAACGGGTTCCTAAAGGTTTTTTAAAAATGTCCAAGCGTTTCTGCGTCGGGTTTATGACCTAGGAAAGTTGCAGCAAAAATCTGAAATTTACTGGACGGAATCTTTAAAGTCTTTTAATTAACTTAAGTCAAAAAAACTTTAGAAAACTCAACGGGGTTCTTTGATATTATTAAAAATGTCCAAGCGTATCTGTGTCGGGTTTCAGTCGGCTTATGAGTTACGAAATTTGCAGCAAAAATCTGAAATTGCAGGACGGAATCTTTGAAGTCCTGTCATTAATTTAAGCTAGAAAAGACTTGACAAATCTTAACGGGTTCCTAAAAGTTGTTCAAAAATGTCCAAGCGTTTTTGCGTCGGGCTTATGACCTAGGAAAGTTGCAACAAAAATCTGAAATTTACTGGACGGAATCTTTGAAGTCTTGTAATTAATTTCAGCTAAAAAATCTTTAAAAATCTTAACAGATTCCCTAGATATGATTAAAATTGACTAAACGTTTCTGCATCGGGTTTCAGCAGAACTGAAACTCGACGCAGATACGCTTGGACATTTTCTTGTTTTTTTTTTTTTCTAACTGAAAATTTAACTGTTCCATTTTCGTTTGAAAATTCATCCTTTTTCGTTAATAATTCAACTATTTCGTTGATAATTTTTTTTTTGTAGAAAATTATTCTTGTTGTTAAAAAAATGAACATTTTAGTTGAAAATTGAACTATTTATTTGAATGTTCAACTCTTTTCTTGAAAAATCAATTTTTTTTGCAGAAAATTAGTTTTTTTTTGCTTGATACTTATTTTTTGATTGGAAATTGATTTTTTCTGGTTGAAAATTCATTTATTCTGTTGAATATTCATTTTTTTTTGCAAATTAAACTCTTTTTTGGTGAAAATATTAACTATTAGATGTTTCGTTGAGAATTAATTTTTTTGTTGAAAAATTAGCTACTTGGTCGCGTAAATCAACTGTTTTGTTATAAATTCATATTTTGGGGTTAAAAATTGAAAATTCCAGAGTTTGGTAAAAAATTAAACTATTTAATTGAAAATTTAACTATTTTGTTGGAAAATCGGTTTTTTTTTGTTAACAATTGTTTTTTTCATATGAAAATTTAAGTATTACTCATTTGATAGAAAATTTGTCTATTTTGTTAGAAGATAAATCCAGTTTATTGAAAATTCATCTTTTTGGTTAAGGATTCAACTATTTCGTTAAAAATTGTCTTTTTTTAATCAAATTAAAGTGTTTAAAAATTCGTTATTTCAGTTTCAACTATTCAAATTCAACTATTTTGTTTTAAGTTTTATTATTATGTTGAAAATTCAACTAAGAGTTATATTTTTTAGTCGAAAATTATAGTGGTTCTAGTTTTTCGAACTTTTTTGTCAAAAATTTTCCACTAGAGTAAAACAAAAAATACTCATCGATTTTGAAAAAAATAAAACAAAATGTTTGTCTTTTTTCATCCTTTTTTTAATTTCTCTCGAAAAGGGTTAAATCAATTTTTGAAGATAATCAATAATTTTGCAGTAAATCTAGAAAACCTTCGAAAATTTAAAAATAGACTATAGAAAACCCTTGAGAGAATAGATAAGAAGACAAGAAGAGGAACATAGCACCTGCATGTCGGAAAATTTTACAAGAAAAAGTCATATCGGTTTTCCCTGAAAAATGTGAGTTTCAGTCTTCGAATCCTTTAGCAACAAGGTATTCCACTCAGGAAGAAAAGTCAACCCAAGTGAATCGGATTCTACTAGAGCCAATATCGACGACCGGAAATTGTGATGCAAAATAAATTAATGATAAAATAATTCTTTGGGAGTTTAAATATTTAAAAAATGTTAAAAATCTCTCGAAATCTTGAAAAATTGTTTGTAATCATTCGAATTGTATGAACTCTTTTAACCTTCAATGGACGTGCGGTCTCAGAGAGAACGGCGTATAAAATTATTGATCATAAAGTTTGATATAAATTTGTTATTTTCAATTAAATTAATGAACTTTATACTCAAAGGTTAATTTGTTTAAAGTTTACATTCGGCAGTTATCAGTGTGTCGTGTTCGGATTGTAACATGGAGGTTCTTTGGTACTGTTTCTGGATGTGAAACCACAGGTCCACGTTAGTGCAAAAATATCACATAGATGCTTGGTTAATTTGTTTAAAGTTAACATTCGGCATTTATCAGTGTGTCGTATCCGATTTGTAACATGGAGGTTCTTTGGCACTGTTTCTGGATGTGAAACCACAGGTCCACGTTAGTGCAAAAATATCACGTAGATAATTGGTTAATTTGTTCAAAGTTTACATTCGGCAGTTATCAGTGTGTCGTATCCGGATTGTAACATGGAGGTTCTTTGGCACTGTTTCTGGATGTGAAACCAAAGGTCCACATTAGTGAAGAAATGGAATCACGTCCATAATTGAATTCGTGTAGGCACCCTGGTGATTTTTGTATGATAGTAGTTGTAAATTTATAGAATAAAGTTCTAAATGCTTGATTTCCTAGATAATAGATAAAAAATAGACAACGAAGAAGAGTTGATCCTAGATGACTGACAGGCTTAACTCTATTGAACGAGACGTAGGTCAGGTCTCATAGTTTATTTTCAACCTCTCCTGATAAGATTGATATTTAACAAGGACGAGCTATCGATGGAAAATAATACTAAAAGACGTTAACCTTCATCAGATAATGTTGATGACACAGATGCAAAAATAGACAATCGCTAGAGCACTTAAGCTTCCAAGTCAAGAAAATTTGTTACTTCAGATTTTGACATCAATGGTTTAATACATAATCTGTTCAAAATTCTTTATTTAATTCAGATGAATTATAAATGTTATGGACGTTGACCAGATAAGTGTATTAAATAATTTGATGTTGATTTTGTTTGACTACTGGTCCAAAATAAATATTTGTTGAATTTAGACCGGCAATCTGAAAGACCTAGGTTCGGATCCCAGCAGAGTTTATGAGCAATTTTTTTACAACTTAAAAAATCAATATTCAGAAAATATTGAATTTTAACGTCTTTTTTTGGCAAAAAATTCTTCTTCTTGGTTGAAAATTCATCTATCTTGTTAAAAATTCAACATTTTCACTTGATAAGTTAGGAATTTGAGGTGGTTTAAATGGAATTCAAAAATAAAAATTGGTTTTTCTTGAGGTTAGTCAATTTTGAGGTAAGGAAGAAAACAAGAGCTTTTGGAATTCCGACATCGGATTCAGATTCAGCGACCAAAAAATACGTAAAAATGGACTAAACTGTTCCGTCGGAATATCTAGTTTTCTTTTTTTTTTGTGGGGCTGTGAAATGTTCGAAAAATTATTTTTTGAGGTTAGGAAGACAACAGTAGCTAACTTCAAATTCGGATTCAGCGACCCAAAATACGTAAGAATTGATTAGTCTGGTCCGTCGGACATCAAACTTTTTTTTTGTGGGGGGGGGGGGCATCATTAGCTGGCCTTAGAACGCCTGCACAAGTTCCTGGGAGGAAACAAACGCATAATCGTTTTGATTCGGTTGCTATAAAAGAAAAAGGATCCGGCTCGGTCATTTAGGTCGAATTAAGGACACCTTTTGTGTTGTTAGATTAGGGAACCGTGCGAACGGATCATGAGCAGCCGTTTATAACCTTATAGAATTCACCTTTCCTGCATTTGCTCCAGTTTCAGAAGGGGAAGAGGGGAAAAAAGGGAAAGGGGAAAAAGGCCCTCGTCATGTTCGACCTCTGCAATACTTGTAAGTTTCCATTCAACAATAGAAGAGGCTGTTTGACAAACTCACCAACGTCCACACTTGATCGCATCAATGTCATGCTTTGATTCTGCCTTTTCAGAATGACAGCTTTAAAAAAAAAAAGAAAACGTGTAACGAAATTTTTTTTATAAGATATGGGTACAGTGACCCTATAGGACATAGGTTATGGGACAAGGCTTTAGGGCAAATTTGAAGTACAGATGCTGTAAAAAAATATGGGTTCTAATTTTTCTTTCTTGCATTGTCCTGAATAAGAATTTTTTTTTGAGTAAGTACCAGGGGACCAAGTGAGTTATCACAAGCCTTGGACTCACTTTAGAGATAAAAGAATGTAAATAGTATAACATTTTTTTTAAATAGTTGTAAAAGAGTGTCATACCATTTTTTAAGTATTGCAAATCAGGGTATCATAGAATAATATTGCGCAATTCTAAGAGCCGAATTGATGTCAACAGGTTCAAGGTTATTACAAGAAAAACAAAATTTGCGCATTAAATGAATGTCTTATCTATAAGGAAGCAATAAATCATTCTTGTTTTTTTCGTGATAACCTTGGCATCAATTCGGCTCGATTGCGCAATATTATTCTGTGATGTCATCAGGGACGTTCGAGAATGTTCCAGAAGCTTGGCACGGACATGAACCACTACAGGTTAGACTAAGGTTACTACCTCACCGACATCGAGAAGCTTCTAACCTGTAGTGGTTCATGTCCGCGAGAAGCTTCTAGAACAATCTCGAAGGTCCATGATGACGTCACCGAATAATATTGCGCAATTCTAAGAGTTGAATTGATATCAACAGGTTCAAGGTTATTACGAGAAAAGCAAAATTTGCGCATCAAATGAATGTTTTATCTATAAGGAAGCAATAAATAATTCTTGTTTTTCTTGTGATAACCCTGGCATCAATTCGGATCTCACAATTGCGCAATATTATTCTATGATGTAATCAGGGACCTTCGAGAATGTTCCAGAAGGCCAGAAGCTTAGCGCGGACATGAACCACTACATGTTGGTCCAAGATTCCTACCTACCGACATCAAGAAGCTTCTAACCTGTAGTGGTTCATGTTCGTGCGAAGCTTCTAGAATCTAGAACAATCTCGAAGGTCCATGATGACGTCACAGAATAATATTGCGCAATTTTAAGAATTGTCCCTGATTTTATTTTTGATGTAGGAAGTGCATTTCATTTGTAATTTATCATTTTTATTGTCTCTTTGAACTACTTGCGCTAATTTTTCCTTACTTAAAATTAAAATTCTTCCAGGGTAAATTCAGTTGTAAATTCATATTTTCGGGATGAAAATTCATCTGTTTTGTTGAAAATTCGTATTTGTGGCTCGAAAATTAAACAATTTGGTAGAAAAATTAAGCTAACCTAATTAGATGAAAATTAATTCAATTTGCGTATGTAATTGAAAATTCGTTTTTTTTTTTAAATTTTTTTTTTAGTTGAAAATTTAACTTTTTTTTTTTGAAAATTCAACTCTTCTAGAAAATGCGTCTTTTTGTATTAAAAATTCCAAAATTTGGTATACCATTGAAATATGTGGTGCAAAATTAAATTGTTTTATAGAAAATTGGTTATTAAAATTAAAAATTTATTCTCCCTAATGAAAATTTAACTACTCAATTTTCGATTAAAAATTACCACTATTTTGTGGGAAATGTATGAATTTTGTTGAGAATCCGCCTTTTTGGTACAGAATTTATCTTCTCGGTTCACAATTCGTTTTTTTGTAGAAAATCAAATTTTTTGTTATATTAAACTGTTTTTTATTCAAAATAAAAAAAGTTTTTCGTGTAAATATCAAGTATTACATTTTTTTAGTGAAAATTAGTATTTTTAGGTTGAAAATTCAACTGTTTGTAAAAAAATCCTCTTTGTGACTTAAAAACTCGTGTATTATTATTATTAGATGAAAATTCCTATTTTTTATGAGAAAATTATTCTACTTGGTGGAAAATTCATCTTGGTTGAAAATTCAAGCATTTGGTTAAAAAAAAATTTGTTGAAAGTTCAACTGTTTGAAAAAATATTCGTCTTTTTTGGGAGAAAATTAATCTTTTTGGTGAAAAATCCATCTTTTTGGTTGAAAAACCAGATATTTGGTTGGAAATTAAATTTTATGTTGAAAATTCAACTGATTTTTAACAAATTCTTCTTTTTGGGTTGAAAATTCAATTATTTGTTTAAAAATTCAATTTTTTCACGATTTTTAAAAATCAATATTAACAAAATATTTATTTTAGACTAGTAGACAAATAAGTTAACATCAAAATGATTTTTAAAATTTTTGGTTCGAAAGTTGTACCATTTGGTTAAAAATTCATCTTCGTAGATTGAAAATTTAACTATTTGGTTAAAAAATCCACTATTTTTTGAAAATTAAACTGTTTTTTCAAGTTTTCTTGATGGTTGAAAATTCAATTATTTTTTTGGAAATTTAAAGTTCTATAAGCAACTTTTTGTTTAAAAATTAATATTTCTTGTTGTTTAAAATTCAACTGTTCTATTGAAAATTCAACTTTCTTGATTGAAAATTAAGTTTCTTGGTAAAAACTCATTTTTGTTGGTTTTAAAAGTCAATTCTTCTGCTGAAAAGTTTCTTTTTTTTCCCCTATTTGGGTTGGAAATTGATTTTATTTAAAAGAAATTATTACCCCATTTTCGTGAAAAGTCACCCTATTTCCCCTGTTTGGAGAGCCAGCATTATGGGCTCTGAAGTCTCTACAACGGTCCAATGTAATGATAATTTTATGGAAGATTCTGTATAAAAGTGAAACTGAAATCTAAATTAAATTGTCTTTTCCACCCTCTTCTGATGACTTACGTTATGGTCAATGAATTCAGTGTCCGTTAATCATAGTCCCTCTGTTGAAAGAATCGAGTACTTGTGGGGAGTATGCCTCCCCCCCCCCCCCCATACACTTCCCTAATTATCACCCCGAGAAGCTTCCCCTCTCTTATGACGATTAGCGAGCAACTTTAGGGAGCCCCATTTTCAGGGTACATTTATCTAACGGCTTTCCACAAGATTTTTTGCCATCTATTAGCAAAAAGTGATCCAAACAAATCATCATTTTTTGAGATCCAGAAATAGGGTCGTCCCCTCGATTTTTTGAGGACCTGACAAAACTTGAATGGATTTAACAAGTTTTTGCATCGGGGGAAAAAAGAAAACAAATAAAGTAAAAAAACTGTAACAAAATATTTCTACACCCCCCCCCCCCCAACACTCTTTCTGCACGTAATTTTTAGTTTCCAAAAATGCTTTACTAGTTATTACTAGTAGAATTAGGCAGGGTGCAGTATTTCAGATACAAATTAAAAATTTTCAAACTTAATAATTTATTTTAAACAAAAAAATGTTGTTTTTTTAACATAAAAGATGGCTTTGTAACAAAATATTTGAATTTTCAACAAAATAATTAAATTTTTGACATAGTTGAATTTTCGACCTAAAAATATAAATTCCCAACAAAAAGTTTCGTAGTTTATATTTCAACCAAACAAGGTTTAATTTATAAAAAAAATGTTTTTTAAAATCAAAAAGATGAATTTTCAATCAAAAAATAAGAATTTTCAACTAAAAAAGATCAATCTTAAAAAAATCGAAAAGTTACATTTTCAGTTAAAAAATTAATTTTAAACCAAAAAAGACTTTTCCACTAAACAGTTAAATTAAAAAAAAAACACATAAGCCTCTAATAAAAAATTGAAGTTTAACAATTTTGTTTATCTTTTACCCAAGTAGTTGAATTTTCAATTTAAAAAGATTAATTTTCACAAAATGGTTCAATTTTCAACCAAAGAGAGGAATTTTCAACTAAAAATATAACTCTTAAAAAAATTATTTATTAACAAAGTGATTGAACCAAATATTTCAAATAAAATAGTTGAATACTCAAAGAAGAAGAATTTTTAACCAAAAAGTTGCATTTTCACACAAAAAAAAAAAAGAAATTTCTACCAAAGGGGATGAATTTGTAAATTAAATTAAATTTTCAACCACACAGTTGCATTTTTGTCCCAGAAAAATGAAAATTCTATCAAAACAGATGAATTTTTAAATCAGAAAGACAAATTTTCAAAAAGAAGAGTCGAATTTTCATCAAAAAGGATTTCAATATCGACTTTTCTACAAAAAGCTAGAAATTTTAAACAAAAAGTAAATTTTCAAGGAAATAGTTGAATTTTTAACAAGATAGTTGCATTTTTGTCCAAGAAAGATGCAATATTTCTACTAGAAACAGATAAACTTTTAAATTAAAAAGACAGATTTTCAGAAAAAATATTTTTCATCCAAAAAATACTTGAATTTTCTGTTAAAAAAGATTTTAGATGACTTTTCACGGTCAAAATATGAATTTTCAACCAAGAAAAAAGTTTCTACGAAAAAAAATTGAATTTTCAATCCAAAAATATGAATTTTTACCTAAAAAGGATGACTTTAACAAAATTGTTGAATTCTCTGCCCAATAGTTGCATTTTTATACAAAAAAGATGAAATTTCTCTCAAAACAGGTGTGTTTTTATTTAAAAAAAAAAAATAATAAAAAAAAATTGTATTTTCATCCAAAAAGGCGAATTTTTGCAACCAAAAGGGATGAATTTTTAATAAAAAAAAGGGAAATTTTTTTTTCAAGTTGAAATTTCATACAAAAAAGCTTTTAGTTCATTTTTTAACACCAAAATATGAATTTTAAACAAAAAGTAAATTTTTTACTAAATAGTTAAATTTTCAACAAAACAGTAGAATTTTCAATCAAGAGTATGACTTTTTAACGAGAATGTTTTATTTTCAACCATGCAATTGCATTTTTATCCAAGAAAGATGAAATTTCTCTTATAAAAGATAAATTTTTAATTAATTTTTTTTTTCAATACTTTAATTTTTATCCAGAAAAAATTTGAGTTTCAACCCAAAAATATTAAATTTAACCAAAAAGTAAATTTTCTACAAAATAGTTGAATTTTCAACAAAACGGAAGCATTTTCAACCAAAAAGTATGACTTTGCAACAAAGTTGTTGAATTTTAAACCAAAGAGTTGCATTTTTATCCAAGAAAGATGAAATTAAAAAAAATGAAATAAAAAAAAAACCTCAAAAAATAGTTCAATTTTCTTCCAAAGAAGATTCCAGTTTACTTTCCAACACCAAAATAAGAATTGTATTCTATAAGTTAATTTTCTGCTAAATAGTCGAATTTTTAACCAAAAAGTATGACTTTTTAAGAAGATTGTTAAATTTTCAACCAAACAGATGAAATTTCTCTTAAAACAGATTTATTTTTAATTTTAAAAAAAAAAAAAAAAATTGAATTCTTATCAAAAAGGATTTCAATAGACTTTTCAACAAAAAACTAAAAATGTTAAACAAAAAGTAAATTTTCTAGGAAATAGTTGAATTTTCAAAAAAACAGTTGCATTTTCGTCCAAGGAAGATGCAATATTTCTACTAAAAACAGATGAACTTGTAAATTAAAAAGACAAATTTTCAGAAAAAATATTTTTCATCCAAAAAATATTTTAGTTGACTCATCAACAACAAAATATGAATTTTAAACAAAAGGTTAATATTAGGCGGTAAAAGTTGAATTTTTAACCCAATAAGACGAATTTTTAACAAAACAGTTAAATTTGCAAAAAATGATGTATTTTTAAGAACATTGTTAAATTTTCAACCAAATAATAAAAAGTTTGATTTTTTGCAATAAAATAAATATGCATACCGTTCTGCAGCACATAATAAGATAATAACAAATTCTACAAAATAGTAAATATTGCACAAAATTCGCTAAAACTTCATTGCATGCTGCAGAACGATCTGCTTTTGTTTATTTTAAATTAAATTGATATTTATATGTTAATAATATTATTAAAAATTATAATTTATTACCAAAAGTAAAAACTGTTAAAAATCAAATTTATCAAGATCATGTATTCGACATTGAGTTTTAAATTTCAAACTAAAAAATTGAAAAATTTTCTAATCTGAAGTTAGAAAAGCTAATTTATCCAAGTCTAAAAAACATCAGAAGCAGCTGCTCGCCATCGGCGAAATTTCTCGCCTCTTCCGCTCCCCTGTTTTAAAATTTAAAGATCACACCGAAAAATCGCACGTCGCACTTCCGCCGCTGGCCAAGCCGGATATACTCTAAGAAAATTCACTCAACCGGAAACGAGATCCCCTTTATTTCCATGCTCGAATGACGAATTATACGAGGGCGTCTATTTCTTGGGGCGATCGTTGTCAGTGGGGCGGATAGTGTGAGGTAGTAAAATATCAAGAAAGGAAGAAAAAAAAGAGAGAAAAACAAAGAGAAAGAAGGAAAAAAAAGAATGAATGACGGAGACGAGGACTTGCACTGTCACATGGAAACCTTACAAGGATCGGATTCATATTTCCCTCCTGACAGTGACTCTTATCACCTGAAATTGATTTCAAATTACCTATAAAAATGAACATCACGTTAAAAAATTTAATTCAACCTTAAAGTATGGACGTGATTTCATTTTTGCACTAACATTTTATCAAATTTTATTATTGAGGCCGTGCGGTCTGTGAGACCGCACGGCCACACGTTCCGTACTCTGAGGTACCCGCATCAAGCTCAAGTTTGTGTGTGACGTCTTCCTTTTAAATAAGTTTAAACAAATTCAAACAAAAATATAAAATTTGGACACTAGCGTGGACGTGCGGTCTCACAGAACGCCTGTGAGTTTTTAGTTGATATTACTCGCCAATTACACGCAGGACAACTAAAAGTTTTGGGGGAACAACTGGGGGCCAAAAAACCGCTTCGAAAAACCTATCCGGTAGATACGTTGTTTTTCGTTAGGAAATCATTCGTTAAGAAAAGATATTGTTTTTCAAAAAAAAAAAAAAGAAAAAGAATGCAGAGCCTATCTTTAAAAGTATGTCAGTTTTAAGCTCGATGTTCAGAAAAAAAGATATTATTATTATTATTCGTGGCGTGCAATTTGCGACTTTTATCCTTAGTTAGGCAGGAAACACTAAATCCTAACGGCTATCGTCTTGTCATAGACAGCAAGTGATGTATGTGTGCTTCTATTATCGGCGAAATACGGTGCGGAGGATACCGTGCGTGAAGCGCCTACAAGAAAAGCAATGGCGACACCGCGAAATGGCCTGAGAGCTAGGACATTAATTTATCTTGCACGGTCGACCGAACGTCATAAAGCGCAATAAAATAAAATCTGCTACTTGCCGTTGGGGCGTAAACGATCGACACAACTTCCATAAGGAAAGAGCCTGATATGGTCACTACAGGGGAAAAAAAGGGGCGAGGCGACACTTCGCCTTAAGCGATTCAATGGCCTCGCTCGCTCCAAATCCAGTGTCTTAATAGCACCAGTATTTGCAGGTGCTTCGAATTCTTACTTTTTTCAGCGAGTCCGAGAAATCCCAGAACGGAATTTTTGTAAAAGTATTTTCCAAAAATTGTTTACTGCTTTGACGGGCGTTTTTTGTGTTGAGAGCCTATCTTACCCCGGTGTGCCATACTACCCCCTACACGATCAGCCACGATCAAGTTCAACCCAATGGTTTCCCAGAACGGAATTCTTGCCAAAGTATTTTTTTGAACTCGTTTTTCTGCTTTGAAGGGGATTTTTAGTGGTTAGATACCATCTTACCCTGGTGTGCCAACTTACCCACCTACACGATCAGCTACGATTAAGATTAATCAAGAGGTTTTCCAGAACCGAATTCTTGCCAAAGTATTTTCTAAAAATCGTTTTTTTCTTTGAAGGGTATTTTTTGTGGTAAGAGCCCATCTTATCTCAGTGTACCATACTACTCCCTACACGATCAACCACGATTTAAAAAAAAATCTTTTTTCCAAAGTTTGGAAACCCAAAGGTTTCTCAGAACGGAATTCTTGCCAAAGTATTTTTTTAAAAATAGTTTTCTGCTTTGAAAGGCGTTTTTAGTGGTAAGAGCCCATCCTACCCCAGTATACCATACTACCCTCTACACGATCAGCTACAATTAAATTCAACCCAAAGGTTTCCAGAACGGAATTTGTGCCAAAGAATTTTGTAAGAATCGTTTTTCTGCTTTGAAGGGGGGTTTTAATGGTAAGAGCCCATCTTATCCCGATGTACCATACTACTTTCTACACGATCTGGTACGATTAAGCTTAACCAAAAGGTTTTCCAGAACGGAATTCTTGCCAAAGTATTTTCTAAAAATCGTTTTCTGCTTTGAGGGGCGTTTTTTGTGGTAAGAGCACATATTATCCCGGTGTACCATACTACTTTCTACACGATTTGTTACGATTAAGCTCAACCAAAAGGTTTCTCAGAACGGAATTCTTGCCGAAGTATTTTTTAAGAAATAGTTTTCTGCTTTGAAGGGGGTTTTTAGTGGTAAGAGCCTATTTACCCTAGTGTACCATACTACTACAATTTGTACAAAAACATTTTAAATAATTTGTAAAAAGCTATTTTACTTTTGTAGGACATCTTGTACCATTTACGAGAAAATTAAGAAAGTGAATTTTCATAAACAATTTCTCTTGGCTAAATAATTTTTTTTTTTCAATTTTATTCTATTTTGGCCCGTCCTAATTTTTATCTACGTGAGTAAGAACTTTTTATGCTTTGCGACTCATAATTCTAACCGTATATGTTAATTTCTAATAACTGAAGTATTTTAGTGATTATAAATCTAATTTGCAATTTAGAGAAAATACTAATAAGAGAATCGACTGCATTCTTCGTCAATTTTAAATGGCTGTAAATTTAAATCAGTCTCTGATATAAATGAGTAAGTGGCTTCCTCTCTCATTAAGAAGACATGTGCTCTTTTACAATGTTGCAACTATACGGAAGAAAAAGTTACATCTTGTTAAGGTGGAATCCTAGATAAACCCGTTTTCTGATCATATTTATCCTTTTATGTTGCAGGTAAGAAATTCTTGATAAATCAACCCAACAACCAGGGATTTGTTCCAGGTATTTAACGGATAAATATTTTTTACTTTCTTAAATGAATTTATTTGGAATTCGCCCTGAATTCATATTGCTTTACCCTGCATTCTTTTAAATTCTTTTGAATTCTTCTGAATTCACTCAATTCTAATTTTTTCATATTTTTTAAATTGTTTTTAGTTCACGTGATTGCTTTCTAAATTCAGCTTGATTTTTTTTATGAATTTCATCTAATTTTTCTCATTTCCCTTAAATTTCCCAAATGCGCTCAAATTTTATTGTAATCATTTTGAATTTTTTTTCTTTTAAGTCAAAAATTTAATTATTCTAGTTTATTCCAGTTAAATATTCACAATTTTATTTGAAAATTCATCACTTGGTTTTAAAATGTAAATATTTTTTAGAAAGTTAGTTTTTCTTAGATAAAAATAATTTTTTAACTGAAAATTGAACTTATTCCAATTGAAAATTCTATAGTTGTAGTATAAAATCCATCTGTTTGGATAAACATTAATTTTTTTCAATTCAAATTTGATTATTTAATTTCTGGTTGTCAATTTATCTTTTTTCGTAAAACTTAATTTTTTTTTTGAAAATGTAACTAAAGATTCATTGTTTTATAGTTGGCAACTGTTACGTTTGGTGTAAAATTAATTTTTTTACTAAAAATGTTACTATTCCATTTCCGGTTGAAATTTGTTTTTCAAAATTCAACCTAAAAATTATTATTTTTTTAAAAAGTGGTTCAATTTTAAACCACGTAGTTGAGTTAAGAATAAGTTAAATTTTCAGCCAAATCGATGAATCTTCAACCAAAATATAATTGTTAACAAAGTAGTTAACCTTAAGAAAATTAGTTGAAATTTCAATCTAAAAAGATTTTAATTTCCTTCAGAAAATTTTGTATTAAAAAAAAACTAATTTGCAACAGAATAAATGAATTTTTAACTAAAATCTATTAATTTCAAACCGAAAATGGAATAAGTTTTCTACCTATTAGTTAAATTTTTATGAAAATTGTTTAATTTTTTACCGAATAGTTGAATTATCAACTTTAAAATTATTATTTTTTTAAACTAAAAATGTTACTATTCTATTTCCGGTTGAATTTTTTTTTTTTTAGTTCAAAATTCAACTTTTTGGTTAAAAACTCAAGTGTACCAGTTAAATATTCACCATTTTATTTGAAAATTTATCACTTTGTTTGAAAATTGAACTATTTCGTTAAAAATCCGTTTTTTTGTTTGCAAATTAAATTTTCAACTGAAAGGTTTTAATTGTTCCATTTTTTTGTAAAAAATTGACATTTTTTAGTGGACAATTTAAGTGTTTGTTTCAAAATTCATTTATTTTGCAGTGTTTTGCTCTGTTGTGTTAAAGGATGTTTAGAAAGACCGTCATGCATTAAAGTAAATCTTTGAATTTTTGTGGAAAATATGAATACACTTTTAGTTGACCGGGAAAATTGAAAATTTTGCCCAGGAAAAATCGGGAATGAAAAAAAGGCTGTCGAATCGCCACCCTGCGTCAATACTGATTTGGCGGGAAAAATTCAAATTCAAATGACGAGGTCACAGTTCAAGGAACTCCTAAATGTGACAAGAGATGTAAAACTGTTGATGTTTGTTCGAGGTGTATAAGTTAAACACGAGAAGGCCTCCCAGAGGCTTACATAAGGTGCTGGCTGGCTTTGCTGCCTTGAAGGAGGTCGTTGCCGCTCGCCCGGCTGTCTCTTGCTCTCTCGGCTGTCTCCTGCTCTCTCGGCTGTCTCTTGCTCTTGCAATGGCGTATGCAATAGGGGGCACCACCCCTTTCGCCTTTCCACAGCATCTTTGCAGAATCGGTCAAGGACTTTAAAAGGCTCGTGTCTGCACGCCACGAATACAGGGCGAGCGGGGCGAGCGGGGCGAGCGGGGCGAGCGAGGCGAGCGGGGCGAGCCACTAACGGCATATCAAGGGCACTATGTCCACTCGCTCACTTTTTTACTGTTAACCCAATTGTAACCCCATTTACAAATCATATATATATGTTCTAATGACTCTGAATTATTATCTAGCTTGGGGGCCGTCCATAAACTACCTTAACTAATTTGTTATTATTTATTTAAATTCTTTTAAATAAATTTAATGTAAATAAGATAAATTTGAAATAAAAATTAGTTGCATTAAGAATGTACACTACTTACAGTCAATTTCAAAAGTCCCCAATCTTTAAAGTGATTTATAAAATCAACAAAAAAATAGATCAATTCTTATTTAATCCTAATTTTTAATCCTAATGATTAAGGCATTTTATTCATTGAAGGATTCTCTAGAAATCTATTTGGGTGGTATTTCTTAAAATTTAAACTATCATTGTTTATAATAATAATAACTGAATATTTCGAAATTATTTCTTTGTAATAAAATCCACCCAAATAGATAGGGGGAGCAAGGTGATTTTTCACGAAAATGGGGGAATAATAGGGGAATCAAATCTCTTTCATAGAATTATTGTAGAAACCATTTTCCTTAGATTTGAAATCAAAATTTGTTACATGTTCAACAAAATATTTGAATTTTCAACTAAAAGGAGATGAATTTTTTTAACAAAAGAGATGAATTTCCATCCCAAAAAGTCGAATTTTCAACCCAGAAAGGGGTTTCAGTCGAAAAAGAAAAAAAAATTTTAAACTTTCAAGCCAAAAGGAGAAGATCAAATTTCTACAATAAAAGAAACGAATTTTTAACACAGAAATAAGAATTTTCTACAAAAGAGTTAAATTTGGAACCAAGAGATTTCAATTTCCGTCAGAAAAAGTTGAATTCAACACAAAAGAAAACGAATTTTCAATCAGGAGACAAATTTTCAACGAAATAAATTAATTTTTAATTAAAATGTATCAATTTCAAACCGAAAACGTCATAATAAATTTTCTACCAAATAGAGAGATTTTCATAAAAATTGTTCAGTTTTCAACCAAATAGTAGAATTACAAAAAAAAGAATTTTTGAAAAAGTAGTTTAAATTTAAACCAAGTTATTGATTTTTCAACCAAAAAAGGTGAATTCCCAACAAAACATGTGATAGCTGAAGATTGAACCAACAAATTTAAATTTTAAATAAATAAAACAGTTGATTTCAACAAGAAAAAAGAATTCAATAAAAATACGAATTTTTAACAAGATAAATAAATTTTCAACCAAAAAGTATAAATTTCAAACCAAAAATAGAATATTTAATTTTTTACCAGTTAGTTACATTTTCATAAAAATGGTTTACCTTTCAACCAAATATTTGAATTGCTAAAAAAAATATGAATCTTCAACAAAAAAATGAATTTTTTAAAAAGTAGTTTAATTTTAAACGAAGTGGTTGATTCTTTTAACCAAAAAGATGAATTCTCAACGAAATATGTGATGGTTGATATTTAAACCAAAAAAAGATTTGAATTCGAAATAAAATTTTCAACTAAAGAGATGAATCTTCGACCAAAATATGCCTTTTAAAAAATTAGTTCAACTTTCAGCCAATTAAAGTCGGGTCCAAATGTCGAGGCCCCTCACTTTTTTTTTTTATTACAACTTGCACAACAAAAATCTCTGAAATGTCTTATAAAAAGCATCTCTAAGCCAATCGGGGATTTTTGGAATTGCTGATTTAAAATCTAGAGTAAAAATTTCAAAATTGAAAATGGCAGATCGAATGTTGCGAACTAAAATTGTAAAACGAAACCGATTTGACCAAAAATTGTTACTCGGGTTTTTTTTTTCGGTCGCTGATTTCAAATAAAAAGTCCAAATTTAAAAATTCCAATATTTGTTTGATTTTGGGAGAGAATTTCAAAAAAGGTCTACTGTGTAACTTGGAAGATCTTCAGTCCTCAGGAATGTCCACAGTAATCAAGAAATGAGTACAGTTCCACCGACCAAGCATCAGCGGCGTGGGGGGGGGGGGGGGTGAGTGGCGTGGCGTATCCAGTGGCTCGGTGGAGGGGATACACAGGTTGGAAAGAGAAGGCGGATACCGTTCTCGGACTTCTCGCTTACTCCAGTGTATCCCCTCCACCTCCGCGGCGCAAGATAGGCTGCGCCACTCACGTATAACTGACGCCACGCCGCCGAAGCTTGGTCGGTGGAACTGCGCTCAATGTTTGACTGAACTCTCGGCGAATTCAATGTCAGCATTAGACTTATAATTAGCATACAGTCTAGTAAATTCGTGTTAGTTGAGTAAAGTACACACTTGCAAGAAAAGCGTCGAGTATCAAATACGAGAGGGGCAAAAGGACGAATTTTGGCAAGTAACTCGAGCGAGAGAATGTTACGAAAACACCAATTACCCGAATGCTAGAAAGAGAAACTTCTAGTTGCTCATTCGACGATTCAGCGGATGCTTAACGACGTTGGTTAGGACTAATTACCGTCTGAGTTGCCCTTTCGCTAGGAAATTCCACATCTTCATTCCCCGCAGACTTACTTGCCTTATTGAAAGGTCCCTCTTTGAAGATTCTTAATTGACATATTTCAGACAAAATTCAAATTTTTTGTTGAAAAATCAACTACTTTGTTTAAATTTAAACTCAGGTTGCACAAATAGGGTGATCCAAAAATGCATTGGAACATTTTTTTAAATAATTTGTATGGGGACACCCCCCCAAATTTGTTTGAATCCACACAAAAATAAATCCCTTTTTTTTTTGTTTAAAAAAACATGATATTTAGGGGTGCCACACAAGCCCCATGAAGTTCAACATGTATTCCCCATAAGAAAAAAAAGACGTTTTTGTAAATCTTATCCAGAATCCTCAATATTATCTCAATCGAGTTAAAACTCAACATTTCTCTTCACAATTAGCCATAGAATACGAATAAAATATCACTTTTCAAATATCACCCCCATAAGTCTGTTTTATAGGGTCCCAAAGAAACCCCATAAGTGAAAAAATGGGTTTTGCGAGTTTTTCGCGGTAATTATGACTTTTGCGGTTTTCTTTAATGCGAATTGTTTCTAATACATAAAATATTACTTTATACTGAAAATTTGATATTTTTTTGAATTGTTTAAATAATTTATTATTGTTTTTAGCAATTTTCTCATAGAATGGAGTTAGAAAGACGCGGTTTTTGCACAAATTTTCCATTTGTTGTCCAATTTTCAATTAGAGGGAAGTGATAGTTCATCAATGTTAACAATACTGATTGTTTAAACAATTTATTATAATTATTAATAATATTATATTTGAATAATGCTAGAAAGATGCGGTTTTTTTCTTCAATTTCTGGCTTTTTGTCCAATTTTCATTTGGAGTGAAGTGATAATGAATTCAAGTTAACAGAATAATTGTTTAAACAATTCATTGTTATTATTAATAATATTATATTTGAATAATGCTAGAAATATATAGTTTTTTTTTAATTTCTGGCTTTTTGTCCAATTTTCATTTGGAGTGAAGTGATAATGAATTCAAGTTAACAAAATAATTGTTTAAACAATTTTTTATCATTATTAATAATATTCTCTTTGCTTTATTGGTAGAGTGTTGCGGTTTTTTCTGAAATTTTCAACAGTTTGTTTATTTTTTATTAGGCGTGACTTAATAATTAATTAGATTTAGCAAAAATACCCAATTGAGAAATTAAATATTCCAAATTCATCAACTGAAACTTTGAATGTTCTAACTTCAGCAATTTTTAATTTTTTTAAATCTTCACTTGAAATTTCAACTATTGTTGAAATTTTTTTTTTCGTTGAAAATTAATTTTTTTAATCTCACAATTGGGCTATTTCATTTGTGTTTGGAAATTCATCTTTTTTAGTCGGAAATTTAACTATTTGGTTGCAAGTTCAAATTTTGTTCAAATGTTATATTTTTTGGCAGAAAGTTGGTTAAAAATTTAACTATTTGGTTGAAAATATATTTATTTTGTTGAAAAGCTTTTTTTTTTTTGGTTAAAAATAAAACTACTTTGTTAAAAATTCATTTTTTAAAACTGAAAGTTGCAATTTTTGCTTGCAAATTATTTTTTGTATTGAAACCTTATATTTTTGAGTTAAAAATTCAAATGTATTGTAGAAAGTTCTTTTTTTTTTTGCTCAAAAATTCAATAATTTGGTAGGATTTTTTTTTTCGTTCGAAAATTAGTTTCTTGAAATGAAAATGTAACAAATTCCATTTTTGGTTCAAAGTTGATCTGTTTTATTTTGAAAATTCAAATATTTGGTGAAAAATTTCTGTAATTTGTTAAAAATTCGTTCTTTTTTGTAAAAAAAATAATCTTGCTTTAACATTCGACATTGTCAATACAATTTTTTTTCTTTATTGACTCAAAAATCTTTTTTAGTTGAAAACTCGTATTTTCGGATTAAAGATTCAACTCTTTTGTAGAAAATTTGAATTTTCTCTGGAAAATTCAATAGTTTGGTAGTGAATTTAACTAACTGGTGGAATTTTGAACTACTTGGTTAAAAATTCATTTATTAGTTAAAAATTCATCATTTTAGTTAAAGTTTTTTGTCGTTAAAAACTAGGTTTTTTAACTAAAAATTCTAATATCTGGTTACAAAATTAATTTTTAATCGGAAATTCGTATTTTTGTGTTGAAAAATCAACTTCTTTGTAGAAAATTCTTCTTTCAGGATTGAAGGAAATAATTGGGGAGAAAAATCAGTTTTTTCAATTGAAATTTAATTTTTTGAAACGAAAATGTAACTATTCGATTTTTGGTTAAAAACTGATGTTCCTAATTCAACAATTCAACTAATTTGTTCAAAAAATTAATAATGGCAGAAATC
>CAKNXH010001163.1:0-22137 GCA_932178445.1 Andricus quercusramuli | reverse complement strand
AAAAAGATCATTTTTCAAACCACAATTAAATTTTTAGTTGAAAAGATAAAAGTGAATTTTCATTAAAAGTTTCATTAAAGTTTCATTCAATAAAAAAGTTAATTTTTCTGCCAAATAAGACGAATTTTCAACAAAACGCATGAATTTGTAACTAAGAAAGATTAATTTTAAAAAATTGAATAATTAAATTTTCAGTTAAAATTTTTTTTTTCTACCAAAGAGATGGATTTTTACCAAGTAGTTGAAGTTTCGCCCAAAAAAGATAAGTTATGAACAAAAAAGGTAATTAGTTCACGTTTCAACCAAAAAAGATGTATTTTGAACTAAGTAAGATTTATTAATCATTAAATAAAAAATTTTAAATATTAAACTAAAAAATTTCAATTTTTAACAAGAAATAGAATAGTTAAATTTTTGGTTAAAAAAGTTAATTTGCAACCAAAAAGAAAACGAATTTTTAACAAAGTAGTTAAATCCAGTAAGATAAAGCTACTTTTGCAAATGAAAAGGCATTATTATTTAATTTTATATTACAAATTAAAAAACATGTGTGGGAATTTATCAAAAGAGCAAAAAATATTTCATGAAATCTAAATCACTGTATAAAAATTAAACAAAAGGCCACTTCCGAGCTGAAGTGTCACTGAGTTGACATCAACTAAAAATTAAAGTAGGCTTGGCTGCCGATTGCGATAAAAATTCAATTTTTAGTTTTAAAATAAAACAAAAACTTTCTTCCGATTTATTAAGTTTCTAAATACAGGTAGTCAAAGTTTAATTTAACAAATTTGGTCAATTCTGAGATAATCGACCGATAATTTTGAGCCAACCAAAAATTAAAGTGTGCTTGGCTGCGGATTGCGATAAAAATTCAACTTTCAATTTAAAAAGAAAACAAAAACATGCTTCCGATTTATTAAGTTTCTAAATATGGGTAGTCAAAGTTTAATTTGAAAAATTTAGTCAATTCTGAGGTAATCGACCAAAAATTAAAGTAAGCTTAGCTGCAGATTGCGATAAAAATTCAATTTTTAGTTTAAAAACAAAACAAAACCATGCTTCCGAGTTACAAAGTTTCTAAATACAGATAGTCAAAGTTTAATTTAATTTTTGTTTTTGAAAAAGCTAAATAATAAATTTTTTATGACGAGTCCAATTACACAAATTGACAATACAAGCAAACAATTTTGTTCTCTAAAGAGGAACAAAGAAATCTTATTTCTAGTTTTCCGTGATACCAAAAGCTTCCTGAATTTCACTGAAAGTCTTCCCTTTGGTCTCTACCATTGCAAATAATAAAAAGACTGCACTTAGAGCACAGATAATCGCAAATATATAAATTGTCACATCATTTCCAATTGCCTCAGCAATACTCTCAAATGAAACCGTAACCACAAAGGCAAGAATCCAATTGAGAAGTGCTGCACTCGAAGATGCTGTTCCCTTTATCTTTGTTGGAAAAATTTCACCCAAATATGACCATGGAATGGGACCTAATTCAAAAATCAAAAATCAAAATTGAAAAATCAAAAATCAAAATAGAAAAATCAAAAATCAAAATGGAAAAATCAAAAATCAAAAATTTAATCACTAAAAGGTAGTCTCAAATAAAGGGTGGCCGCAAAACTAAAAAGTGATGTTAGAAAAAATTTCTTAAAGGCCACCCTGAAAGGTATCAAATTAAATAATTAAATAATTAAAATTGTACCTGCTCCAATGCAAAAAGCTCCAATGTAAATGCAACACGAAGAGAGTGGAAGCCAGCCGAGGTTTTCCAACATACCAGGGTTATGTTTTTGTAGAGAAAAAAATATTCCCAATGCAACAAGACATACACACATGACAATTTCTGAAACGACCATCAGAGACTTTCTACCCACCTATAAAATATTAAAAAATATAATTTTTCAGAAAAATGATACTTTGTTTATGCACTTCATGGAGAAAATTTGCTTTCAAGAAAGTCACGATTATCACTTTTTTTCGTGAATAATTACAAAAATATTACGATTGATTGTAAAGAATTCTGCGAGAACTCACGAGCTGTCGTCACACACGCACGAAGTGAGTGTGACGAAGCGAGTGTGGCGAAGCGAGTGTGAAGAAGCGAGTGTGGCGAAGCGAGTGTGGCGAAGCGAGTGTGACCAAGCGAGTGTGTGTATTAATCTGACCTTGTCGACGATTCCAGCAGCTAAAGTACAAGCTACGACTTGGACCACTCCCACACAGACATTCTGTGTCAGAGAATCCATTTCAGTACCAGTAGCCTCAAAAATGGTGACACCATAAAAAATGATGGCATTGATTCCAGATAACTGTTGTGCTATCATCAAGCCGTAAGCAACGCAAAGCACTTTTCGTAAGGATTTCTTGAACATGTACTTGAAACTCAAAGATTCTGCTTTATCCAGAGCCACGACATTCTGTTTAAAAAATTAATTTAGTTTATAAAAAAAAGTATTTTGTTGATTTTTAAGTAAGGCAAAACTAACTTGGAATTCTTGAATTTCAGCTTCACAGTCGTAATCCTTTCCGCGAAACTTTTGCAAGACTTTTTGAGCATCCTCTCCTCTCTCTTTCATGATGTAATAAAAAGGACTCTCGGGCATAAAAAACAGGATAATTCCGAAAACCAAGGGTGTAACTCCATTCAAAATCGATATCCACACAAGATCTTTAGTATATCCGGTACAAAAGGCGAAAAGAATACCCATTACGAGAAGCAATTGAAAGAATACACCCAGTGAACCTTTATTTAAATAAAAAAAATTAGGATAAAAAATTTGTCAAAAAAACGCTTTCGTATCGTATTAAGACGATAATTAAGTCTTTCAAATCTCCCGCTTCGATACAATCCCTTCCCTACTCCCTCTTCTATCGCCTACTTCCCCTCCAGTCCCATAATTCTCTTTCCCTTACTTTCTCTCCCTTCCCCTACTACCTCTACCCTAAATTTTACTTTCACTTCCCTCCCTTTCCCTACTTCCTTCTCTACTGACCCTCTCCTACACACCCTCCCTACTGTAGTGCACCTCCCCTTATTTCCCCTCCCTTTCAGTCCTACTGCTTTCCCTCTCTTTAGTTTCCCTCATCTCAGTTTCCCTACTTTCACTCTGCGATCCCTCTCCACCCCTATTTCAAAAATCAGTTCAAAATCAGTTCCGCTAAATTGTTGATTCCTCAACCAAATAATTAGTCAAAGTAGGCGCCACGTGTCTACAAAAAAGGGGTTGGTAGCCTATTAAGAGGATAATTAAGTCTTTCAAATCTCCCGTTTCAATACAGTCCCTTCCCTACTCCCTCTTCTATCGCCTACTTCCCCTCCACTCTCATATCCTTCACTCACTTTGCCTCCCTTCCCTTACTATCCCTTCCCCAACTTTTCATTCAACCTTCTGTCCCTTCCCATACTTAACTCTTCTCTACTTCCCCTCCTCTACTCAACCTTACACCCCCAATGCACCTAGCAACACTTCTCCCTTTCCGGTCCTTCCACTACTTTCCCTCTCTTCACTTCCCGTCACCTCACTTCCCCTATTTTCACTCCCCGTCCCTTCCCTTATTACTCACTTCACCCTTCGCCCCCCTTCAACTTATTCATCCTATACTTCCCCCTCTCCTCGCTTTCCCAGATAGCACTTCCCTTCCCCTATTCGCCTTTCCCATTTCTGGCTTCCCCTCACTCACACTCTCCCCAATTTTACCTCAAACCCCCTTCACGAATTACCCCTCACTTCCACTAGTTCCCATCCCATAATTTCCTTTCACTTCCCCTATTGCTTCTTTTTCAATTTCCCCTCACTTTCTCTCATTTAAACTAATTGATCCTTCTTGGTTGAAAATTCATCTTTTCAGGTTGAAAATTCAACTGCTTTACTGAAGATTAGTTTTTTGTTTGTTAAAAATAAATTTTTTTAACTGAAAATTTAACAACTTTGTTAGAATAATCCTTTTTTTGTCTTTTCTTGTTGTCTTTTTTGTTAAATTCAACTATTTTGGACTTAAAATGAAAATATTTTGCTGCTGAAATATTAAGCAGAAATTAGAAATTAATTTTCAAACTGAAAATTTAACGATTTGGTTAGAAATGAACTTTTTTGTTGAAAATTGATACTTGCGGGTTGAAAATATTTTTTGTTAGAAAACTTTGATTGTCGGCTTGAAAATTCAACTACTTAATAGAAAATTCACCTATTTGGTAGAAAATTATTTTTTGTTGTTAAAGATTAATTTTTCGTAATAAAAATGTAACTATTGCATTTTGGATAAAAATTTATCTTTTGTTTTTGTAGAAAACTCGTATTTTCGGCTTGAAAGTTTAACATTTTGAATAAAACTTTTTCTTTTTTTAATAACTAGAAGATTGATCTTTGTTGAAAATTCAAGTCTTGTTGAAAACTCCTTTTTCTTTAGTAGAAATTTCTTTTTTTTTTGTTTGTTAAAAATGCAATTTTGTTCTTTAAAAACGAATCGGTTTCGGTTGAAATTTCACCTCCTGGTAGAATAGTATTCTGTTTTGGTTAAAAATGGTACAACTTTGTAAAAACCTTTTTTTTTGTACAAGATTAATTTTTTGGTTGAAAACTTAACTGTTTTATTAAAAATCAACTATTTTGTTGGAAATTCATATTTTTACTTCGAAAATTCGCCTTTCACCATTGAAAATTTCACAATTTGATTGAAATTTGTTTCCTTTTTTGACTGGAAAACCTTTCTAATTTGCAAATTTGTAGATTCGGTTTGAAAATGTATCTTTTCAAGTTAGAAATGCAACTATCTGGTTGAAAATACATTTTTGTTGTTGTTGAAAGTTAAAGTACTTTGGTTAATTCACATGAAACAGTAAGGTTTTAGCAAATCCCCACCCCCCATTCTCAGTTCTATTCCGTTTAATATTTCACTTCTATTGTAGATTTATTATTGCGCAATATACTCGTTGGAATGCATAATATTGCGCAATATACTAGTTGGAATGCATAATATGGTGGGGGGGGGGGGGGGGTTAAAACTTACGGGCCCTAATAATATTTGAAAATACCTCGAATTTCTTTCTCACTGATTTCTGCACAATACATGGGAGTGACAACACAATACATGCCACTAAAAAATCCAGTGATAAATCTGCCAACTATATACAAAGACAGATGAGATGAGGCAAAAATGATTAAAATCCAGCCAAAAAGAAAAGGTGGAATCGCGGCCAGCATGGTATTTTTGCGTCCAATCCTGTCAACCAGAAAGGGTACGATAATCACTCCCAAAAGACATCCTAAGGGTAGGGCAGCACCGATAAGATTTCTCTGGTAGGTTGGAAAATCATATTTCTGTTTCAGTAATTCTGAACATGGTGAATTCCATCCGAGACAGCAACCCAGGCAAAAACCACCCAGACATGCTATAAAATAATAATTATTATAACCTACAATCTAAAATTTATTTAGGTATAACGTAATGGTCCGACCTGTGATTGCAGCCCCATATTGCAGTCGTCTTCTGATTAAATTTTGACAAAAATTCTGATTCCCTTCAGACATTATTTTTGAAGAATTAACCAAAAAAATCTTTATCTTGGCATGTTATCGAACTCGTGACTTGATCCACTAGATGTTCTACTTGTCAATCTTCTTATTTTTTTTACGAAGTTTTTTGTTTCTGTCTTTTGAAATTCTGTTTTAGCCAACTTCATTCAGATTTGACTCACAAAAATGGTCTCGAAACAGGGAAAATAGGCTAAGATTTTTATTTCCTGACTAGGCCGTGTTTCACCAGAAATTGCTGAATGAGCTGCGGTGAACGGTCAGGTACGTTGTCGTGGTGAAAGACCATTTTTGACAATAGTAAAACTAAAGGTACAAAGTTGAACACAAGATCGGATATTTTCCGGACAGACCATCGATTATTTTGTTTATAATATATAGTTATAAATAAGTGACAGAGAGCAAACTAAGTGTTCTGAGAGAACGTTTCATAAGAAAGAGCATTGCCATCGAGGACAGATATGGATGCGAGGTTAAGAATCTTCGACCCTGAGGAGGTTTACGACAGTAACCATCGTTGAAACGATGAATCTGTCTTCAGGAGATACGCTTCATAAATATAAATCTGACTGCATAATCGATGAAAGTGAACGCTTCGCGAGAACTGTCGACATCCGACAAATAGGTATATTTGCATTGGCCCCGCTTTCTGTACATGTACATACGTATCACATCGCTCAAGAGATTCCGATCTTTTGTCAGTGTAGCTTTCTTTGAACTCTATCCTCTGATAATGTTTAGGTCTCGGTCAAAAAACGAATTTAATATACGAGAGACGGTTGCGACTCTCGCCTCGGAAGGTCCGCAGTGCGCAAGTACTCAGTCGAGTATATTGCGCAATATTATGCATTACAACTATTACATTGCGCAATATTATGCATTACAACTATTACATTGCGCAATATTATGCATTACAACTATTACATTGCGCAATATTATGCATTCTAATTGGAAACAGGATTCCATTCCAATCGGGAATCGGGAACCTAATGAGCACAGTGGGTGCAGGTGCAGACTTATATATTGCTTTGAATTAATAATAAATAATAATAAATCTACAATAGAAGTGAAATACTAAACGGAATAGAAATGAGAATAATTTCAGAACAATTTTAACAGTGTCGTGATGTTGGAGGAGTTTACGAGAACAATAATCATTAAAATTGTCCAGCCGGGCACAATATGCATTCCAGCTATCCAGTTAATATCTCCACAAGTCATATTTTAGACAACAGCTGACAGCCGGCCATGTCACTGTCCATTCGAAAGTTTAAAAGCTTGTCAAAGCCAGTGAAATGTCGATGCATTTCTACACATCACGCTGGGAAACCGGAATAGAACTCGAATTGATGGAAAAAAAACAACAAATTATTAGATTTTTTTTCGTTTAATGCCCTCAAATTCAGAAAATTTAAGAAAAAAAGTAACTTTTTTGATAAAAAATGCAACTGTTTGGTTTGAAATTCTTGTATAAAAATGTATAAAAAGGGCTATCAATTGAATTATTATGAATCCTGATAAAAATTGCAATTTAGCTAAAATTGTTAGTTTTTATTTCAAAATTTAAATCTTCCTATTTGAAATATCGAACTATGCATTATATTTTTTCAATGAGGATTTATCTTCTTTGGTTGAAATTCGGTTAAAAATTGAAGAATTTTTGTTAAAACTTTTTTTTTGTTGCAATTCATCATTTTAGTTAAAAATTTGTATTTTTTGGTTCATTTGAAATGAGAAATTATAAATCCAATATTCAAAACTAAACAATTTTAAATAGAATTATTTGGCATAGAAAGTCTTGAATCATCAATATTTCAGGGTGTTAAATTTAAACTTTGAGCAGTACAATTTTAATTGTTTTATTTAACAAATTTTTAATATGTCTTTTTTTCAAATGAATTCTACTGTTCTGTGTATTATTTTTTTTTTAGTTGGAAAAATTCAACCATTTTGTTAAAGGTTGAACTATTTTCCTAAAAATTCATAATTTTCGTGGAAAATTCGTCTTTCTGGTAAAAAAATCTTTCTTTTTGGTTACTTTCTTTGTCACATTGTTACTTTTCGGTTACTTTTTTTGCGAGAATTATGGTTACTATATTACTATTTTTTCCAGCTTGAGCAATACCGAGTCCTGTTTGTATCTCTAGCACGCGTTTTCCGCGTAGCACTATCATATCGTGAACTGTGGGGCATTGGCCTTTGGTTTCTATCACTGTACGTACAATTCTTTGCAATTAGACGTCGTTGCAAATAACCCGAAAGTGTACTAGTTTTTGCACGCGTCAATGAGTAGCGGAGTCGATAGTGTCGGGAGATCGAGAAGTAGCAGAATGAACTCAATGACTCGAAACGCTTCTCTCCAAAGCTTTTTCCTACTCTTGGGAGTAACGAGGTCTCCAATTAATTACGTGAAACGTTTAAACTATTATCTTCTGCAAATTAAATCACCAGTTTCTTTTGTTCAATGAGTAGCGGATTCGATAGAGTCGAGAGATCGAGACTGCCAGAGTCGACAACACCACACTGCCTACAACACCACTCTTTCTACAACACCACACTTCCTACAACACCACACTTCCTACAACACCACACTTCCTACAAGAGAAACAGTGGAATGTACTATTGTACTCAATTACTCGAAACGCTTCTAATTCTGACAGCAATGTTCTTTCTTCCTTCAATCAGCTTTAAGACCCCCTGAACCCAAAGAACAGGTTTTTACAAAATGTCTGTTAGTCTGTCTGTTTGTCTGTCTGTCTGCTTGTCTGTTAGTCTGTTTGTTAATCTGTTCGACTGTCTGTAGTCACCACCCATTTTGGATGAAAATTCAAAAAGTGAGCACATTTTGAAAATTGTTTTCTAACATTTTCAAAAATTCTATGGGAGGATATTAATAGTACTCAAAAAGACGAACAAAATATTCCAAAAAACAAACGAAAATGAACATTCTAGGCAATCTAGGCTAAACAACGCCCGATGTAAAAAAATTCAAGGGAAGAAAAATGTTTCTTTTTGAATGTTTCTTATATTTTTCAAATTAGATGTCTGTTAGTCTGTCTGCTAGTCTGTCTGTCTGTCTGCTAGTCTGTCTGTCTAGTCTGTCTGTTTTTCTGTCTGCTAGTCTGTCTGTTAGTTTGTCTGTTTGTATGTCTGTTAGTCTGTCTGCTAGTCTGTCTGTTAGTCTGTCTGTCTAGTCTGTCTGTTTTTCTGTCTGCTAGTCTGTCTGTTAGTTTGTCTGTTTGTCTGTCTGCTAGTCTGTCTGTTAGTTCGTCTGTCTGTTAGTTCGTCTGTCTGTTAGTCTGTCTGTTTTTCTGTATACTAGTCTGTCTGTTAGTTTGTCTGTTTGTCTGTCTGCTAGTCTGTCTGTTAGTTTGTCTGTTAGTCTGTTAATTTGTCTGTCAGTCTGTCTGCTAGTCTGTTTGTCTCTCTGTTAGTCTGTCTGCTAGTCTGTCTGTTAGTCTGTCTGCTAGTCTGTCTGTTTTTCTGTCTGCTAGTCTGTCTGTTTGTTTGTCTGTTTGTTTGTCTGTTTGCCTGTCTTTAGATTTTTAGTATGTTAGCACGATAACTTTCAAAAGAAGAAACCTATTGGATTGGGCTTTGGTTGGAAAGTCTACTATTTTGGTTAATAATTAATTTTTTTCCTTAAAAATTTTATTATTGTGTTGAAAATGTTGTCAATTTGTTGCAAATTCAACAATCTGGTTGCATTTTTTTCTGGCTAAAAAATATTTCTAGGTTGAAAATTACCATTTTCGTTGAAAATTAATATTTTTGGGTTCAAAATTAAAATATTAAAAAAATGGATTTTTTATTTCGAAAACTCTTAAATTAATCTCCTTTGTTGAAAATTTATCTATTTGGTTAAGAGGATTCAACTATTTTGATAAAAATTCGTAGTTTTTCATTCAAGTAAACTGATGGAAAATTTATTTTTATTATTGTTGAAAATTAATTTTTGAAACTGAAGATTCAACTTCCATTTTTGCTTGAAAATTTAACTATTTTGTAGAAAATTCGTCTCTTCTGCTTGAAAGTTTGTTTATTTGGTTTTAATTAACAATTGATACCCTTATTATTCTCCTATTTTCGTGAAAAATTGCCCCATTTCTATTAGAAAGTACCGAAGAATATTTAAAAAAATTTCCCACTGACTTCTAAAAAAATATCTCTTTTAGGCCATCTTTTCTCTCCTTTTGCATCCACTCGTTTCCGCTTACGATCGACAAGCCTACCAGGGAACTGGGCTCCTATCGAGTTCCATAAATAAGCAACTGCAGAAATAAATTCATATCTCTTGATAGCGGACGTAAGCACGATATCCAGCATCTCATATCGCGTCCTATACCGACCGCGGTTCGTTTCACCAATTCGTTGAATCCTTTTTATTTTAAACATTTCTCAAATTTCACTTTTCAATTCTGCCACTTGATAACGTTATCGTTTCTGGCGACAATCTAGAAGCTCCGGAAGCTGTTTGACGAATTAAAATCAAATAATTTGATTAATTGGCTCAGATTTGAGCTGTACTCATAAAAAAGATGTGTAATATGATGTAATATGATATATCACAAAAATCATATTACAATCATATTGCAATATTGTAATATGATTGTAATATGATGCAATATGATCTAATCTCAATTTCTTCTTCATTTAATCCCTTTCGCATACGTAATAATTTTTTTCGTTTTCTGTTTCAGGTAAGAAATACCGACTTTATCAGCGCTTGCGTGCGTGGGTGGTTTATATTTTATAAGTCCCTTGACCACTCGATATATAAGGTATTTCGAGTAAATTAATTAAATTCCTGCATTAAAACTTACCATCCACATAATGAAACCTGATTTGATTATAATTATAGTTTATCAACTGAAAGAGATATTAAATTTTATTAAATTCAAATTTTATTCAGAAGAAAAGATCTCACTCCTCTCGCTCCACTGGGATTTGAACACCAGATCAACTGATTTCCAGTCAGGTGGGAAAAAAAATATATCATAATATGTCAGAAAAACAGTATCTTTCTCTGATCTCTCTGTAGCTCAATTTGTAGAGCACCTGACCGGAAATCAGTTGATCTGGTGTTCAAATCCCAGTGGAGCGAGAGGAGTGAGATCTTTTTTCTGAATAAAATTTGAATTTAATAAATTTTAATTTATATCTCCATCTAGTCTGTAATGAGATATTAAATACCAAAATGTAAAATTAACTTTCGAGTCTATCAATAATTTATTGTAAATTGAATCATATTTTTACTAATTGTCAAAAAATTGTCCCAAAACAATGTTGGCATCAGAGTTGAAATGATTTGTCAGCTATCTCATTATCCTTGATCAGAAATTAAATTAAAATCAAATCCAAGCCAGGGGAATGAGGTAGGGGACAGTTCAGAGAACCGTTAACTGTATGCCACTTAAATTTCAAATTTTTCTTCCCGTTTCCAACTCTCATCGACATTTGCTGTGCCCGAAGTTAATAGACATGGGAGACCATTTCTAATATAATCGCCTCAACCAGTTATCGACTCATTAATAGTCATGAGCATACATTGTGCCCGACATTCACATTGCAGTCAGGCATTAGTTGGATATCATTTCCGGTATTAATTACGCAAATAAAGTTGTGCCCCAACACACAATGATCGAAATGTATTTGGAGAAAGCTCTCAGCGATGATAATACTAATTGAAGCAGTAGAATTCAAATTGTCAAATTAAAAATGGAAACAAATTTATTTTTAAAAACTACGCTGATGAAACCCCCATTCCAGGCCTGGCACTACTTTACAAAATTTAGAAAAAAAGTACCAAAAGTAGTCCTGGAAATCCTGGAAAACCTGGAAAACTCCTTGAATTTTTTTTCACTGGGAAAAAATTTTGGGTGCCCCAAAAGTCCCGGAACGGCTGAATATTTCTTCAGGTAAGATATTTTTCAGGGCGGTCAAGGTCATTCTTGAAGTAACTTTCAACGAGGAACTCAATGTTCACTTTTTTGAACTTGACAATGACATTCAAGGTTTTTTCAAGGTTAGCTTTATTTTCATAAATGGAAATCCCTGTTTTTACATCGGCAATCGACAAAGTGAGAAATTCTACGCTCAAAATGGATATGGGAAAAATTGACCTTGAATGACCTTGAAGGGTCATAGTCAAGGTCATGCTTAAGGTCACTTGAATACGCCTTGTTAAAGTTAGTAACTTTGCTCGTTACGAAAAAATTTGAAAATCTTCTATTCCCACAGGTATACAGACCTTGTTTGAGTTTAAATGACCTCAGAGTGACCTTCAAGGTGACAATGTACCTGTGTATGATCTGGGTACATGTTTGAACGTAAATTTTCCCGCTCTATAGATTGTGGATGTAAAAAAGGGGATTTCCATTAAAAAAAAAAAAGTTGACCTTGAAAAAACCTTGAAGGGCATCTTCAAGATCAGAATAAAAGTCACCTCTGAATTCATCGTTGACAGTTTCTTCAAGAATGATCTTGACCTCCCTGGAAAATATCTTGGCTTTCAAGGATTTTTTTTGTCAGGGAACTATTTTGTGAGCGTGAATTAAAAAAAAGTTTTAATATAAAATTAAATAACATAAATTAATCGTCTTGGTTGTAAATTAATCTTGTTGCTTAAAAATTCAACAGTTCAGTGGAAATTTGTTTAGTATTAATAAACAGACTATTAATTAATTATTGTCAAACTAAGAATTTGTTCGACAGTAAATAATATTGTCTGAAAAAAGGAGCGTCGTTCAACTCCGCTGGGGTTCGAGTCCAGGACCTGCTTCTCGTCCGGAAAAAAGGTCCTGGGCTCGAATCCCAGCGGAGTTGAAAGGCGTTCCTTTTTTCACATAACATTTTATTTAATTAAATTGTTGTTCTGTAAATTTTCGCGTTGGAAATGTTTCTGGCATTAAAAATTGGTTTGTTATTGGCAGGTTGTCGGTTTTTTCGTTTATGTTGGGTTCAATTATATTTTCTGACGGTTGATTGAGTACAGCTATATGTTTTTTCGGATCTTCCGGCCTACGGCGCGAGGCGAAAGTATTACGTGGCCGATAGTTGGCCTTGAGCACTCGCATACATGCATGAAGAAGAGGGCCTGAAGGAGACCTCTCATTCGGCTTGTTAAAACGTATTACGAGGGGCGCCCGAGGAGCTTGATATAATAATGGACCAGGCGAGCTGCATCCTTGCACTATATCGGACTATTCCACATTGATTAAAAAATAATATTTTTCAAAATATTCGAGAAAATATCGAAGAAAATGAAAAATACTTCGCTTTTTACTTTGGCCACTTGACAACGTTATCATTTCTGGATTACAAATTCGGTAATCTAGAAGCTCCGGAAGCTGTGTGAGGAATGAAAATAAAAATATTGGATTAAGTGGCTCAGATTTATTTGAGTTCTACTCATAAAAGAGATGTGTAATATGATTGTAATAGGATGTAATATGATTGTTATGTGCCGTAATATGATTTGAAAATGATTGTTATATGATGTAATATGATTTAATTCATCACGCTTTCTTATCCTCACAATTTCTTGATCATCGAAGAAAAAAATACAAGGGCCTTTTTAAACAAGTAGCAAACATTGGAATGTTTATTTAATGTTTTATTTTTTCAACATAAAAAAATGAGGACAAGTTTGAATAAAAGCAAAAGAAAAATAGTTTTTTCGCTTGAATAATTCAAGGGTGGAAGTAAGGGTGTCTACCCGACGGTTTTCATTTTTACCCTTTTTAAAAATTTCCCTTTTTACTCCAGCCACTAGATAACGCTATCATTTCTGGATAAATAATTTGGCAATCTAGGAGCTCCGGAAGCTGTATGACGATTTAAAATAAAAAAAATTTGATCAGATTGATTTGAGTTATACTCATAAAAGAGATGTGTTATATGATTGTAATAGGATGTAATATGATTCTAATATGATGTAATATGATTTGATTCATAACTCTTTTCTATCCTTTCAATTTCTTCATTTTTTAACATAAAAAATGAGGCCAAGTTTAAGTAAAAAAAAAAGTTTTTTTTAATTTTAATAATTAAAGGGTGGAAATTAAGGCGTATATCTAAATTAATAGAACATAACTAGAAAAACCAATTACTTTTTTATTTTATTAAAAATCTTTCCTATGTTGTGATAAAATTTTGGGTAATTTATGGAGGAACCCTCAGGAATTCTTGAAAATTGCTGGCATTTGTAAAGATCTTGATAAAAAAAATTAAAAGGTTTGTAATGTCTCTGATCGCCTCCGTCAGACTGAAGTTATTACCTGTCATTACCACTAACGACTCACTTTTGTCGGTAGTACTTTATGTACTTTATGTTCGACTTACTTTGTTTTACACCATTGTAGTTACACGCTTAAGACTTAAGTGCGACTGCTTGGTCGCGCGCAAAGCGCGTAAACATGAATGCGTTTAGATACTTTACATTGAATGTAAATTACGTCTAAATAAGGGGAATTTACTTGGGGTGTCTCTTAGTGAAATTATAAAAAGTGTTATATGGAAAATTTCTCATACACTCCTAAACTCTGATTTTATTGTCAAAATATTTTAATATTTGGTTATATTTAATATGATGTAATATGATTGTTATGTGATGTAATATGATTGTTATGGGATGTAATATGATTGTTACGGGATGTAATATGATTGTTATGGGATGTAATATGATTGTTATGGGATGTAATATGATTATTATGTGATGTAATATGATTGTTATGTGATTTAAAATGATTGTAATGTAATATGATTGTTATGTGATGTAAAATGATTGTAATATGAGTTGACTCATCAACTGTCATTATTACCTCTCATTACCACTAACAAAAAAGTATAAGAATGAATAAACGAATAAAAATAATTAAATTTTCAACATAAAATTTGATTTCTGAACGAAATTGTTAAATTGTCAACCTGCAAATATGCCTTTTCAGCAAATTATCGAAATTTCAAATAAAAAGACTAAACTTCAACAAAAAACAATTTAATTTTCAACAGAAAGATGAATTTTCAATCAAAACGTCGAATTTTTAAACAAGAAGATTTTCTACCAAAAAAGGAGAATTCTGAACAAAATACGTGAATTTAAAAATAAATAGTTCAATTTTCAACAAAAAAGATAAACTTTCAGTAAAAAAAAAGTTAAATTAAATGTTAAATTTCTTATTCAAATGACGAATTTTCAACAAATATAAATTTTTTACTTTCGAAAGAAAGAAGTTTCATAGAAACTGTTGAACTTTTGAGCCAGAAGCCGAATTTTTTTGGGAAACAGTTGCATTTTTTACCGGAAAATATGAATTTTCAACAAAAAAGTACATTTTCAACGAAACATTTCCAGATTTAATAAACAAAGAGGAAATTTCAAACAAAAATATTAGTTTTCTACCAATAAAGATACATTTTTAACTAAAAAAAGAAAAAATTTTTAACCAAAAATTGAAACGTAACATTTTTAGGTAAAGATTAATTTGAAATTAAAAACAAAATAGTTAAATTTTCAACCACAAAGATAAATTTTCAAAAAGATGAATTTTCAGCAAAAAAAAAAAGAATTTTCAACAAAATAGGTAAATTTTCAACACCAGAGATTAATTTTCAATTAAAATGATGAATCTTTAGCAAAGGAGTTTAATTTTTAACTAAAATAATTTTTTTTTACCAAAAAGGATGGAGTTTCAACAAAAATAGATGAATTTTCAATAATAAAAAAAAAATTGAACCAAAAATGGAATAGTTAGATTGTCAATTAAAAAATTAATTTTTCACTCAAAATAACAAATTTTTGAAGCAAATAATTAAATTGTCATTTAAAGAGACAAATTTTTAACTAAAGTTATGCTTTTTCAATAAAAAAAGTGATTTTTTAACAAAGTAGTTGAACCAAGTAGTTAAACTTTCAACCAGTAAGATTAATTTTCTACCAAAAAGGCGAATTTATAACAATATGCGCAAATTTTTAACGAAATAGATAAATTTTCAATTAAATTGATGATCTTCAACTGGAATTAGTTCAAATTTCATTTAAAAATGATTTTTCAACCAAAAAACAACGATTTTTCAACAAAATAGTTAAATTTTCAACTAAAATAAAGAATTATATAGTAAAAAATAACTTTTTAACAAAATTGTTCAATTTTCAACCAAATATTTGAAATTTTAACTAAAAGAATAACAAATTTTAACAAAAAATGGAATAGTTACATTCTCAATTAAAAATTAATTTTTTTACCCGAAAAAAAAGGAATTTTCAGCAAAATAATTAAATTTTATTCAAAGTGAAATGCATCATGTATTTTGTGTAAGATTCTTTTTTGTCGGTATAAAGTCAATTTTTTTGGTTAAAAATTCATGTTTTGGGTTGAAAATTCGGTTTGGTTGAAAATGAAACAATTTTTCTAAAAAGTCATTTTTTTGGTTGAACATTCTATATTTCAATTGAAAATTCAACTCTCTGGTTGAAAAGTATGTTTCCAACTGAAAATTCAACTATTCCATTTTTGGTGAAAAATTGATCTTGTTTGGTTGAAAATTCAACTTCTTGGTTTTAAATTTATCCTTTTTACTTGAAAATTAAATAATTTTGTTGAAAGTAATCCTTTTGGGTAAAAATTAACGTTAACCATTAAAAATTAACGTTAACCACGCTGAAAACACCAGTTCTCGTAAGATCACGGAAGTTAAGCAGTGTTGGGCGCGGTTAGTACTTGGATGGGTGACCGTTCAGGAATACTGCGTGCTGTTGGACCGTCGTGGGCATGGTGAGCCCACACTAGTAGTACTACTAGTAAATAATCCACCTAGAAACACTACCCGAATCGGGTAGTGTCACGCCTACCCCGAAAGGGAAATGGCTTAATATTATAAAAAAAAAAAAAAATTAGAAAGCATATTTTTTTTTGTAAATAACGGGTTATTAAATCTTCATATGAAATTACTGTATCACGATTCATTTGCGGATGAAAAAGTCTATTCATCGCTTTGTGTACTTTACCAACATTGGCCAGCGGTCACCGTTATTGCGGTGACTCTTTGAACAAAAACCAGACATGGTTCAGATCCCGACGACATTCCGCTTATTAATTTAATTGCTTCGCGGTCACCACGCGATCCTTCTTCAAGTCAAACATTGTCAGACTGTTTAATTGCATGTTACGAATAAAAAAAAAAAAAAAAAACTTCCTGGAACCTCGTTGTCGGTGTTGTTTCTTTGATGAATATCTAACTCATATCCTGATACCGTTTCCCTGGGAGCTTGTATTTGTTCGGTTTTTTCTAACCCTCGTGGTTTGTATCTTCACTTCCAACCAAAATTTAAAATTTAATTCATTTATTTATTTTTTATTTGACCAAAAAGAGCTTGAAAGTGAGGCTGACTTTGTACTGCATTTTTCACTGTGAATCACAAAGTAGTTTTTATTTTTTTAAAGTACTGATAATGTTCAATTAGACGTGGGTATTTTTAGAAATTTCGTTACAGTACCAGTAGGAGTGCAAAAATTTATTTTTAAGCTTTAATTATTCGTAAGAAAAATCTTCCATTCTACCAGTAGAAACGTCAGTTAGAGTCAGACACTGTTGACAAAGTCCTGTCTTACTAGTACCGAATTTTTCACTACGATTTGGCTATTTACTAGTTTGGCTATTTTTCAAAGGAATAGGCTCAATTTTTTTACGGAAGCAACAAAGTCTGTTTTTTCAATCAATCAGAGTGGTCATTTTTCAAGGAATAGACACAATTGTTATTTTGTAAATTTACCAGAATTATTAATGTTTTAAACAACTTTCATTAAAAAAAATCAGAATTTGGCTATTTTTCGATGCATAGGTAATTTTGGCCTAGAAAAGTCCTCAAAATATTTAAAAAATCGCAAATTGACTTTTTTCACTCGGGCTGTGTTCGCAATTTCAACAACCTGTCAAAATACAAACCCGTTTTCAGAAGAGAGTACTTCTCAAAGTCAGTCAAGAACTTGAACAACGTGCCATGTGTTACAAGCAAGAACGGTATAAAATCCCAAAGAGGAACGAGGCCTCGCTTCTTTTTTCGCGTTTCTCCACATTTTCACATAGCGAGACTTGCCGTAAAACCGTTTAGAGAACCGGTCCGTTAGGCTCGAGTAAATGTCGCCTATCGAACCAACAATATCCCTCGGGCGAAAAAGTGCGTACACGATTATCGTGCACCTTCGGATGGTCGGTTTACGATGCCTTGCTGGCCGAACATTCGTCTTTCATTTTGAGCGAACCGGTCGCAAAATTGGTGCAAATGCGAAGAGGTTCAACCGGCATATTTGCATAAGTATCCGTAACCAGCGTTGAAAATGAGAGACAAAAAAAAAAGGAGAGAAATCCAAAGGAGGGGTGGAAAGAGGAGAAGTCGGCCGATGCGGGATACGAGAATTAAAATTGTTATGAGACCAGTAAAACAAAGCTTGAGAACGAAGCCGTAAGGCCAGTGCGAGACGAGTATGCGAACGGGAGCTATTCATTCGAGTCATTATAGCCTTATTTTCAAGTTTGTTCATCACGCTTCAAATTAACGCCCAGACTGAAGAAACTTAGTTGCAAAACAATTTAATAGTCGGATTAAAAGCGAAGATGAAAATATCTTCGTTGCTTGGAAGCTAAACTTGTCTTTATACAATCTTGTTTGTGTTTTTATTCGTCGTTTATTCTCAGGAATTGCAATTAGGAATGCAAATTTCACAAATAAGTAGCTGGCAGGATTCTGCAGAATCACTTTGCCTCGTCTCGAATATAGTCTCGCCTCTTCTCGAATCTAGTCTCGAGTCTCGTAATAAATGTACGTCGGGCGGACACCCGACCGAAACTATGGGGGTTTCTGACCGGGGCTATGAAACCCTAAAAAGACGGGAAATATCGTATCAGCATTTAATGAACCTGATCGATTTCCTTATGGAAATGATCCATTGTTCAATGATCCATTTCATCCGATTACTGAACCAAGGAATACTTTCTTTCTTTCTTCCACCTGCTGCACCGCAGCTTGCAATCCCCCCTATTTCGGCTTACGGTCAACTTATTTTTGGCAGCAAATTATGCTTCCTTATTATTTTTCTCGGGATTAAGTTTCGAGCCCCAACCGCTACAGAGGGTAAGATTTATGATCGCGTAAATTAGCCGAAACAGAGTTTCATTCTGCCGTTCACTTGTTTCCTCGCAAGTGAGGCGGGCGACTCGTTTTATTTCTATGGTCGCCACCCCCTTGATGTCTGTAGCCTTTCATCCTTCAGGGGTTGCAAAATGTAGGGGTTAGTTACTATCTTTAATTTTTGTTCAAGAACTTTTCTGCCAAAAATGATGAATTTTCAATCGTAAAAAACAAGTTTTCTACAAAACAGTTGAATTTTCAACAGAATAGTTGCATTTTTAACTGAATAATTATATTTTCATCCAAATAGTTGTATTAAAAAAATTAATTACCAACTAAACAGTTGCATTTAAAACCAAGTAGTTGAACTTTCAAGAAAACATAAATGAATTTTCAACTAAATAGTCAAATTCTGAACAAAAAATGTGGTAGTTGATATTTCAACTGCAAAAGATTTTTGTTTGAAATAAAAAACAGTTGAATTCGATCAAAAAAGATGAATTTTCAACAAAAAATGTAACTCTTGATATTTCAACCAAAAAATTTTTTTATTTCAAATCAAAAACAGTTAAATTAAAAACAACTGCGAAGTTCAAACAAAAATCCAAAAACAAATTTTTAAGTCGAAATATGAATTTTCGACAAAAGAGTTGAATTTTCAGCAAAGGAAGATTTTTCAGTAAAAAGAGAAATAAAATTTTCACCCATCACTTTTCAATCTTAAAAAGCAACCAAAAAATATGAATTTTCAACAAAAAAATCAAGTTTCAACAAAAAAGTTAATTTTCGACCAAAAATTCAAATTCTCAACCAAAATCGATTAATTTTCAACTAAACAGTTGCATTTTTCACCAAAAAAGATTAAATTTCCTGAATTTTCAAACCGAAAAGTCGAATTTTCAACCAAGAACAATTTTTGAAGCAAGAAATAAAAAAAAATGTCAACTAAACTTTTAAATTTTCAAACCCAAAAATATCAATTTTTTACCAGAAAGTTAATTTTCATTCGAATAGTTGAATTTTCTATCAAATTAGTTGAATTTTCAACCAAATAGTTGATTATTCAAAAAAACAGTTGAATTTTCAAACAAGAAGGATGATTAAAGAGATATTTACAAGTTTTGAGAAGATTCAAACTTAATTCGAAACTGGAAAAGATTTCGAAAATAAAAAAATAATTTACATTTTTGAAGATTTCAAAATAAAGCTTTTTGAAGCTTTTTAAGGATCTTTAAACGTTTTAAGAAAAAAGAAAAATTTTCTTAATTTTGCTGGAAAAATTTCAAATGATTTTTCATTTGGAAAAATTAATTTTAAGAGAATATTGCAAAATATTATGAAACCAATTTTTAATGATAAATTAATGACAATTGAATAATTATCAATTTGGAAAATAATAGAGTAAGTTTGAAATATATTTAGAAGTTCTAAAAAGATTAAAAAATAATTCAAAAGTGAAATTTCAAAACATGTAAAACACAACTAACAATCATTTTTTTGAAAAATTAGTTTTGAAAGAATACTATTACTACTTTAACAGGATAATATTAATTATTATTAAATTCCTGGAAAATTTGTTAATGATTTTTTTAAACAAATTTTTGAGAGAATATTTTAGAAAATCTCGAAACAAATTTTAATGTATAATTATGTTTCTAGCTGTTTGGATTAACATTTTTTCAAGCTCTAATTTTTAAAGTATAAAATTCAAAAGTGTTCCAGTTAGACATCAAATTTTTTTTCGGTTTTTATTGTTAGAAGATTGTTATCTTCAAGACTTCGAATCTTTTAATTTAAATGACCGTGATAAGTTCTTTCTCAATTGTTGAATTTTTTTTTCAGTCAAAAAGTTGTTCTTTTTTGACCTAGGGTGAAAAATACAAATGCACCAGGGTTTGTCTTTTTGGCTTAAAAGATCATCAATTTGGTTGAACAAAAAGCCTCATTAGCGATCGATTTGATAAAATATTTTAAAAATCAAGAATTTACCAAGAGATAAAGATTAAAATTCAGAGATTGATTAAAAAAGAAAGGCCCTGAGGGAAAGAACGTTAATTGTCGAGACCCCTCCCACAGGAAATCTGACAAAATTTCCTCACGGAGATACACATTTCATCATTCGAGGTTTTAATTGAAAGTGAAAAAAATGCAATTATATTTCATCATTAATTGGATTTAGGATAAAGAATGAATATGGGATGAGGGGTAAAAATGGAGACTCGAGGGTACATAATAAAAGAGCAGGGCTGATATCGAATGCAATTACCTTTTGTTTTGGTGTATGCGAAGTATGTAAAGATATGCAAGGCTCTCAGAGACGAAAATTCGTTACTGAGACTGGGGAGGTTCTGCGTTTTAAATCTAATCGTAAATTTCCTCGATGAAAGAGAGGAAAATAAATAATGAAAATTGAGTAAGAAAAAAAAGTTTTTCAATGCAAATAAAATCGATGCGAGGGACTTTCTTCTTCACAGAGGGAATAAGGAACCAGAAAAACGACAAAGGATGAATTCGAGTATAAATCTCGCGGAGTTGTCTGCTTTTCTTGCATGTTTTAGAGTCAATCCGAACTATTGATATCAACAGCTTTTGTATTCTGTTTCTTTACTCTCTTCTCGATATACAACAAAAACCATTGTGTATTTGCCATTGATTTGCATATCTACCTTGGCATTTTATCTCTTTTTTACTTTCGCAGTCAGACAATATACATGTTTCTCTATTTGCTCACGCTGAGTTACAAATTTTTCCGATAAAGGAGAAAACTCTGGTTAGAAAAATAAAAAAATGGTTTGAAGGTGTTTTTTAAAATTTGAAATTCGAATCGAATCTCGCCTCGTCTCGAAACTAGTCTCGCCTCTTCTCGAATCTAGTCTCGCCTCTTCTCGAATCTCGTCTCGAGTCTCGCGATAAGGTGTTTTAAATGCAAGATTTCACAGTTTGTTATATTTTGGTGAAAAATTGTCCACTTTAAATGAATTAGGCTTGTGTGCTCTTGGGGGTTGGAAAAAGCTGGCAAATGAAAGTGGTTAGAAAATATGACTCGCGGAGTAAATTGACGTTGACAAAAGTGAACAGGTGTTAGAGAGGCATGGAAATAAGACTTCCGTTGAAGTCTCTTGGAAGTCTCACAGTGTTTATCATCGCCATTCATCCATTTCAACACACACACACAAATCCACACACACACACGCACAAATCCACACACACACACACATGGAGTCACACCTGATGTCTGCATTATTGTACTACTCTACCGACTTCCACGATCTTTATCCCGCGTCCATACTCATCTGTAAACAGAACAGGCGTTCCCGCATTTTCCGTTCCCAGAACAAGATACGAAAACCTGATAGATTTCGCTCGGCGAAAAAAAATTATAGATATATTTTCTACCAAAAAGACGAATTTTTTAATACAAGAAGAGGAATTTTCTACGAAAAATAGTTGACATTTCAAAGTTTTTTTTTT
>CAKNXH010001162.1:85329-135950 GCA_932178445.1 Andricus quercusramuli | reverse complement strand
AAAAATATGTCTTTTTAACTACAAATGGAGTAGTTAAATATTCAGGCAAAAAATTGATTTTTAATCAAGGAAGCAAACCATTTTCAAGTTAATCGTTAAATTTTCAACAAAATAGACAAATTAAAAAAAATCCTTAGAATAGTTCTATTTCCAAAAGGAAGTGAATTATCATCTAGAATGCTAAATCTTTAACCAAAAAAATTAATTTAGAATTTAAAAAATGATCTTTCAGCAAAATATTTAAATTTTTAAATACAGAGATAAATTTTCGATCAAGAAGACAACTATAAAGAATTTTATAAATCAAAAACAGAATTTGGTTAAAAAGTAGCAAATGAGGACCCGGAATATGCATATTTATTTTACAACCCATCGATACATTGTAATTTAATTAATTAATTTAAAAAATAAAAACAGGCTAAACCAGTATGTTTCAACGAATCATAGTCGAGATATTTCCTAAATTCAGTGGTGGAAAACTAATTATTTGGCAAAAGATATTTTTTTTTTAGGTATTTATTAATTTTAAAAAAAGTTATGCAAGGAATAAATTATAATAAATATAAATATAATACAAATATAGAGGTTGAATGAAACGACGCGACGTGAACCTCAATTTTGCGAAATACGTCGCGAAATTGAGAAAAAAACGTAAAAAAATGGAGATATCCTGTGTATGTGAAGATCATAAGACTGTAGTTGTGAGCTGCAAGGCAAACGCGACATGCAGAACAGCTGTCTAATTCGCGCTCCGATGCTCTGAAGTCCGCACCTTATCGACCGCGAGCCCAGGCTTCCAGCCTCAGTCTCAGATAAGGCAGTTTTCAATTGAGAAATGAAAATGAAAAATGTAAATACAATTGACTACGAATTTTGTAGTCAAACTTAACTCTCTACAAGTTTTGCAGTCAATTTTATTCACATTTTTTTTTAATTTCTGACTGGACTGGACTGGCGGTCGATAAGGTTCAGACTTCAGAGCGTCGGAGCGCGAATTTGACAGAATGACCTCTTGAAATGTTTCTGTGATGTCAGAATTGTGAGTAGAGAAATTAATTTGCGAACGGTTCTCGCCGTTCAAATGTTGTCTTCTGCTATCCGCAGATTTCTCCTTTTCAAAAAATTTATAATTTCCGTGAAAATAATGATTGCCTCAGCAAAAGGCTTCATTCTTCTAAATTGTATCGATACAGAGATCTCGAAAAATCCCGGATATTTGACAAGTTTTCTTTCTTTCGTTCTCAAATACTGGGGAAAAAATATATATTATGTCAGCGTCGTAACAACCAAGAAAAAAATTCAAGGTCAGATTTAACCAACACTCTTAAGAAAATATATAATATCTAATTTTGAAAATTTTATGAAAATGCCTTCCAATTGTTTCAACAAAGTTAAGAAAAATAATGTTTTGAAATTACAATGGATCAATGGACTATAAATTAATGATCCATATTCAGGGTCCTCATGCGCTACTTTTGAACATGAGTTGTCTCTTCGATTTTCAAATTTTTTTTGGGTTGTACATTTTTCTGATTTTTTTATAGAAAATGGAAATTATTTAAGAGACTTTGTAAAAATGATTTGCCTTGAATACGTATCGCCTCGAATAAGTATATATCGAGTCATCAAAGAAGTTTTTTTTTTGGGTATTTTACAGCTTCTTTCTTACGCAAAAGATGCTTTATTGCCTCCTTGAGTTAAAATTGGTTTGAGCAAAGTTAAAACAAAATTACAATCTTAAAATAATAACGCATCAATGGCCTCCAAAAAATCCAAAAACACATTCAGGGTCCTCCTCCGCTTCTTTTAAAGAGAGTTCTGTTTTCGATTAAACATTTTTTGTCGGTAGTACATTTTTCGTTTTCCATGGAAAATTTCAATTATTTAGAAAATGCTGAAGGAAAGTAAAAAGATTATTATAACGCTAAAATGAGAATTTGAACAAATCAATCAATTTAGTGAAAAATTTACTTTTTTGTTGAAAATTCAACTCTTTCGTAGAAAATTCTTCTTTTTGGGTGAAAATTGATCTCTTTTGGTATAAAATTATTTTTTTATTAGAAACTCAACTAAACTGTTGATAATATTATCTTTGATGAAAATATGATTTTTCATAACAATTATCTTCTGGAACAGAATGAATTTTCGAATTTTCGAAAATTGCGAGCAATCATTTTTCTAAGAGATTAAAAAGTTTAAATACAATTTTTTGGTACATATAATAACAAAAATAGATAAAAAATTTTTTATTGAAAATGTTTTTGTGGGGATAGACTGCGATTTTGTCACTTGATTAGCACTGAATCTAAATAATTTACAGACAAAAAGAATTTTTATAATAATGAAATTAAAGTTATTGAATAATTTTTCATTATATAAACAAATTTGATGAAGAATTATCCGCACCAAGTATTTATCATATAATAAATGAAAATTTTACTACATAATAGTCCAAAAATTACTTTAAAATGACACCTAGTTATGGTCAATAACAATTGAAGATTGTTTAAAGAAACTTGAATAACAAATGCACTTTTGGGCGTTTTCCTGCGTAAAATCGTGCTTCTTTCAACATAATCGAATGTGTATTCCTAATTTATTAACTTTTGAGGACACTTCAATGACAATCAACAATTATTATTTTTAATAATAATTTTTCAATTAAATTTTTATCATCTGTATTTATAATTAAAAATTTTCACTTTTCGCTAAGGAATTAACTTTGAATTAAATTAATAAATTAATATAATTGAATTTCGATAAAAATAAAATATTGATTGTTATTAACTATGTTATGAATAAATTTTTCTCGCCTCATACATTTGTAAATGGAATTTTAATTCTCAAATGCGTGAGATGAAAAAATTTGTTTATAACATTGTTAGTACCAACAACAATAGTTAATTATTATCCAAGCGTCTAAATAAAGTTCAAAAATTAGTCATTAACTCTACAACTCTTGTGAAGATTATTTTTTCCAAAATCAATGTTTTTCGAGATTTTGGAAAAAAACTAATTTAAAAAAAGCCAAAATTATTAATAACTTCATTTATATTGATGTGAAAGGAACAAGTTAAAAATACATATAATAAAACAAAGAAAACTATAAATAAATAAATATTTTTCTCAAAATATTATCAACCAAGTTATTTGTCGTATTTCAAAGTAATTTGTCATTTTAAGTACCTGGTAGATAATTTCCGTCTGTAGTATAATTTACAGCCTTGAAGCGGACAGAAAAATGTTAATTATTTTGGTTCCTCGCTTAAATAGATTCTTCTCAAATATTGTCTTTCCCAGATATGAAAATATGTCATTTAAACAACTGACAAAAACAGTTTTCAGTCAGTGAATTAGTATTCATTGACTAGTGTAGAACATTTTTTTCGCCAAGGTTCTTTACTCTAAAAGAAGTGTTGTGTATGAATAATAATTATTATTTTCCTACACTAATTTTCTGTTTGTGTGAGTGATTATTTTTATTATTTTTATCATATTAATTGACTCAAGATAAAAAGATGCGGTTTTCATTTTTGTGGGTGTCACTTTCATTCGTTTTGAATTTTGTCTTCGGGTACAAAATATTGGCAATTATTCCCTTCAACGGAAACAGTCATTTTTCGATGTTCGAAAAACTGGCAAAAGGTTTGGCCCAAAAGGGACACGAAGTCGACCTTGTGAGTCATTTTCCTCAGAAAGAAAAAGTCCCAAATTATCATGACTTGAGTCTGGCTGGAAGTTTGCCGGATTTGAAAAATAATTTAACCTACGAATTTGTTAAACAAGGATCCTCTCAAGGATCATTTTTTTGGGTGAAAAATTTAATGCAGCGAAGCGGAGATGCTGTTTGTGAATTATTGGGTCACCCAGTTTTACAAAAAATAATTCATAACAAAAATGATACTCCGTACGACCTCGTCATTGTACAGGTAAGTTCAATTTTATCAGAAAAAACACATCACTCTTGAACTATGTACAATTTTGCGAAAAGTAATTTTTTTGGAAAATTATGTCAACGGCCTCAAAAACCCCTTGGTACAAAGTTTTGTGAAAATCAAAACAACGACCTGTAAGAAACATACATTTCAAATTGGCAGATTTTGAAACCGGGGCTTTTTCCACCGGGTCTTTTGCCACCAGGACTTATGACACCAGGACTTATGCCACCGGGACTTATGCCACCGGGGCTCCAGCAGATAGTTTTTCGTTTCTCCTATATCCACAGGACGATGCGAGTCTGCATCTTTGTAACCCATGAAATTTTATTGATTAATTCTAGTCTGAATAAGTTTACCGAATCTGAATATAATTTAATAATTTCGACCAGGGTAATTAATTAATTTCTGATGTTAGATATTGCCTGTTACTCGTCAAATAATTTTCTGAAGAAACAAGAAAAAATCTGCTTCGACCCGGATTTGAACCGTGAACGCCACTATTCACGAGTGGAGCGTTAACCAATTACGCCACCGGGGCTCCAGCGGATTTTTTTTCGTTTCTCCTAATTCAGGCCGATGCAGATTTTTTCTCGTTTCTCCAGAAAATTATTTGACTAGTTATCGGCAATATCTAACTTCAGAAATTAATTAATTAGTTATCCTGGTCGACAAAATGATATGAATTATTAAATTAAATTCAGATTTGGTAAATTTATTTAGATTAGAATTAATCAATGAAATTTCACAAGTTACAAAGATGCAGACTCGCATCGCCCTGTGAACATAGGAGAAACGAAAAATATCTGCTTAAGCCCCGGTGGCATAATTGTTGAACACTCCACTCGTGAATAGTGGCGTTCCTGGTTCAAATCCGGGCAGAGACAGATTTTTTTTCGTTTCTCCAGAAAATTGTTTGACCTGTAATCGGCAATATCTAACATGGAAAATTAATTAATTAATTACCCTGGTTGACAAAATAACATCAATTATTATATTTTTTTTGAAATTTAAAATTATTGTATGAGGTATCAGAGTAAGCCAGATTATGAAAAAGTCATTCAAAAAAAGGACCAAAAGTAGAAAAGATTGATAACTGCAATCTCAGGCCTGTCAAGAATTGAACAATTCGAATTAATTAAAAACTCAAAATTTCGAAATTTTAAAATATTTCAAAATGAAAATTTTGAAATTTGATTTTGCACAATTCTTAATGTTTTAATTTCAAATTATTTCCTTTCAAGTCTTCAATTTAAACTCCTTTCATGTTTTTCAACTTCAACTCTTTTAAATTGGAAACCTTACAATTTTGAGAGCTTTTAAATCAAAATTTGTTCAATTTCCAACGAAACAGTTGGATTTGCAAAAAAATGCATTTTCAAGAAAATTGTTAAATTTTCAACCAAATAATGTTTTGAAATCGTTAAATCAAGAATAATATTAAACATTTAGCATAATAATTTTAATGAAATTTAATTTGAAGTTTTTTATTATAAGAGTAGAAAACATTGATTATTTCAAGCTCAGGCCTGTGAAAAATTGAGCAATTCGAATTAATGAAAATCTCATTATTTCGAAATTTGAAAATATTTCAAAATGAAAATTTGAACCTGAGAACTTTCAAAATGAAAAATTTCAACTTGAAATGTTTAACTTTCAGAGTTATAAATTGCCAATTGCTTAACATGAAACGCTTCAAATTCAAAATCTTTTTAATTTTGAACGCCTTTAATTCGAAACAATTTAATTCAAATCCTTTAAAATTTGAATTTGCCAAATTTTTAATGTTTTAATTTGAAATTATTTTATTTCGAACGTCTTCAATTTAAACTCTTTTTCAGTTTTTCAATTTCAACTTTTTTCAACCCAAAACCTTATAATTTTACATCTAGATCTAAAATTGATTGATCAACTTTGAATTGAACAATTTTTACCCATTTTAATTAATTTTGAACTATTTTAAATGTTTCGAATTTAATTTATGACATTAGGTAATAAACTCAGAAAATGTTTCAAAATGAAAATTTCGTAAAACGCTTTAAATTTAAAATGGTTTTAATTTGGAATATTTTAATTTCAAATCCTTCTAAATAAAAATTGAAATTTTTTTACTTTTAACTAACATTATTCCATTTCAAAAGTTTTCAATTTAAATTCGATCAGAGTTTTTCAATTTCAACACTTTTTATGTAGAAATTATTCAATTTGAAATTTAAAATAAAAATTAAAAACTTAAAATTGAAGAATTTCCACCTATTTGGATTTTCATTTGAACCATTTTCAATTTTTTAATTTAAAAATATTGCATTAAATATTAAAGTTAGTCAGATTATGTAAAAGGACCTTTTTAAAAAATATAAAAAAAAAACAAAAGTATAAAAAGTAAATTTTAAATGTTCTAGATTGATAATTTTATCTTTAGGATTTCAAAATTGAACAATGCAGATTAATTAAAAAATGAAGATTTCAAAATTTTAAAATATTTTAGAATTAAAATTTCAACTTAAGAACTATCAATATTAAACAGTTTCAAACTTGAACTGTTGAACTTTTAACGCTTTGAATTACAAACTGTTTAACGTTAGGTGGTTTAAATTTAAAATTCTTCTTGATACAAAATGATTTGATACCAAATTCTTTTAATTAAAAATTGAAATATTTTTTTATTTAATTTTAACCAACCACATAGTGAAAATTCTATCATCATTAAAAAATTTAAAATTTAGTGCAATCAAATAAATAAATAAAATAAAAAAATTTTCCGGGCTTCCATACATTTTGACAGATTTATAATTAGTTTGTATTTCTTCTTTATTCATAATGTGTCCCCTCAGGGTTTACATGACTTCCATTTCTTACAACACTTCCTTCTACATGTTTTATAAAAGCTTATCCTTACTATTTACAATTATTTACACTTATTTACATAAAATCTTATATCTAACGACTTAAATCTATTGTTAACGATAGCGCAATTTGGGACGTGTTAGCGAACGAGTGATCGAAAGCGAGAGAGAGAGAGAGAGAGAGAGAGAGAGAGAGCGCGGTAACGCAAACGCATCTTAGTTTACTTATGCTATTACATAATCATTACTTACAATTCTTTACGCTTATAATTTAATTTGGGCGACTTCCGTTTCCTTTTTCTTTCACTTCTCTTGTACCTCCATTTTGCCATTTTTTGCATCCATTCTTTCATTCTTTTTCAGTTGCTCCCCTAGCATCCTCTAACTCCTTCATCCACTCTTCCCCCAAACCCTCTTCCCCTAAAATCCTTACCACATTCTCTTGCCAGCTTCCTTTATCTTCCATTCCTCTCCTACGTCCTTCCCATACATGCTCCCATGTTTCCTCTTCCCATTCACATATTCTGCACTTCCTGTTATCTTTCTTTTCCCAATACATACTTGCTCTTACCTCGTTTCCCAATCTAAATCTTGCTATTTCTGTCCATCTTTTCTCTCCCCATCCCTTTTCTAAATACTTTGGTACTCCTTCCTTTTTTATCATTTTATACCATATATTATATTTTGATTCCTCAATCATCCCCCATCTTTCTATTAATTGTCTTTCTCTCTCCCTTTTTTCCACTTCTTCATAGTTGACTCCAGTCACGTCTTCTATATCTCTAGCCTGAAAGAACTCCCTTCTTTCCTCCTCCCATCTCATTAATTCAATCGCCCTCCCTCTTCTTTCTTCTACCTCCATCAAACACTTTCTCGCTAACTCCCCTCCCTTTCCCTCCCTCAGCTTCGTCTCGAAATTCCATGCCCTCTTTCCCGCTCTAGTACTTCATTTATCCCTTTGCGCTTCTTCTCTCACCATATATCCCGGCGTCCTCCAGTCTACCCCTAACGTTCACCTTATATACCTTTCTTGTAAACTTTCAATTTCTTTCCTTTCTTTCCATCCCCATATCTCTGCTCTATAACCTAATACCGGCCATACCAGCGTATCAAATAACCACATTCTCCAATTTTTTTTAAATCCTCTTTTTCCTCTTCCCCATATCTGTTTCATTACCCCTGCTGCTTTTTTGATCCTTTCTCTTATATGAGCTCTATGATCTCCATTTGCTTGCAAGGTATATCCGAAATACTTAAACTCTTTTACTTCTTCTAATTTTTTCCCCTTCCATCTCCCCGTCCATTCTTTCTTTCTTCCCCCTCCTTTTCTAAACCTCATTATCCTTGTCTTTTCTACATTTAGATTCAACTTTTTTCCATCTAAGTATTTCTCTAATCCGGTAATTAAGCCTGCCATCCCTTCTTCATCCTCTGCCATCAACACTATATCGTCTGCGTATGCCAGTGTATATATCTTTTCGTTCCCTATCCTAACTCCTCCCCACCCTTTTCTCTTCATTTCTTCTTCCAAGTCTGATATTAATATATTAAATAAAAGTGGGCTCAGAGGACATCCTTGCCTTACCCCTCTCACCAACCAGAAACTATCTCCCACTTGCTCTCCTACCTTTACCTTGCTTTTTGTCTCTCTGAAAATTTCCGATACCCTCTTTATTAATCCCTCTCTTATCCCCTTTTTCACCATAACTTTCTCTATCTCGCCTCGGTCTAATGAGTCAAACGCCACCTTCAAGTCCACGAACACTGCTATCATTGCCCCTTCCTCCCTTTTAATCCTCTTATTTACTAAGTAGTTCAGAACATATATATTGTCCATTACCCCCATCCCTTTTCTAAACCCTGTCTGATTCGGTGGCTCTATCTTTTTCTCCACAACTTCTTTTTTTAACCTGTCCGATAAAACAGTCACATATACTTTATACCGTGTTGGCATTAGTGTCACTAATCTCCTCCCCTTTGCCTTTCTTCACTATTGGTATCACTACTCCTTCTTTCCATAACTCTGGCCACCCCTCTCCTCTCCATACCCTATTGCACATTATCCATGCCCATTCCTTTAATTCTGTTCCCCCGTATTTCCATACTTCATTTGGAATCTCATCTATACCAGGTGCCTTTTCATCTTTCATCATCCCTATTACCTTGACTATTTCTTCTCTTGAAATGTCCTCCTCCTCATCTATTTCCCTACCATCTCTTCCTCCTTTCCTAACTTTCCTCTCTACCCCTCCTAGTAATTCCATAAAATATTTTTTCCATTCTATCATCTCAATATCCTGATTTACTCTTTTCTTCTTCTTCTCTATTTACCACCTTCCAAACCTCTTCTTCTGTCCTAGCCTTCTCCGCTTCTTCTTCAAACCTTTTATTTTCCTCCTCTTTTTTTTATCACACAACTCAGTGTACTCCTTCTTTTTTCTCCTATATTCTTCTCCACTACTTGTCCCTTTTCTCCATTTTCTTAATACCCTTCTCACTTCCTTCTTCTTCTGTTTACAATCGTCATCCCATCCACTTCTATCCCCTCCTTCACTAACTTCTTTTTTGCTTATGCACTCTAATGCTCCTTTTATTTCTCCTATCATTACTTCCATTTCCTCGTTTACATTTCCTTCCCCCATTTTGATATTCCTGACTTTTTCTTTGAACTGTTCTTTACCTTCCATTGACCAATCCCCTCTTCCTGCTCTTTTTACTTTTGCTTCCTTTTTAGCCTTTTTGTTATTACTCATTTCTCCCTCTACCGTCACTATTATGGGAAAGTGATCCGAATCTACATAGTTCCCCACCTCTAGTTTCTTAACCTTCTCTCTTACTTCGTCGTCCACTACCACATAATCAACTACCGTTCCCCTCTTTCCTCCTGAACGTGTATATTCCCCTTCCTCATCCCCCTCTATACTACCGTTTAGGATAAACCATCCCATCTCCCCTAGGCTCTTCAACAACTTCTTTCCCTCCCCATTTAGTATCTTGTCTTTGGATTTTCTTTCTCGCTCTCCATACCATTCCCTTCCTCCTCTATCTCCTGTTCTCGCATTAAAATCACCTCCTATTATCAGCCTACTCTCTTGCTTATTTTCTTCCATCAGTTCTCTTATCTCCTCTGATTTCTCCTGCATATCGCCGTTCACATAAACCCTCACTATCTTCCACCTCTCTCCTCCCACATTTATCTCTTCTACTATTAATCCTTCTCTATGCTCTTTCAACTCTTTTTCATCATTCTCTGTTATACATTCGTTCTTTACTCCCGTCACCATTTCACCCATTGCTCTGCCCTTTTTATTCCTCCTCTTTGCATTTTGAACCTGCCATTTGTAACCTCTTGGTAATCTTCCCCTTACTCTTTCCCATCCCTTTTCATCTAGCCACGTCTCCGTCATTACTACTACATCCCATTGTGTCAAATTTCTCATAAAATCCCTATCCTTTCTTTCTAAGCCTGCTATATTCCAGTAGCATATCCTCCAATCTTCCCTACTTTCGTTTCTCGTCCCTTTTTGTTTCTCACTATTTCTTATTTCTTTACCTCCCGTTCCTTTCTCTTCTAGTTTCCCGATACCTCATTTTTTACTAACTTTTCCCTGTCCTCGTCCCAATTCCACCATACACCTTCTATCTGTATTCTCCCATACTTAACCCATGTTCTTTTTCCCTTTTTTCTTTCCTCTTCCGCTATTTTCCTTAATTTATACTGCATGTTCCTTTCTACCTATGTCAAATCATCCTCTATTCTCTCCGAGCTACCATATAACATCCTCTTCTTCGTCATGACTTCCCTCTTATGTTCCCATTTCTTTAGTTTTACTAATACCATTCTTTCAACATTTCGCTCTTCCCTTCCTATACTTCGCACTTCCTCTATCTCTACCTTAGCATCAATCCTTTTTAGTACTTTTTCCACTCCTTCCCTCAGCTCCTTCCCCTCTAATCTTAGACCCTTTATCACTATGTTTCTTTTTCTTTCTTCTCTCTCTTTCTTTTCTACTCTTTGTTCTATTTTTCTCAGCCTTTCCTTCTCCCTATTCCCACTCTCCCCACCTCCAAACTCACGGCATCCTTTATTCTAGCTTTTGCCTAACTTCTTCCCATTTCCTCATTTCTTTCCTAAGTTTGGCCATTTCCTGTCTAATTTCTTTCCTAATTTCCTCCACCCTTTTCTCCTGCCTTTCTTCATACATCTCCATCACTTCTATCGTCATTTCGCGCGTTTCTTTTAATCTTTCAATTTCCATCGGATCTTTAGCCCTATATCTTCCTTGTCCTCACTACTTCCCCTATCCCCTCTCTCCCTTTTGATAAATACCTCAATCGACCCCACGCTCTTCGCCCTCAATCTGTCCTTTTCTACCGTTTTCCTGTACTTTCCCCTTGCCCTCCTTTCTTTGCTCTCCCCTTTCGGTGTACTGAAAACTTCCTGATCTGAATCCCTGCTTTTCTTGACAGTATTCGCTCCGCTAGCCATGAATCCAATTCAAACGATCCCGCCTTCTATCTTTCTCTGTCTCCATCTATCGTCACATCGTCGCGTCTACCTGCCTTGCCTTTCTGCTTCTCTACCCTGCCCTGCTACGACCAACCTGGTCCTCCCACCCTGTCACAAACCTCAAACCCACCTAACCTCAACTTCCACCCAAATCTGTCCTGATCCTCAAAAATATCCTCACCCCCTTGCTAATCTTTCAATCTCTCAAACAATTCCTCACAAACGAACCCCTCTACATACATCCACAAGCCACTCACCTCAAATTTCACCACAATTTTCAGAAAAACTCAGCACCAAATTTCAACGCTGCCACACACTTTCACGCGGGAAACGGAAGTCATTAGTTTGTATTTGAAATTTGAATAATTTAATTTTGCAGGTATTTTTTGCGCCATGTTATTTTGCCTTTGGGCGACATTTGAAAATTCCAATGGTTGGTCTTGTGACTAGTCAACTTTATGAGTGGATGAATGTTCCATTTGGAAACCCTGATAATCCATCTTTTATACCTGGGGGTTCTCTTCCATACACAAGCCCTATGGATTTTTTTCAACGATTCACCAACACATTAATGCAGCTCACAACAAAAAATATTTATAATTATTATACTGCCGACCAAAAAAAGTACGTGGAAAAATATTTTGGTCCAGGATACCCAGATATTTATGACCTCCAAAAAGATGTAGCCCTTGTGTTAGTAAATTCACATTACACTTTTAATGGAATCAGACCAATGACTCCTGGTGTCGTCGAAGTGGGAGGAATTCATATTCAAGATGATGATCAAAAATTACCGCCTGTGAGTGACAAAATGTTAATAATATATAACATTTTTTTCCTTATACTTCCGAAAAGGTCACCCAAGAATATTGACTTGATATTTGGTTTTGAGGTTCCTTTTGCATCCAATTTAAATGTCCCAGAAGGATTTTTGGGGTAGATTATTTGAAATTGAATTGTTAGCATTTGTTACGTTTTTTAAAATTAGTTTGCTTACAAAATCTCGGAAAATACTGGTCCTAAATTGAAATGTTCTGCATAGAAATGTTCGATCTCATCTGAATAAATATTTTCTATTTCTACACTTTTCTGGTAAAGCCTTTTTGGTAACAATTTCTGAAGAAAAATGCTAAAGATTAACTTACGTTCCCTTTGCGTCCCAATTAAGAACACTCATCAGAATCCGGTTTTGCGGGGTCAGATTTCACGGCCAAACGGTCGAGTTTTTAGGTCTGAATTTTTGCGTACGTATTCTGAATATTATTCTCTTTTTCATTTCAAAGCGATTTTTTAGTCAAACATTTTCTATTTCGTTTAAAAATGTAAAAAATGCAATTTTAATGTGGATGGTGAAGGCAACCTACCAGGATGCATCATGCTAGCAGGGCGTCAGATGGTAGGCAAGTTTTCTCTAAATGCACTGAAAATTTTTTTTACAAGCTGCTTTGTGTTATGAACAAACTAATGAAGAAAGTTAATTTTTTGGGATTGGCAATATTCACCTCATACTTTTTTGTGATACAAAAACAGACAAAAACAAATTGGCTGCTCTGGAATTAAAATGCAAAATCTAGGCTGTCCAGCCTAAAACTAAGCATAAAATCCTTCGAAATGTCCGAAAAGTAAAACCGCTATTAGATTTTAGAAATGATGGAATGAATAGCATCTATAATGGTGTCGCTTCTGTAACAGACACTCAGAGAAAACGTTATCTTCAAACAAAAGCATCATCCTCTTGCCTGTTTTGTTTTGAACGTGAATATATTTTTTACATAAACAGAATTATTTGACTGCAAGATTAGGTGAAGTTAGTCGCATAAGGAAAATTTTTACTGCAAAAGGATTCCTGTTGGGACAAATGAAAATCCTCTGAACCTTAAATTCAAGAAGAAATTCCATTCACGTCAAGAAACATCCTTTTGTCACAAGAGGACATTTCTTTGAGTGGAGCAGAGAGACAATACTGTTTATAGAATACTTCAAGTTTCATTAGCATTTTGTTTATAAAAGCACAAGTGACTCTTTTGGCAATTAGAAGCTGTCCCTGAATTTGATACACGTAATCATGCTCAGGTTTATCATACCCAATAAATTTATGAACAGCCATAAGTTCAATGATAATACCATGTTCCAATGTAGCACTGGAAACTGTTTTGGGTGATCTCCATCAAACTTATCAGCAGTTTGTCTTAAGGATTTCCTAGCAAGTGATTGTGATCTAATTCCATGCCATACGGATTAGCAGGTTGAAGAAGATGTTTGAAGAAAATACCTGAATGGAACAATGCACACAAATTATGAAGTCTTTCTCTTGCTCTCTTTCTCCTGTACATCTCTTTTCTAGAATCGAATTGAATTGGATCAAAACGACAGGCACTCTTAAGAGTAGCAGCTTTGAATGGAGTGCCTTGATACTTTTTCTTTGATGAAAAGAAGCTTCCGGGTGCATGCTTGTCTCAATATATTTTTACCTTCTCAAACCATTTGTTTCCAAGGAGTACAACAAAAATATGCTTGCTATGAGCTGATTCACCTTCTCCCGCAACACAATGATAATATGCTTCAAAGGCAGCGTCATCAGAAACCTTCAAGCACAAGTTGTAGGTAACTTTCGTATACATCTGGGCATGAAAAAAATGCTTTAAGAAGGAAAGTGTTTTCTGCCTTGCAGAATCTAAAAAATGCTAATAAATTGCTCATGTACATGGTCTGCCATCTTGTGCATGACTTGTCATCTTTTTAATCAAACCTAGAAAAAATAAATGCGATTTGATAACAAGAAAGAGACATGTACTCTCCATGCAAACACGCAATTAGATGAAGAAATTAATACATTTGAGTAAACAAATTGATGTGAAGCCTAGTGATCCGAGGTAATATTGAATCAGAATTGAAATCCTTGAATTGATCATCTGTGGGAACATTAAAAGGACCGGATCGATGCTGTCTTCTACATCAAAGTTGTTGTTAGCATAAGCGATGTACTTTGAGGGGGAAAAAAACAAATCAGTCATACACGTTCCCGGCATAATCGCCTATCCTCAAAACAGTTTGTTATCTACCTTATCTCATCTACAATCAGTTTCATGTAACAAATAGTTAATCATTAACTAACCAAGTTTAAACTAGGTACTCTGAAATTTTCACGATTCAAGGCATTCTTTTTGAAACAATTAAGTTTCAAATTTTTCAGTTTCGAATATTTGATTTATAATTGCTTATTTTGTAGAACATTCAAATATCGCAGAACATCGAGATTGTTTTTTTTTTAAATTAAAAATTTTCAAATTTAGTGAGCTAAGAATAGAATATTTTGTGGGGAGTTTCGATGCCAACTGAAGCCGATTGGACTGATTGGATTATTTCGTGCGATCAAATGAGCCTGTCTTTTACATCGACAACAGCGCCATCTGGCACGTGAATATATTTGGCGAAGTAGCATCTCTTGCTTATTGAAGCATTGTTAATGAAAAAGAGCAGCGAATATCAATTCATTTTGATCAAAAATGTTATACGGTTATAAATTGTATCGGGTTGTCTCTGTCTATCTAACATGGAAGAAAGAGAGGTCAGATCGACTTGAAGCATCGGAATCCCACTGCAGCGTTTTATAATGTCAAACTGTCAAGTGTTACTTCCCACTTGAAGTGTTGTGCCAGGTGTTTTGTTGCAAAATTGATGTTTTTTGGATGCTGTTATCTCAAATAAATATTTTTCTAGGTTCAAAAAAAGAACAATTTTTTGTTTTGAACAAAAATTTGATGTTTTGATTTCTATTAACTTGCGCCAGGAATCTTAAAGGGACTTTTAATTGGGATGCAGTTGACTTTTTCGGAAGTATATCCTCTTTTTTTATTGAAATTATAAAAATTTATCATTATTGTTTTATAAATTTGTGGTAATTTCCAAAATTATTTAAGGTAATACAAAAATGGCTTGACGAAAGTCACCATGGCTGTATTTATGTATCATTCGGATCGATGATAAAGTTTGAAACATTCCCGAAGGAGATTTTGGAAGCTTTTTATGCTACATTCAGAAGTGTGGCTCCAGTTCGATTTTTAATAAAAATTGCTAAGGATGACGAATTACCAGCCGGTTTGCCTGAAAATGTCAAAACGTTTTCATGGTTTCCACAAATCGAAGTTTTAAGCAAGTATTTTTTTATTACTTTCTCAAACCATTCCTGAAGCTTCAAAAACTTCAGAACTTCCATAAGAGACAAACTTTCATCTCACCGATTTTTTTCAACTCACAAAACTTCTTAGACATATAAAAAGAAAATTAAGTCTGAGCTTATGAGTGACTTAAAGCAAGTGAAATGCCCCCTTAAATAAAATTTTATTTCTTGAATCGCACTTACAATTTTAATATCTATCGTTCAAAATATCCTCTTACTTTATAGTAAAATAAATTTATATAGAGGATGTCCTGATATTTTATGAAAAATTGAGAAAATTTGGAAAAAAATTTGGAAACAATTTTGTTCTTGAACATTTTATTGTACCTTATGTCTTTTTGTCCAAAAATTTAATTTGTTCATTTGTTATATCATTTTTCACGATTAACCCTTACATGCACGGTGGGATATTTAATATCCCACCTAAATTATCATCATATTTATAATATTTCAAGTTGTTTTTCCTCGATTTTGATGATTCTTTATGTGAATTTATAATAACAAAATGTTAGAGAATTGAGAATTACACTCCGTTATCTGGAAAAAATTAAAATGCTTGGAAAAATGTTTCGGCACAAGATACAAAAAACCAAATGTATGGGCAAAGTTGTTTACCGAAGAAAGATTAACAAATTTGTTATAAATCATTTCTTGATGAGATGCGTAGTTTTTATTTTTATCGTGAAAAATGACATTAAAAATAAACAAATGAAATTTTTGGAAAAAAGATACAAGGTACAATAAAATGTTTAATAATAAAATTTTCTGCATAAATTAGATCCAGAAATTTCTTCTTGACCCTTTTTCCATAAGACACGTGATGAGAATGTGTTCGTTAAAACCGAAGGAGCTTTCACAAAAGAGAATTCACAATCACTGAATTTCAGTTGATGATGGTTTTCGATGATAGGTTAAAAACTGTTTTATTTTTTACAGAACACAAAAATTTAAAAGCTTTTGTTACACATGGTGGGCTGTTAAGTGTTTTGGAATCCGTTCATTTTGGCGTACCAATGATTGGAATTCCAATTTTTGTGGACCAATTCAGTAATGTTAATCATTATGTACAATATAACTGTGGTGTCGCCTTGGATATTGATTCTTTGAATGAAGAGAATTTGAAAAATTCCATTCAAAAAATCCTGGGGGATCCGATATATAAGTATGTGGTTATTAAATATTTTTCATTACATTTATTAAAAAATCCAAGACCGAAAATGTTGCTAAATCCAAAACAGTTTGTGCAGTCTGGATTTGTCTATAGACTTAAATCAAAAACTGTACAGTGGAAAATTAACTTTATTTTTTGTAACCGAAATATCCACTTTTCTAACCTAGTCTTTCAAAATGATTGAAAATAAATCAAAAATCCTACTTATCGCTTGCTTAACAATCATTCACATTATGGTTAAAAATTTAACTTTTGTGCAGAAAAGTCGTCTTTTTGGCTTAAAAAAGTGAATTCCTTTTTTTTTTACTCGAAAATTTAACAATTTGGTTAAGACAGCACGCGCGCCATCTCTAAGAAACGCCAGGTTGCCGGCATAACCTACAGTGCCGACATAGGACCACTCTCCCTTACCTTAATGTTATTTTAAATAATTTATTCCCCTATTTTTGTGAAAAATTAAAAATTTTGTTATTTGATTAAATTTCAGGAACAGCATCGATAGGTTCCGAAAACTCTATTTGGACCGCCCCGCTAAACCCTTGGATGTGGCAATTTTTTGGGTGGAATATATTGCCAGAAACGGAAATATTTTAAAATCAGCAGCTGTGGATCTGGCGTGGTGGCAACTCTATTTGTTAGACGTCTTTGCTGTTTTATTTATTATCGTGTTTGTTATTTTTTATTTGACTTATTTGGTCTTAAACAAATTTTCAAATTGTTTGTATTTCTTACTAATACTTGCTCGTAATTTTATCAGAAAGGAGAAAATGGAGTAAAGATATTGTCATTCCAATTGGTATTATTATGTTCAATTTTCTTTTAATTAAAAACCTTCTTCTGTTAATGAAATCGTGTGTGCAAGCTTGAAAATGTGGAAAGTCTGGATGAAATCTCTTTAAATTTTGAAAACCAGAATTTTAGAAAAAATTGATGATTTGAACTGTACTGCGTAATTGAACTTCAAAAGCTACATTTTAGAAATATAGTGAACTCTCGCTTATTCCAAGGCTCACTTATTCCAAGTCTCACCCGTGGCGTAGCCCCTTTAAATGTGGCGAGGCCCCATAAAATGTGGCGAAGCTCTTTTACCTCCCACCACTGTTCCTTCACGGTCTCGCCCGCGTCAGTGGCTGACCAATCAAAAAGAGGCTGGAAGAGGGGGAAACCCTCGCTGGTTGAAAGGACGCACAGACGCTCACAGCGCGCGCATCGATGCAAGGCAGGGGCAGCCAATGAACGTCTCTTGACAAAATCACCTCACGATTCGCGGTAGAGGTGGGGGGCCCTGCAGACTTAGAATATCCGAATGTTTACGTTTTTCGGCCCTTGGAATAAGTGAGAGTCTATACTCTAATCCACAAATTACGTAAGGTGTCTGCATGAAATTTTTGACGCCCCCGAGAAATTGAAATTTTCTTATGATTTTATAAACTCAGGAAATTCTCATGTTTGTTTAAAGTGTTATTCTTTAGTGAATAAATGATAGAAATTCATATTTATTTAACGCAGGTTTCACAGCCTTTCCCCTATTTGGTTGAAAATTAAACAGTTTTTTAAGATGTCATCCTTTTTGGTTGAAAATTCATATTTTCGAGTTGAAAAATCAGCTGTTTCGTAGAAAATTGGTCTTTTTGTTTTGACAATTAAACAAATTGATGGATTTTTTTTTCTTTCTTTGCTGAGAAATCTTTCTTGGAAAACAATTTTATTTTTAGTTGACAATTCAACCAGTTGGAAGAAATTTCATGTATTCTGTTGCGAAAAATTTTTTGTTAGAAAACTAATCTTCCGGTTAAAAATTCATCTTATTGTTTGAAGATTTATTTTTCAACTTTTTATGTTGAAAAATTTATTGATTGAACGAACTTACCTGTAAGTGAAGTTCGATCCTAATTGTATGAGCGTCTCCTCCGAATATATCAAATGGTAGTCCCCCTACTTCCGGTCAGTCCAACCACGATTTTGAAAGTTAAGTAAAGAAAATATGGCGCGCGTTCCTCTACTGTTCTGCGATACGCGAGCCTCTTCATTTATTGAAAGTGTTGCCGTATTAACTAGGGATCTAACTAAAATTAGATGATGGGTGTTTAAAACAGGATGGGTTTGATCTATTCGGAAGAGACGCTCATACAATTTGGATCGAACTTCACTTACAGGTAAGTTCATTCAATCAATAAATTGTATTTCGCGTCTCCTCCTCAAGATCAAATGGTAGATGTTGAAAGCAACAAGATATACGGCAACTTATTTTATTTGTTACAATGGAGAAACATTAAAAATATTTGATACTTTTATGTAAAAATAGGAGAGACCAAGAAAAACTTCTTGCGTCAAGATAAATTAAGTATGGGAATTTAATATACAATTAGCGAATTGTAGGCTATTTTCTACGATAGGACAATCGTAAAATCTAGCAAGCGTGTTTGCTTATTATATTCTTAGTCCAGCTAGCTGTCTTTCTAATCAAATCCAAATCAACTCCAAGATTCTTAGCAGTAGAAGTAGCTGCATGTCGCGCACTATGCGCAGAAAAGATTTCTGTATCAATTCCGCTCTTCGTTAAGATATCCTTAACCCAATGACTCAGTGTCTGTGATGAGACGTCTTGATGAGGTTTTCTGGTAGAGATAAACAATTTCCCACTGGATTTTCGTAACGACTTCGAAGCTTCCAAGTAAGATTCAAGAGCCGACGCAGGACACAGTTTATTGTCTGGATAATATGGTAAAAGTAAAATCGGTTGCGCTTTATTGCGACCCGACGTTTTTATCTGATCTGTAATCCTAATCTCAATTGAAGTTGGAGTCTTTTTGATGTTACTGATTTCAATAGAAGCAAAGGTTTGCATTCTATGACTTGTAGTGAGAGCTAAGAGCGTCACAAGCTTTTTAGATAAATCTTGAAAATTCAAGTCTTCATTAGTCGGTTTGGAAGAAAAATAATTCAAAACCACCTGCGGATTCCAGGTGTGGTCGTATCTGGGGCGAGCTGGTCTTAATCTCGAAATTCCTTTAAAAAACCTTTGTATTCTCTCATCGTTGGTGATTCGAGAATCTGCAATCAATGTTAACGCAGACCTAGTACAGTTGATTGTACTATACGAAGAGCCTTTTTCGTACTCTTGAGTAAGAAATTTGAGAATCTCAGGAACTTTTGGCTTATAAGGATTTATAGAATTGCGATGAGAGAAGGTCCACCATTTCTTGAGAGCCACATCGTAGTTTTTCATTGATGAGTTTTTAATCGAAGCCACAGATATTTCAAGTGAGGATTCTGGAATTCCTTTTCTCCTCAATGCTTGCCGGACAACCTCCCTGCCACCAGGGTAAGGTGTTTCCAAAGTGGATGTGGTTCCCTATTACAAGAAAGTAGGAGATTCATTTTTGGCTCAAAATAAATTGGTTCTTGGATCAGCATTGATTGAAAAACGGGGTACCAAGGCTGAGTAGGCCAGTCTGGAATAATTACAATACCCTCAGATTCCTCAGATTTTATTTTGTTAAGGACCTTTAGAATAATTGCAAAAGGTGGGAAAGCATAGAAAAAGTATTTTTTCCAAGACAACGTAAAAGCATCTGCTGCTACAGAACCGGGATCCTTTTTCCACGATACATAAGGCACACATTTATTATTTGTTCGGCTAGCAAATAAATCAATATTTGGTTTTCCAAATTGTTTAGTTATTTTTTCTAAAGGCAAAATCAGCTAATTCATATTCATTTTCTGGCAATAATTTCCGAGATTCGAGGTCTGCCTCGAAATTTTCTTTGGAGCTAATATAAGAAGCAAATATGAAAATATTTAGTTCCTCACACCATTTCCAAATTTCTCTAGCTGTCTTGTCTAAATGAACATGCTGAATTCCTCCCATTTTATTAATGTAACAGATAGCTGTTGTATTATCTATTCGTAATAGAACATGACAAGAATTTAAATTTCTTGTAAAGCAGTGAAGGCCAAAGAGAGCAGCCTTTAATTCTAATGCATTTATAATAAGTTCATGGTCATCTTGAGTCCAAAAACCGTGAACTGTCTCAGAACCGCAGACAACACTCCAACCAGTAAGGGAAGCATCTGTGAAAATTTCGATAACAAATTCGATATTTCTTAGAGATTTAAAACCCGACATTATATTATTTTCCCATCATAATAGGTCGTTTTTGTTTAATCTGAAGATGATTTGAGCATCAAAATTGCCTTTGTTATGAAAAAGCGCACGATTCTTCTGTCTCTAAAAATCTTTTGTATACAAGCAACTGTAAGATAAAGCAGGACAACAAGATACGATGGAACCGATAAACTTGGCAAAGTCTCGAATTTTACATTTTGTTAATTTTTAAAATTTTTGAATCTGATTAAAAATAGCTAGTCTTTTTGATGTAGGAAGCTTCATAACCATTTCGGCAGAGTCAAAGATATAACCTAAAAATAGACAACAAGTATTGGGAATAACCTGGCTCTTTTTCTCGTTGATTAAAAACCCTAACTTTGTAGCAATTCACGAGTTTTGCTGAAATTTTTAAAGCATTGGGAGTGCGTTTGACCGATTAGTAAAAAATCATCAAGATAAATAACTGAAAGAAACCCGGACTTTCTGAGATAGGACACTATTGGCCTTAAAAGCTTCGTGAAAATGTAAGGGGCCGTGCAAAGGCCAAAAGGTACACAAGAAAATTCGTAAAGTTTACCATCCAATTCAAATCTTAGATATTTTCTATGACTTACGTCGACCGAGATTGTGTTAAAAGCATCTTTTAAATCTAAAATCACCATCAAGCAATCCTTACTCATTAATCTAATCGCAGTTTTGTGATCTTCCAATTTACAATGTTCTGTGTGAACAAATTCGTTTAATTTTTTCAAGTTCAAAATAAACCTATTCGAACCGTCCGGTTTCGGAACTAAAAAAATAGGCGAAAGGAATTGGCCTTCCGAAGGAGTACATTCTACTACGACTCCCTTTTCAGTAAGATCAGAAATTGAGGAAAAAAGCTGGGTTTTTTCCGATGCAGAAAAATTTCTATGATTTACATACTGTTGATGTGGGATTCTGTGGAAGGGTATTTCGTAACCCTGAACCCAAGATAAAATAATCGGGTCTGAGGAAATTGTTTTCCATTCTTCTATAAAATACCTGAGCCTACCAGCGACCTTACTTACTGAATTATGGTATATAATTCCTCCTGAAATTCTCCTTGTTCTTGTTGGCTGCCTTGAACTGAGACTGCGGCTGATAAGGTTGTTGGAACCGGCGATTCTTCACCAAATCCTGTTGAGGAGTCTCTAACGGTTTCTGCCCGCCTCGCAAAGAAAAATTGTTCCTGTGTTCGTAACGAGGCAGGCTCTTCGAGCTTTTTGAAGCCGTTTGAGGCTTGACCTTTACGGGTTTAAATTCAGTTGATGTGCGATCGACTAGCTTCGCTGATTTCACCTTTTCTACAAGATCGGAGCCAAATAAAAACTCATCTGGAGTAGTAGCAGCTAAAGCTTCTTTAAGAGGTGGCTTGTAGTTCACCAAAACAAGACTTCTTCTGATGACAGTTTCTTCCTGAAACAAGTCTGAGAGCATTCTGCATGAATCAGATATAGGTTGCAGAAAAGAGGCACTATCAACACAGTTTCCGACGTATCCAAAATGGTTGAGATCGCTTTCGCTGAGGCTGCTATGCACATCGATAGCTTTTCTTGTCTGAGGGCAATTCTTTTATCTCTTGAATGAGTACTTTCCGGCAAATCTTTGAATTCTGGATTTAATTTTGGCGGGGCGAAGAATTGACAATTTTCTGGAAGAGGATACTTTTTAATCAATTCTGATTTCTCTTCAGAAGGCAAGCCGAGTTGTTTTATCTCCTTCCAGCGAACTTCAAAGTCATGGGGGATTGGCGGAGCTAGCGTCTTATCCTCGGTTAAGCGCTTCCCGAGTATTTTCTGGACGCTCGTGGTAAGAACTTTACCAGTGGGGAAATCGGTGTTGGCAGAAGCACTGGTGCCAGGAACTGGATCTGCAGTTGGCCCAGGATGCACAGAAACTACATTTGCAGTGTTGTCTGTAGTATTTGTTTCTGCGTTGTCAGACTTCTGCTCTGGCAAGAAGGTGCTCTTATTCCCACTGTCGGAAAAGTAGAAATCTGCTCCGCCGGTAAGATCATAATCGATCCATGATGAGGAAGGACCTGAATCAAGGCAACAGGAAAAATAAATATTTCTTACTGGGAAATAAAAATGTATTTTACAGTTATCTTAAAGCTCATCAAAATTCTGACTTCTTTTTTGGTTAGGACCATTGACTCATCAGCATATAAAATTCTTTTTATGTTAGAACCACTGAATTCTAGCGGGTTAGAGCCCGCATTAGGAACGATAATTTGAAATAAGTATTTTTGGTTAGACCAAATATTTTTACTGGATTAGAGTCCACATTTAAGCTTATCAGCAACAGCAAACAATTCTTCTCATGTTAAAACCATTGAATTCTAACGGGTTGGAGCCCGCATTAAGAAAAATATCTTAAAATAAATATTTTTGGTTAGACCGAATATTTTCAAAGGGTTAGAGCCCAAATTCAAGCTTATCAGCATATGCATACTTATGTTTAGGTTAAGACCATTGCATTTAGGCAAGTTAGATCTCTCCTTGAAAACGAAGTCTTAAAAGAAAACATTTTTGGGTTAGACCAATGATTTCTATCGGGTAAGAGCCCGTAATTGAGAACAATATCTCAAAATACAGGATAGATCCTGTCAAGCGACTTGGCATGTGCCTAATCATAACATTGGATGCCATCTTAGGTCGAATCGAGATCCTTATTCGCAATATTCAGGTTAGAGCCCGAAAATTGACTGAAGCAAACATTTTACAGGTTAGAGCCCGATAAATGTTATCAGGAACATATTTACAACTAAGAGAGAAAACGAGCTTACCTGGATTGAATGATTCTGACATAGACGAATCAGAACCAGATACTCTGCGGCGCCTCGCCTTTGCTTTCTTTGCCCTCTTTGCATCCCTCTCCAGCTTTTTGATTCTAAGGAGAAGCTTTTTGGCCTTTTTCGAATTATAAGTTTCATCTTCTGATGAACTCGATGACGTAGATGACGACGATGAGCTGCTGCGTCTCCTCTTTTTTCCTTTCCCATTGTAGTAATTATTAAATTAAAATATTTAAAAAACACGTCAAGTGTGACTGACACGAAAGAAAAGAATGAAGAGGCTCGCGTATCGCAGAACAGTAGAGGAACGCGCGCCATATTTTCTTTATTTCACTTTCAAAATCGTGGTTGGACTGACCGGAAGTAGGGGGACTACCATTTGATCTTGAGGAGGAGACGCGAAATACAATTCATGTATTTTGTTCGAAATTCATCTTTTCTAGTAGAAAGTGAATCTCCTTGGTTGAAACTTCATCTTTTTTATTAAAAATTCAACATCTAGGTTCGCATCTAGGTTCTTGGCCAATCACATTTGCCGTAAACCAACAAGGTAACTAGAAATGAATCCTATGTAAAATATTAATTTCATGATTTATCCAGAATCCATCCGTGAAAACATAACGGTGGCATTCTTATTTATCGACCAATTTGTACAAAATAATTTTTCTGCGGATAAAAAAAGTGTTGTCAAATTGTAAATATATGACTAATGGATATTACAATTACAAAACGAATGTAAATTATAATACAAATAATAATTAAAAAGAGCAAAAGGAATAAAACTTTCTTGGCATGTGCGTAAGTTGAATAATTAGTAATGTTAATATTATGTCAATAATATTATGCAATTCACGAATACGAACTTTGAATTAATGTTCAATAAAAGTGAACATATAAAAAAGTATGAGGTATAAATATATAAGATAAAAATATATATTGTAAAAAGGACATTTATAATAGGAAAAAATCCTCTTCAATTTACCAAGCTTTCCAGTTGTTTAGGCCAAATGATTTTGTGCGGCTGGAAAAAAGAGAAATGGACATGGAAAAAAGAGAAAGGAAACTTACACCGAAAATGTCAGTGTTAAATTTGAATTAAATTTTGATGACTTTGAAGATTTAAAGTTAAGTTTTCAATTCTAAATTTTCCAAATTGAAGAAATTTCGATTTTGAAGTATCAAATTTAGAAAATTTAAAACTATAAATAAAAATGCTCAAATTTTCATGATTTTGGAAACCAAAAGTCAACTTTTCTATTTTAAATCTTCCAAATTAATAAATTTTGAACTTAAATCATTAAAGTTACAGACATTTTTAACTGTAAATTAAAAAAATTAAAAACACTTCAATTTCGAAGATTTAGAACTGCGCAAAAAATTTAGTTTACTGCGCAAGAAAATTATTATAATTTTCGTAATTTTTTATTATTGGTCACCTGTAATAGCTATTAACATGACAAATTCGTTACGAATTTTGAACCAATAGGAAATATTTTGAATTTAAAATCGTTGAATTTTATTGATTAAATTTTCTTTACTTTTATTCAATGTCAACCCACAAGTACTTTCCTCCTCAGCAACAACGATTTCATTTGTTTTCGCATTTGCACTCCGCCCTATTCTTCAATTTTCAAGATTTACAATTTAAAATTCTTCAATTTTAAAGATTGCGATTAAAAACTCTTTAATTAAATTTCCCATCAATAGATTAATTTCCATTCAAACAAGACGATTTTTCAGCAAACTAGGTGAACCATTAAACAGGAATATTTATTTTCCACTAAAAAAAAAAAACGAATTTCCAACTAGATATTCAAAAGTTAAACTAAAAACGAGCCATTTTCAATCCAAAATAGAAGAGGTTAATTTTTAGCCAAAAAAAGTAATTTTCAGCTGAAATGATGAATCTTCAACTGGAATAGTTGAATTTTAAACAAAACAAAAACAAGATTTCTCAATTAAAAAAAAAGTTTTCATTACAATTCTTTTTGCATTTCATTAATATTATTTATTATGTTTTCGGGAATAAATTTTAAGAATCATAGTTTATTTTTCATTGGAATTCAAATCTAAGATATATTCCAGTCTACCAGGATTATTGTTCAACCTTAATATTAATATTTTCTCCTTAGTTTTCATAGAAAATTACCGGAAAAGTACTTTGAAATGTTCAATGAGTAACATCGTTTAAATGTCAATAATTTTTTGCACGAAAATAACATCTTGTTTACTCAAAAATTAAAAAAAAGTGATTGAAGAATCTTCAGGCATTTCAGATCATTTAAAGCGATCTCGTAATATTACCCGAAATTTCAAGTATTATAACTAATTTTTAGAAATGATAAGTAGGGACTTACATGGATTTCAAAGGATTATAAGAAATTTGAAGATTTCACAGAATCTCAAAGAATTTCGAATTTTCCACAGTTTCAAATAGTTTAATCTTAATCTTTTTAAAAGGATTTTAAGATATGCTGTGCAATATCTCTGGAACTCAAGATTGTAAGGAATTTCCAAATCCTGAAAAAAATTTGAAGGGATTTATAAAATTTTCAAAAAAATTCACGGGATTTCAAAGGATTATAGAGATTTCCGGGGATTCCACAAGGTTTCGTGAAAGGTTAAATCAAAATTCAAGGAATTTTTTACAAGATTTGGTCATATTTAAAAAAATTAAGTAACTGGTGAAGAATTCATGTACTTTGTTGATTTTTCTCCTTTTTTATTTAAAATAAAATATTTTCATCTGAAAATGCATATTTTTTGGTTGAAAAATTATCTACTCATTAACTAATTATTTGAAAATTTGACTATTTGGTAGAAAGTTAACTTTTTTCTTGAAAAATCATATTTTCGTGTCAAAAAGTAGGTCATGAACGTTTCTTCAATTGGGTAATCGATACGTCTCGAAGACGCGCACAATTATATCCTATATACATTACTGTTGCATTCCCAACATTAAAAAATCTTCTCTAATTAAAAAAAATGTATTTCCGTGGTCCTTCGAGCCGGTTCTTTATGCAGTGCAATTGAAATTTTTTTTATTGCAGATGCTCAAAGAATGCAAAAAGCTCCGGACAGTTTCCATAGCAGGATGTGTAGGACCTGCAGCTGGATTATTGAACGCCTTGTCTCTACAGACTGATACTTCACAGAATTTGCAAAAATAAACTTTGAAGATCTTAACAACCAAACTGTGTTATGGTCAACAATGTCTGCTTTAGTAAATCTTGAAAAAATATATGTTGGTGGTAACTATATTACCGATGCAGTTCTAAAAGTAGTTGGCAGACATTGCACGAAACTGACATACTTAAGCTTATTTTGTGAGTAAATCAAGGAGGTCATCAACATTAATTTCTACATTTGTAACACTCTATATTATTAGTTAACAGTCTTTCTTATCTCTATATTCATTTTGAATTGAATTGGTATTTTCAGATTGTGATAAAATAACAGATGCTGGAATCTTCAGTATATGTAATTTGGAGAAGCTGACTTATTTAAGTATAGTTAAATTGCCACAAATAAGAAACCCACCTCTGGAAAAATTAAAAAGTTTGATAGTATTAGATTCAAGACTTAATGAAGGTATACAAAAGGAATGTTTATGTTCCTTTTTGAGAAAAGCACATCAACTTCGGGTACTTGGTCTTAACGAAGACAGTATCATTACTAACGAACTTTTGAATGCTGCTACTGTTAGACGTTTCCCCGCAATCGCAGGGCAGTAACAAAGGATGTGAGTAGATGTCTCATTATCCTTTCCGCACAGACGACAGAGGGGACTTTCAGCAAGCCCTATCTTATGTCTATGATATCCTGACTTCCCATGTCCTATGAATAGCTCTGTTAGGACTTTTATTTCATTTCTCCCGAGCTTGAGTATTTCCCTAGCTCGGTTGGAGTTAAGCTTTGAGCCCGAAACTGTTTTGGCCTGTCTGCAACCAGAGACCAAGTCCCACTCATTCTGATGTTCCTCAGTCAGCCAACTGTTGATTATTTCAGTGACTGACTTGCTGGAAATACCTACCACTGGGTCGGGTTCAGTAAAATTTCTTCCTACTGTTAGCTTGGCTAGCCTATCCGATATCTCATCGCCCTTGATACCACTGTGTCCAGGGATCCATAGCAGAGTGACTCGGTGTCCGTCGCTAACATATGTAGTGCCTCAAAGCATTCCCAAACTAATAGCGACGTAGTCGTTCCATTCAAGGCCAATATAGCAGCCCTGCTATCTGAGCAGATGAGAATATTCCTTTTATTGCCATACTCCCTTGCCTTGTAGGCACACTGGAGTATGGCCATAATCTCAGATTGTAGAACTGTGGCGTAGGACCCTATCTCAATTGTGAAGCCCATTCTATTCCTTCTACGATATACGCCAGCTCCTGCATTCTCCTCGTTCCTGGAACCATCTGTAAACCGGTTGTCTCCATCACAGGGCAGTTATGCGTCGCCGTTAACCCATTCCTCCTTCGTGGATAGGATAACTCGATACTTCTCGTCGAAGAGGTGGCGATTGACCATTTTGTCCCTGGGCATGTAAAGGGTAGGCCTTCTCGTGATGTAGACTGGGATCTTCACTGCTGTCGAGATCCTTCTGTCATTCACCAAATTGAGCCTCCAGGCCGCGTTCAAAGCCACGGCCTTGATGGTAAGATGGAGGGTCTCTAAGCCTATCAGCGCCCCCAGTGCCATCGTTGGTGTCGACTTCGAGGCTCCAGTGACGCCTCTCAAAATCAGTCCCCTGATCCTTTCCAGTCGACACTTCACAGTGGACAGCTCGACCCTGCTCCACGAGACTACCGGCGCATAGGTTAACCTGGGTCGCAAGATCGCTGTATAAATCCTCATAAGTGTCTCCGGTTTGAACCCCAAGGTTTTCCCTATGGCTCTCCTACAGAGCCATAGGGTCGCTACTTGCTTCTTGCACTTTTATTCCAGGTGCTCATTCCATGAGAGATTTTTATCCAGAATTACTCCTAGACATTTAGATCCTTCTTTGATTTCCAGTTGGTGTCCTCCAAGTTTCAATGTACTCGTAGTTCCCCACTTGTACCTTCTGGTGAAAACAACCGCATCTGTCTTACTCGGATTAACCGATAATCCAGTTTTCTTGCACCATGACTCTACTATCTATCATTACTCCGAAGAGCACGTACATCCAGATGCTGACCGCGCACGAGAACCAGTATATCGTCCACATAGCCTATGACGCGAAAGCCCTGACTCGAGAGTAGATGAAGCAATTCATCCACTACCAAGCACCACAGCAAGGGCGATAAAACTCCCTCCTGCGGACATCCCGAGTCAATGGTTCCACTTAGAGTGACATCACCTTTAGTCGTGGTTAGATTCCTGTTGGTCAACATGTGGCACGTCCATTCCACGACTGCAGTAGGCACTCCATGTGTAATCATGACCACTCTGATCACCTTTCCAGAGGTGTTATTGAAGGCTTCTTCGATGTCCATAAAGGTTCCAATCGCAAGGCCTTTCTCCTTTAGTTGGCGTTCAATTAGGTTCACTGCTCCGATTAGGGCCATCTCCATCGCGTGACTAGCCCTGTAGGCGTGTTGCTCCTTGTGGAGCGTTCTGCTTGGCAAGACCATATCGTGGATAAATCTATCCACATGTCTTTCCACTGTTTTTAATAGGAAAGAAGTTAGGCTGACAGGCCGGATATCCTTGGGTGAAGTATAACCGATCTCACCTGCCTTCGGAATGAAGACAACTCTCGTACCCCTCCATGCCGTCGGGACATATCCCAACGTCAAACTAACCCTAGCAAGTCTCACTAGCGGCCCTATGATGATCTCTTCAGTCCTCTGTAAGAGGGCTGGATATATGCCATCCGGGCCAGGAGACTTGTAAGGACTGAAGGATTTCAGGACCCACCTGACCCTGGCAGGGGTACAATCTTCTTGGCCAGCCGTCGTTTGGGGCCCAGTTGAGCGACAGTTGACTTTGCTTGCGTCTGAGTTGCCGTCCCCCATTCTCCAGACCTTGAAAAGTTTGGACAATGTGCCCTGATCAGATGGGCCAAGGTATCCACGTCCGACTCTGAGTATCCCCCTCCAGGAAATTTAAGATTGCCGAGAATAGAGTCCGGATTTCGAGAAAGCAGCCTATCAGTATAGCCGCCTTAGCTCCCTTCTCGATGTCTGTGCAAAAGTTGGTCCAGCTCTCCTGCTTTGCCTTACGTATTGCACCACTGTATTCGTCCCTCATCTTTGTGAATGACGTCCATAGTTCCTTCGTTTTGCCAGTACTGGCACGTCTGAACCTCTCTCTGGTTTCTCTGCGAAGCTCTTCGAGTTTCCAATTCCACCAGTATGTCTCCCTAGCTTTTCGGACTCTTGTAGGTCGACAATTACTTTCATAAGTAGCTTTGGTGGCTTTCGTGAAAGTTTTAGCTGCCATCTCCAGGGTGTCCACGTCTCGAATTGACCTGGGAACTTCTGAGAGTGCACATCTTAGTTCCGTGGAAAACTGTTCCCAGTCCACTCTTCTTGGATTTCTGACCCATTTAGGACCAGCGGGTACGACGGATTCCAACGAGAACTCTATCTGTGAGTGATCTGAGAGAGAGAGGGATCGTCTGAAACCCTCCACTTCTTGACCGAATTACGGAACGTCGGGGTGTTTCCATTTACAAAATATTGCCTTCTAATTGTTTAAACAAAGTTAGGAAAAATAATAATGTTCAAAAATTACAATGGATCAATGGAGTATAAATTAATGATCCATATTCAGGGTCCTAATGCGCTACTTTTGAACAAAATTCTGTCTTCGATTTTCAAATTGTTTTCAGTTGTGCATTTTTCTGATTTTTTATAGAAAATTGAAATTATTTAACAAACTTTGTAAAAATGATTTGCCTTGAGTAAGTGATAATCGATTCATTAAAGAAGTTTTTTTGTTGTATCTTACAGCTTTTTTCTTACGCAACAGATACTTTATTGTCTTCTTAAATCAAAATTGTCTCTCCAATTTAAAAACATTGCCTTCTCTTTGTTTGAGCAAAGTAAAAAAGAAGAATTTCTTGCAATCTTAAAATGATAATGAATCAATTGCCTGCAAAAAAAAACACATTGAGGGTCTTCATGCGCTTCTTTTAAACCGAGTTCTGTTTTCGATTGAAAAAATTTGTTCGGTGTTACATTTTTCTAATTTTCCATAGAAAATTGCAATTATTAAGGAAATGCTGAAGAAAAGAAAAAAAATTATTAAGACGCTAAAATTTTTACCAAAATTTAAATTAAATTTTTTTTATTAATATATTCAAAAATGAGAATTTGAACAAATGTCTTTATCACAATGTGTTTTTCTTTTTTTTCAGATTGCAATTTGGGTTTTGATATGACAATTTTTGTGCTCAGAGAATTTTATTGAAGAGGAAAAAGATTACTTTTGTCGAGCACAATTCAGTAAAAGTTTGGATTTTACTTTTTTGGAACTCTACTTCACTTTTTCACCTTCTTAGTTATAAATTTTATTATTTCAGTTGAAAAACAACTTTCTTGTTTAAAATAATATTTTTGGCTGAAAAATCAACTATTGTGGTAGAAAAATATCTATCACATATATTCATGAATTATAAATAATTATGGATTATCAATATTCTTAATTACTGTTTTATTCAATAACAAAAATAGATGACATTTTTTTCATGAAAACGGTTTCGTGAGGATTGGCTGCGATCCATCACTTGATTAGCACTGAATCTGAATAATTTATAGAGAAAAAGAGTTTTTATATTAAATAAACTAAAGTTATCAAATAATTTGTTATTTTATAAACAAATTTGATAAACAATTATCCACACCAGTTATTTATCATATAATAAATAAACAATTTTGCTGCGTAACAGTCCAAAAAATACTTGAAAATCGACACCTTCGGTCAATAACAATTGAAGATTGTTTAAATAAACTTGAATAACAAATGGACTCTTGGGCTTTCTTTCTACGTAAAATCGTGGGACCTTCAAAATAATCAAATGTATATCACTAATTTATTAACTTTTAAAGACATTTCGATGACAATCAAAAATTATTATTTTCAATAAAAAATTTTTAATTGAATTTTTATCATCTGTATTTATAATTGAAATATTTCACTTTTCGTCAAGGAATTAACAGCCAATTTTTTAGCAATGACTCCTCGCTATTAATCAATAACAATTGACGACTATTTAAACAAGAGTAATTTGAAAATGCATTATTTATTTCCAACATTTATGCTTTGTTCTTTCAACGCAATTAACTTGTTACGCATATATATATATATATTTTTTTTAACTCCTTATATCTATCGTTATCTTTCGTTTTTCAAATTAATTTGTCATTTCAAGTGCCGGGTAGATAATTTCCGACAGTAGTCAAATTCACTTCCTTGAAACGGGACTACCTTACGGCGGACAGAAAAAAGTTAATTATTTTGGTTTCCCGCTTAAATAGATTCTTCTCAAATATTGTCTTTCCCAGGTAGGAAATACGTCATTTAGCTACACTGATAAAAACAGGTTTCAGTCAGTGAATCAGTATTATTTGACTAGTGCAGAACATTTTTTTCTCCAAGGTTCTTTACTATAAAGAAAGTGTTGTGTTTGTGTGAAAATGATTATTTTCCTACACGAATTTTTTCTTCATGTGAGTGAATATTTATTTTTATTATAATAATTGACTCAAGATAAAAAGATGCGGTTTCTATTTTTGTGGGTTTCACTTTCATTCGCTTTGAAGTTTGCCTTTGGATACAAAATATTGGCAATTATTCCCCTCAACGGAAACAGTCATTTTTTGATGTTCGAAAAACTGGCAAAAGGTTTGGCCAAAAAGGGGCACGAAGTCGACCTTGTGAGTCATTTTCCTCAGAAAGTAAAAGTCCCAAATTATAATGACTTGAGTCTGGCTGGAAGTTTGCCGGATTTGAAAAATAATTTAACCTACGAATTTGTTACACAAGGATCCTCTCAAGGATCATTTTTTTGGGTGAAAAATTTATTACACCGAGGTGGAGATACGGTTTGTGAATTAATGGGTCACCCAGTTTTACAGAAAATAATTCATAACAAAAATGATAGTCCGTACGACCTCGTCATTGTACAGGTAAGTTCAATTCTATTAGAAAGAAACGCATAAATTTTGAACTATGCATAGTTTTAAATTAAATAAATATGGAATTGAAGCATTTTGCTCACAAAGTTGAACATTCTTAAGTGTGATGCAAAAAAATGTAAAGGTATCAAATAAAAAATTATTCAATTTTGAATCAATGTTTAAACTTAATTTGGAAATGAGGTACAAAAAAGGGCTGATGTAAAGTACATAATGAAAAATATGACTTTCGGAAGCATCGTGTAATTTATTCTCTTCTGATAGTTCTGATGTTCTGATATACAACTTTTATGAAACATCAATCTTATATGTACTCAAACAAAAACATACATTACATACATTTATCTTGCAAGTTTCAGTTAAATACTTTTTTAATCGTACTGATAATAGTGCAATGTAAAACTGCGTACATGAGTAACTCTTGTCATAGATTATAAATTAGCTTCTTAGAATAGCAGTCAACATGGTATGTTTTTTTCCGTTCAACTCTATTAACTATAGAACAAGATAAAAATTGAATAGAATTTACTATTCAGAACGAAAGTTAAAATGACGGAAGTTTAAAATTATCATTCGCTGTCAGATTCTGATAGATCCTCATCTTTATCCCAGTAGTTATCATCAGATTCATATTCCCATTCAATAGCTTCTAAGTCTTCTAAATTTCCAATTTCTGCACACTCTTCTTCGTTCCATGGAGTAACAAACAACAATTAAATACAAAATTTTCCAGATTGATAATTGTAATCTCAGGCCTGCAATAATTTAATTGATAAAATATTTTTTTTGTCGAACATAACTTACCAAATAGTGAAAATTCTATTATCATTAAAAAAAAATTTAATTTAGTGCAATCATCAAATAGAACAATAAAATAAAAAAAGTTTCCGGGCTTCCATACATTTTGTCAGATTTATAATTAGCTTGTATTTGAAATTTGAATAATTTAATTTTGCAGGTATTTTTGGCGCCATGTTATTTTGCCTTTGGCCGACATTTGAAAATTCCAATGGTTGGACTTGTGACTAGTCAACTTTATGAGTGGATGAATGTTCCATTTGGAAACCCTGATAATCCATCTTTTATACCTGGAGGTTCTCTTCCATACTCAAGTCATATGAATTTTTTTCAACGATTTACCAACACATTAATGCAGCTTACGACAAAAAATATTTATAATTATTATACTGCCGACCAAAAAAAGTACGTGGAAAAATATTTTGGTCCAGGATACTCAGATATTTACGACCTTCACAAGGATGTCGCCCTCTTGTTGGTAAATTCACATTACACTTTTAATGGAATCAGGCCAATGACTCCTGGTGTCGTCGAAGTGGGAGGAATGCATATTCAAGATGATAATCAAAAATTACCATTTGTAAGTAACAATATTTGATTAAAATATAACATTTTTTCGTTATACTTCCGAAAAAGTCACTCAAGAATATTGACTTGATACTTGGCTTTGGGGTTCCTTTTGCATCCAATTTGAAGATCCCAGAAGGATGTTTGGGGCAGATTATTGGAAACTAATTATTAGCATTTGTTAAGTTTTTTCAAAATAGTGTTGATGAAGTTAATATTTTTCAAGAAAAATGTTAAAAATTAATTTACGTTACTTTTGCGTCCCAATTAAGGACACTCATTGGAATCCGGTTTTGCGAGGTGGATGCATCATGCTAGAAGGGCGGTAGATGGTAGGCAAGTTTTCTCTAAATCCAATGAAAATTTTTTCGTCAAGCTGCCTTTTGTTATAAACAAATTCATGGAGAAATTCATGTTTTGGGCTAGCAATCTTTAATTCATTGATTTTAATGGATTCTGTATAAAATGTGAGAGGAATGAATGTTCTATTACCATGAATTAACAATATATGCTGTTGTTTTTTAGCTAAAACCTCTTTATAATTGTTACGTTCATCTCTGTGTATGTATGAGTGTCACAACGACTATTTACCACGTTTATGCAGTTCTTCTCATCCATACAAATTCTTTACCTGAGAAGGACCCTTTTAGCCTGTAAGCGTTGCATTCTTTGCCTAGAGCGTCAGTCGTGACCGCCGCGTCAATCGAGCAGTAGTTTTTCTTTTGTTTGAAAAGGAGAATTGCAAATGCTTCATGCACTAACCACCTTCGCACTTTAGGGACGAATCCTTGAGGAACGAAGGTGAGTGTGGGACTGACCGAAGCCTTACCCACTAAATGAACTCCTTAATACCTACCAACCCATGTTCCCGGAATCCGCTTTCGCATTACTTCAGGAACGTGGGTTATAGGCATTTAACGCCGTACATCGGCGCCACCATCATGCCCGCCTGGACTTCTTCAAGTTTCCACCCCAACCATGATGTCTCCGACATCATGGCTGGATGCAATTATAGCTGTGTGCAGTTTATCCTCCCTCACAGGGTACGCGTCGTCCTCGGTAGAAAAGACGAATGTCTCTTCTCGGGCTCGCCGGTCTTCGACCCCGTGTGTTAGTCACTTATGACTGCTGCTGGCTACGGATTCTATCCTGCGCTTCTCTTTTCTTCTGCCGAAGAACGGATTCAACATAAAGTGCTACTGAATCCCAATTCTCTTGGTTGCGGAGCATCATCGAGACTCTATTCTCGGGGGTGAAGTCATTCCCGAGCACATTCTCCAGATCGTACTTCTTAGTTGCCCATCTATCGCAATTGTAGAAGGTATGTTCCACATCATCTCCTTGTGTGAGACAATAATCACAAAATGCGCTTTCCTTCCTGTTTCGCCGGTGCAGATAGGCGTTAAAGTGCCCGTGTCCGGCAAGGAATTGGGTGAGATGAAAATTCACCTCGCCGTGTTTCCTGTCGAACCACGGGGACACCTCTCCTATCAGCTTCGCTGTCCACCTTCCACTTGTATGAGTGTTCCATCAGTGCTGCCATTCTTCTAAGGTTCTGGCTCTCTCTTCGGTTTTAATCAGAGTAAGATCCTCCTCTTGTTGGCAACGCTCGTATTTTCTCTTATTCTTCTTGGCGAGAAGGAAAATGGGAATTACTCCCGCCACAACCATCACTGCAGGTGCAGAAACAGTGCGATACGCACTTGCTATACGTAATGCGCAACGTCTTTGTACCGAGACCATTCGGTTTCTGTATTTCTGTATATCGAGCGCATCAACCCAGATCTCCGCTCCATGAAGCAGGATCGAGTGGGCCACACTCATCAACATTTTCCTCTTACTTGCTCCAGGGCCTTCGATATTAGGCAAGAGTCTGGAAAGGTTCGCCACTGTTGAACTGGCTTTGTCAGATGCTTTGTGAATTTGTACCCAGTGAGTCAGCTTCTGATCCACCGTCTCCCAGAGGTATCGAACAGCTTTCACAGCCCCTACGGGCGCTCCGGTTATCTGAAACCTCATTAGATCTCCGTAGTGTCTCTGCCTCGTGAGGACAACTACTTCGGTCTTACTGGCCGCCACTGACAGCCCATGCTCCTCAAGCCAGATATCAACCAGCCTGGTGACATGAGCCACTCTTAGCTGGGCTTGCTTTAAATTTCTTGCTAGTATCATGGCAGCAAGATCGTCTGCGAAAGCAATCAATCTGGCCCACTCGGGCAGGACGATTTCTAACACACCGTTGTATACAACGTTCCAGAGGTCTGGTTCAAGTGCAGACCCCTGGGCCACTCCTGCAGTGACTTTACGACTCTGCTGGCCCTCTATCGTATCATACAACAGCTTCCTGTCGTCAAAGTAATCACTGATCACCCTTCGCAGATACGCCGGCACCCTGAATCGATGCTCAAGTGCATCTAGGATGTCAACCCACCTCGCTGAGTTGAAGGCGTTCTTCACATCGAGGTTGACCAGCACACAGGAGTTCCTGGATTTGCGATCACCCTGCCATGCCCTCTGAATCACTAAGATGACTTCTCTAATTGCGCCAATAGTTGAGCGATTTGTGCGAAATCCATGTTGGTTCTCCGATTGTCCACCTGATTCTTCGATGGCAATCCGTAGCCGAGTCCGTAGGAGTTTCTCGAAGATTTTTCCAGTGTTATCTAACATGCAGAGCGGTCTGAATGATGAGGGAGTGATAAGCGGACCCTTACCCTTATCCAACAGCACCAGCCTCTGCATCTTCCATCTTTTCGCAAATATGCCAGCTAGTAGACATGCATTAAACATATTTAGTAGTACGAATGGATATTCATTTCCAACTAATTTAAGGATTTCAACTGGTATCCCGTCTGGACCCGGAGCCTTCTTATTGCCCAAGGAAGAGATCGCACTGCGGAGTTCGTCATTGGTGAATAGCTGGACATCAGCTTCCACCACCTGTATCAGAGCACGAACTCTCTCCGGATGTTCTGGGAAGAATGCGCCCACGATTGCCTCCATAGTCACGGGGTCCCGTGGTGGTTCCGGAGATTAGAACCCAAAAAAGCGAGTGACAATCTTGTATCCTCGCCCCCAGACGTCCTTATCTACTTCATCAAGAAGCAAAACCCATCCTTTCCTTTTGCTGAATGTTATGGCCTTCGATAGTGCCTTCTTGGCCGCAAGATAAATCTCTTCAGACACACCGACGTCAGCGCGACCCCTCTTACGTTGGGCCTTCCTGCGCTTCACCAGTGCCTCTCTGCGGAGATCAGCAATTACATCATTCCACCAATAGTTCTGTTCAGCTTGTCGGTGCCTTGATCTTCTAGGCATTGACCTGTCACATGCTTTCTTGACCAAACACATGGTCTGTTCGACCACGCTTTCGGCCTGTTTCCTCGGTGTCCTGTTGTGACGCACCACCTCGTTATTAAGACCACCCGCTATGGCCAGCGTTTCGAGCACTGCCGGGCGACTGAGCTTTGCGACGTTCCACCCCCGAAACCTCACAGAGCCAGCATGGTTTCTCCCTACATCAGAGTTGGACCCAACCCAGAACTTGATGTACTGGTGGTACCACGGTAGCCACCGCGTCTGAATCTTGAGACCGTACCCGTATTAAGAGTAGTTAGGTCCAACCTGGCCACCATTTCTACTACCCTACCACCTCGGTTGCAGGTCCACGACATGCCCCACTTTAGCGCCTTCGCATTGAAGTCCCCAGCAATGATGACTTCTCCGTCCAACTCACGAATTACATCCTCCAATTCGTCCAGTTTCCTGCAGAACTCATCAATGCCCTCGTTGGGCGAGAGATAGACACTTACGTAGGTGGTGTTTCCACTCCTGACCCAAACGTAGCCATCGCCTTTACCCATCTCATCCACTGGGAACAGTGACGTATTTTTAATCCATATTGCTGCCGTGTTGGTATTATCTGGGTACCAGTTGACCCCACCCATACCGCAGTATTGCTCCGAGATAATGAGCAGATCAGCCTTGTGTTCTCCCGCTAGCTTAGTCAGCAGGTCGCAGGCCAGTCTGCTCCTACTCAAGTTACCTAGTAGTATGACCGCCATTAGCGGTCCTTACCATAGTACTTTCTATACACCGAGCACTTAGAGGTTCCCGGGATATGATCAGTGTTTGTATTGCTACCTATACTTCCAACAAGCTTTCTGTCTATCCTTCCCCTTGCAGGAAATCGCTACATGGCCAAAGCCGTGGCAACGGAAGCACCGCGTAACAATTTTCCTGCGTCTTACTCGACAGCTAACCCACCCAATTCGAGTGCACCAGTTTTAGGAAAGTGTATTTTCTCAGACACAAGTCAGAAGTGTTTGAACGATTCAAAGAGTTTGAAGCTTTGGTAAAGAATCAAACAGGGAGCGGAATAAAAATATTCCGATCAGATAATGGAACTGAATATACCTCTGAAAATTTTCAGCAGCATCTGAAAAAGAATGGTATTATTCAAGAATTCTTGAACCCGTACATTCATGAACAAAACGGAAAAGCAGAAAGAGAAATTAGGACGATCACCGAAAGTGCAAGATCGATGATCATAAAGAAAAAGGTCAGCCTGTACCTTTGGCCTGAAGCAGTAAACACAGCCTGTTACTTGCTGAACATAACAATACAACGAGGAAGTGAGACGCAAAGTCCTTTCGAGAAATTGTTTGGACGTAATACCGAAATAAAACACTTACGCGTGTTTGGCAGTGACGCATATTTGAACATCCCGAAAGAAAAAAGGAAGAAGTTCGACAAGAAAAGCAGAAAATTGATTCTTGTTGGATACGATGGCGAATCTTCAAATTACAGACTTTGGGATAAAGAAGCAAAGAAAATCTACACCAGCAGTGACGTTGATTTTAATGAGAAAAGCAGCAGTGGAAATCAACAAGAAAAAGATGGACATCAGCAACATGAAGATAAAAATCTCAAAATTGTTCTAGATTTTGGAGAGAGAATTGAATCCAATCAGCATATTGACCTGATAGAAGAACAAACGATTCCTAACAATCAAGAATTCAGAGAACCTGAATCATCGAGCGATAATGAGGAATTCGAAGATGCCAACCTTGGCGAAGAGCAGCCAACTATCGAGGAGGAAGCAGTTCAAGAGGACCGGCAATTACGTGATCGCAGAAAAATACAACCACCCGAACTGTTCGGTGTACCTGTCGCGTTTATTGCTGGCCAAATACTCTTGACCTATGCGCAGGCCATGACAAGTGCTGATGCCGAAAAATGGAAGTTCGCCATAAACGAGGAGATGCAGGCGCTCGAAGGAAATTCTACATGGAATCTCACCACCTTGCCGCCTGGCAAACGCGCTGCAAGTGGGTTTTCACCATAAAAACCAATGTGAATGGTGAGGTACAAAGTGAGACTTGTCGCTAAGGGATTTCCGCAGAGAGAGGGAATCAATTACTTCGAGACCTTTGCACCTGTCATCCGATACGAGTCAGTGATAGCAATCAGAAACAAATTCACAGTTTGGCGATTTTTCAATAAATAGGCTCAATTCTTGTTCAAGGAATCAATTAGGCAGGTCTGTCCTACGACTCCTTGCTATGATGCTTGGCAAATTGACAAAAATTATTCATCATTCAAACATTTTTTTTAACGTCTTCACAGTTTGAGAACTTCGATTGTTTCTTAATCCAGTGAACTCACGTAGTATACAAAAACAGTGTTTTAGCTGCTGGAAGCACTAATCTCTTAATTTGAGGAAACTGATATCTTAAGCTTCCCAAATAAAGATCAGCAGAGATGATTTTCTTGTATTATTTTTTTGACTTCTTTTCAAGTCTTTATTATGCGCTTCCTGAGCCTCTTCAGATAATTGACCAATTGGTATGCCAACAGAATTAATGATATTTGCTCCATGGATAAGAATCTTATACACTCATGGTGGTATACAATACCAATCATGAACTTTCACCAACAAATCTGCAGTCTTGGTAGCGATTTTATGAAAGCGTTCGTCGTGAATCGCTTTCCCGCTAGCTAAGACTTGCAAAGAGTCATCCAAAAGACATTCTCATTTGATTCCGTATAGCAAAGTTAAGCTTATTCATTCAAAAATCGCCAAACTGTGAATTCATTTATAAAAATGATTTGAGTATAAATAATTGTTGTCAGTTTGCCAAGTATCATAGTGAAGAGTCATTGGGAAGACATCCCTCTTTGATTCCGTAAACAAAAATTCAGCCTATTCATTGAAAAATCGCCAAACTGTGAATTTGTTCATAAAAATTGTTTAAACTATTACCAAGCAACATCTATTCATAATGTCTGGAGATGGAACATTCATTCCTCTCATATTTCATACGATTTCTAATCATTTCAATGAGCTAAACATTACCAATCCGAAAGAACGACTTTTCTTCATTTATTTGTTCATAACACAATAACCATTTCTTTAAATTATTCTAATCGACTGGAAATTATTCCTATATATAGCTATCATAATAAAGAAATGGTACAGTAGCCGGGTTTATCATACTCAATAAAATGAACAGCCAGAAGTTGAATGATAATACCATGTTCCAATTCGACAAAGTAAACAAAGAAGAAGAACAAGAAGGAGTATTGGATAGACAGATAGAGAGAGAGAGAGAGAAGAGAGAGAGAGAGAGAGAGAGAGTAATCGTTTCGAAACGAAAAGTATGAGCTGTCATTGGAACACTATCGGATCGTCTCTGTCTATCTCACATGGAAGTAAGGGAGGTCCGATCGACTTCAAGCATCGGAGGCCCACCGTAGCGTTTTTTAATGTCAGACTGTCAAGTGTTACCGTGGGAATTGTGAAAACTGTGTTTTTCGTAGAAAATTAATCTAATGTTTATAAAAGTAAGTGATTTTCTTCTAAATAACTTCTTCGTATATCTGATCATGAAACTGCGTCGCATGTATTATGCGATTACGCAGAAGTGCGTGCTTCCCACTTGAAGTGTTTTCCACGTGTTTTGTTGCAAAAGTGATGTGATTTTGGATGCTGTTATCTTCGAATGGTCTAATCAAGTAAGCGACTGAGAATCTAGAATGATTATTGAAGAGAAAGCTCTTCTTTTAAACGAAATGCTCAGCGAACCTCAAACGTTCAAACAACGTAAACAGGAAACACAATCATTTTAAAGTGTAACAGCAAACTTTCTTTCTCATTTCCGTTGAATATTTAGGTTAGCCTTGTCTCCGCATTCGAAAAACAATTTTCAAAATATTTCTTATCACACAGTAAGATCCACAGGAAACGGTTCATTTTTCATTTTTATTCGAATTTCAAAATTCCTACCGTTTGGTCGTGAAATTTGACCCTGCAAAATCGGATTCAAATAAATGCCCCAAGGGATTCTAGGCGCATTTTGATAAAAATAAAGTTGCCAACATCATCTACTTTTTTCGAAAATTAGTTTTTTCAAATATACCGAAAAATAGTAGTCTGAGGTAAAAATTTTCTGCATGAGAATTTAAGATCCTATCAAAGTACATCTTTTTGTCTTTTCTAGAATTAATATTTTTCAAGAACAATGACAAAAATTAATTTTGACATTTTTCTTCAAAAAATGTATTAAATTTGGTACAATGTTAATTAATTTCAAAGGACGGACTAAAAAAACGCGTATCCTAATTTTGGTCGCTTCGAAGGAGGGTGCTTGGAAAGGTGGGAGTAAATAAGTTGATTTTAAGTTCCAAAAGGATTTTCGACGAAGAATAATGGAAATGAAGTTATGAGCATTTCTCACTTTTTTGAAAAATTAGTTTTCTTCAAAAATATCGAAAAATATTGATCTGAGATAAAAATGTTGCGCACAAAATTGGTGGATTTTATCGAAATACATATTTATCGTTTGCAAACTTTTTTCCTTAAATTGATATTTTTCAGAAAAAAAAGACTTCTCACACTGAACCCCTTTTTCAGGGCCCCCAAAAAAATCACGCGTGCTAGTGCTGGCCATTTTAAAGGCAGACCTTGAAAATGTTATGACCTTAAATTCATGTTTTTCTCCAAAGATTTCAATTGTAGAGAAAAAGTGTGAATACAAAAAATATGTGTTTCAATGAGATCTGTAACTTTTGTGTATAAAATTTCTATGTCGGATCAATATTTTCCGAGGTTTGAAAAGAAAACGATTTTTTTTAAACAAAAATTTGGATGCAGAAGGGAACCCTAGGCCAAGTATTAAGTCAGTATTCTTGAGTGACTTTTTCGGAAGAATATCCTTTTTTTATCGAAATTATAAAAATTTATTATTATTGTTTTATAAATTTGTGATAATTTCCAAAATCATTTAAGGTAATAAAAAAGTGGCTTGATGAAAGTCACCATGGATGTATTTATGTATCATTCGGATCGATGATAAAGTTTGAAACATTCCCGAAGGAGATTTTGGAAGCTTTTTACGCCACATTCAGAAGTGTGGCTCCAGTTCGATTTTTGATGAAAATTGCTAAGGATGAAGAACTGCCAGCTGCTTTGCCTGAAAATGTCAGAACGTATTCATGGTTTCCACAAATCGAAGTTTTAAGCAAGTATTCGTTGGTTATTCTTGAAAAATAACTTTTTTTTTATAATTTATTTAAAAATTTGTTTTGGCTTTTATTCATTTTGAAAACTAAACGTTTGAGCGCGCCTAGAAATTGTGAATTCTCTTTCGTTAAAGCTCCTTCGGCTTTAACAAACACATTCTCATTATGTCTCTCATGGGAAAAAATGGATGAAAGCAAATTCTTAGATCTAATTTGGAAACGATTTTGTTATTAAACATTTTATTGTACCTTGTGCCTGTTTGTCCAAAAATTCAATTTATTCAATGACATTAAAAAGAAACAAATAAAATTTTTGGAAAAAAACACAAGGTACAATAAAATGTTCAATAATAAAATTTTCTGCCTAAATCAGATTCAGAAATTTCCTCTTGACCCTTTTTCCATAAGAGAAGTGATGAGAATATGTTCTTTAAAACCCAAAGAGCTTTCACAAAAGAGAATTCACAATCACTGAATTTCAGTTGTTGATGTTTTCAGATGATAGCTTGATAATTATTTTATTTTTTACAGAGCACAAAAATTTAAAAGCTTTTGTTACACATGGTGGGCTGTTAAGTATTTTGGAATCCGTTCATTTTGGCGTACCAATGATTGGAATTCCAATTTTCGTGGACCAGTTCAGTAATGTTAATCATTATGTACAATATAACTGTGGTATCGCTTTGGATATTGATTCTTTGAATGAACATAATTTGAAAAATTCTATTCAAAAAATCCTGCGGGATCCGAGATATAGGTATGTTGTAAAAAAATCATCTTTTTGTGGAAAATTGTTTTTTGCCGGTTTGAAATACATCTTTTTTGGTAGAAATTTGATTTTTTATGGTTAAAAATACAACTTTTTGGTCAAAAATCACTTTGTTTTTATTAAGAATTCATCTTTATTGACTGAACATTTTATTTTCTTTAACAAAGTTCAGCAATTTTGTTAAAAATTCACCAACTTAGGCAAAAAGTCCTTATTGTTTTAAAATTCAACTATTTTATAGAAAATTCCTATTTTTGGCTTGACAATTTCAATTCATATTTTTCGGCGGAAAATTCCTTTTTTTATCTTAAAAATTCAAATTCATATTTTTTTATAGGAAATTCATTTTTTTGGTTGAGCATTTATTTTTTTACTTTAAAATATTATCATTTTAATTAAAAACTTCATCTCTTTGGTTGAACATTCATCTCTTTGTCTAAAAATTCTACTATTTTGTTGAAAATTAATTTGCTCAACTGAAAATGTAACTGAATGGTTGAAAATTCATATAACTTGTTGAAAAATTCGTCTTTTTTGGTAGAAAATAAATCTTCAGGGTTGAAGATTCAGATTTTTTAATAGAAAAATCCCTTTTTTAGTAGAAAATTAATCTTTATGGTTGAAAAATCATCTTTTCGTTTAAAATTGTTATTTTTGATTTGAAAATTCAACTCTCTTAGTATAAATTTAATCTTTTATTGTTAAAGAGGTGACTGTTTGGACGAAAATTACATTGTTTTTGTGAAGAATTCATCTTTTTTGACTCAAAAATTTATTATTTGGTCCAAAATTGAATATTTTGTTAAAAATTTAACAATTTAACTTACAAGTCAACATTTTTGGTTTCAAAATTTAATTATTTTGTTGAAAATTCTTAATTTTCAGTTATAAATTCAACTGTTTCGTAGAAAATTCGTCTTTTTTGGTTAAACATTTAACTACCTAGCTCAAAGTTGAACTACTTTGTCAAGAAATTATTTTTGTCGTTGAAGATTCAAATTTTTCAGTTGAAAATTCATATTCCTGGGTTAAAAATTCGAATTTTTTGTAACAAATTCGTCCTTTTTGTTTAAAAATGCATCTATTTTGTAAGAAATTTCATCTTTTGTGGATAAAAATGTATACATTTTTGAAACTTCTATAACTCTTTGGTTCAAAATTTATTTGTTTTTGTTGATAATTAACCTTTCTTCGTTGAAAGTTTTATTAATTGGTTCAAAATTTAATAACTTTGTTATAAACTTGAAAATTTAGTTAGAAGGTCACCCTTTTTGGTTAACAATTTAACCGCACCTACAGTACCGACATAGGACAACTCAAAATAATTTATTTTCCTATTTTTTTTGAAAATTTGAAATTTTGTTTTTTGATAAAATTTCAGGAACAGCATCGATAGATTCCGAAAACTCTATTTGGACCGCCCCGCTAAACCCTTGGATGTGGCAATTTTTTGGGTGGAATATATTGCCAGAAACGGAAATATTTTAAAATCGGCGGCTGTGGATCTGGCGTGGTGGCAACTCTATTTGTTAGACGTCTTTGCTGTTTTATTTATTATTGTGTTTGTTATTCTTTATTTGACTTATTTAGTGCTTAAAAAATTTTCAAACTTTTTGTATTTCTTACTTATAGTTGCTCGTAATTTTATCAGGAAGGAGAAAATGGAGTGAAGATATTGTACTTCCAACTGGCATTATCATTAGGTTCAATTTTCTTTTAATTAAAAACCCACTTCTGTTAATGAAATCGTGTGTGCAAGCATTAAAATGTGGAAGTTCTGGATGCAATCGCCTTTCATCTCCCACCACTGTCCCCTTACGTTCTCGTCCGCGTCAGTGGCTGACCAATCAAAAAGAGGCTAGAAGAGGGGGAAACCCTCGCTGGTTGGAAGGACGCACAGATGCTCACAGCGCGCGCATCGATGGAAGGCAGGAGCAGCCAATGAACGTCGCTTGACAAAATCACCCCACGACTCGCGGTAGAGGTGGGGGACCCCCCCACCGATGAATTGAAATTTTCTCATGATTTTGGAACTCTCATGTTTGTTTAAACTGTTATTCTTTAGTAAATAAATAAAAAAAATTCATATTTATTTAACGCTGGCTTCACAGTCTTTCCCCTATTTGGCTGAAAATTAAACAGTTTTTTTAGAAGTCATTGGTTGTAAATTCATATTTTTGTTTTGAAAAATCAACTGTTTTGTAGAAAATGGGTCTTTTTATTGAAGATTTAAAAAAATTGATTGATTTTTTCTGTTCTCTCTTTACTGAAAAATCTTTCTTGGAAAACAATTTTCTGTTTAGTTGGGAATTCAACCAGTCGGAAGAAAATTCATGTATTTTGTTGAAAATTTTTTTTTCCAGAAAATTAGTGAAAAAACAACTATTTTTCATTAAATTTTGGTTAAAAATTCATCTTATTGTTTGAAAATTAGTTTCTTAACTTTTATTTTTAAAAAATCATGAATTTTTTTGAAAATTCGTCCTTTCTAGTATGAAGTGAATCTTCTTGATTGAAACTTGATCCTTTTTATTAAAAATGCAACCGATTGGTTGGAAATTTATGTATTTTGTTTAAAATTCGACTTTTCTTGTTGAAAGCTAATCTTCATGATTAAAAATTCAACCATTTAATTAAAAATTCATTTTTTTGGCTGAAGATTGATCATTTTAGTAGAAAATTCAATTCTTTGGTTAAAGATTGAAGTATATTTATTTTAAAATTAGTACTGTTATCTAAAAATGTAACAATTCTATTTTTAATAAAAAAATTATCTTCTTCGGTTGAAAATTCAACTGTTTGGTGAAAAGGTCTTGTATTTCGTTGAAAATACGTCTTTTTTGGCAGAAAATTTATCTTCCTAGTTAAAACTTCACCCCTTTAATTGAGAATTAATTTTTTTGTTTAAAAATTTACAACTTTGTTTAAAAATGATTTTTTTGTCGTTGAAAATTAATTTTTGAGCTGAAAATATAGCTATTTTATTTTTGGTTGAAATTTTTTTTTTCATATTGAAAATTCATGTATTTTGCTGAAAATTTGCCTTTTTTAGTAGAAAATTATTCTTCCTGGTTGAAAATTCATGGTTTTAATTAAAGATTCAACAAGATTGAAAATTAATAATTCCATTGAAACTTATACTATTTTGTATACAATTTTTTTCTTGGTTAAAAATTAATTTTTTTTTCAACTGAAAAATTAACCATTCTACTTTTGGTTGAAAATTTATCTTCAGTTAAAATTTGGTCTTTTTGTTTGAAAATTAATCTTTTTGGTAGAAAATTCATCTTTTTGGTTGAAAATTCTTTTCTTTGTGTAAAAAAAACTATTTATTTTTAAATTCCTGCTTTGTTGATGATTAATTTTTTTAATTGTAAAATCAACTATTCCATGTTTGGTTGCTAATTTATATTCTTCAATTGAAAATTTTTTAATTTGTGTAAGAAACTATTTATTTGTACATTCTTTTTTTTTGTTGATAATTAATTTTTGTAATTGTAAATTCAACTATTCCATGTTAGGTTGGTGATTTACCTTTTTTAATTGAAAATTATTTTCTGTGTTTAAAAAACTTCATTTTTCAATTCTTTTTTTTTTGTTGATAATTAATTTTTTTAACTGTAAGTTTAACAATTTCATGTTCGGTTGGTAATTTATCTCTATTAATTGCAAAGTCTTTTCTTTGCGTAAAAAAACTATTTATTTTCAAATTCTTTTTTGTTGTTCATAATTAATTTTCAATCAAAATTATCAGTCTTCAAGCAAAAAATACAACTTTAACCATAAAGATGAATTTCCAACAAAAAAATACGAATCTCGAATAAAATACATACATTTTTAAAAATATATTTCAATTTTTAATAAAAAAGATGAATTTTCAACAAAAAAGTCGAATTTTAAACAAAATACATAAATGTTCAACTAATTAGTCAAATTTTTGTATAAAAGATAAATTTTCAACCAGCAACATTTATTTTCTTCTAAAAAAAATAGAATTTTCCCCCAAATACATGAATTTTAACTGAAAAAGATAATTTACTAAATGAACATGGAATAGTTAAATTTACAGTTTAAAAAATTAATTTTCAATCACAAGAAACTAATTTAACAAAAAATAGTTTTTTATAAAACAAACAAATTAATTTTCAACCAAAAAGATGATTTTGAACCAAGAATATGAATTTTCTACCAAAAATATAAAAGATAAATTTTTAACTAAAAATAAAATATTTAATTTTCGTTTAGAAAAAGTTAATTTTCAAAAACAAGAAAAACGTTAATTTTTAATTAATATGATTAATTTTCTATCAAAAGACAAATTTTTAATAAAATCCATAATCTTCCAACCAAACACTCGAATTTTTTATTAAAACCATGAATTTTCAGCCCGGAAGATTAATTTTTAACTGATAAAGCTGACTGTTCAGCAAAATACATTAATTTTTTATTGAAAAAGATAAATTTCCAACCCAAAATAAAATAGTTGAAATTTCAGTCAAAAGAAAATTAATTGTCAATTACAAAAAATGCTTCTTTAACAAATTAGTAAAATTTGACACCAAAAAAAGTTAATTTTTAAAGAAAAAGGTCAATTTTCAACCAAGAAAATTAAAACACTTGAATATTTAATTAAAACCATGAATTTTTAACGAAGAAAATTAATTTTGTAATAAAAAAGGTAATTTTTTAGAAAAATACTTCAAGTTTACAGTTCAAAAAATATCAATTTTTATCTACAAAAATCAAATTTAACAAAAAATAGTTTTTTCAAAACGAAGAAATGATTTTTCAGCCAAAAAGATGAATTTTCAACCGAAGATCATAATTTTCTACAAAAAAAAAAAAGAAATTTCAACTAAAATAATAAATTTTCAACCAAAAGTGGGACGGGTGAATTTTCAGTTGACAAAAAATTAATTATAAAAAAAAATGATTTTTCAACAAAGATGTGAAATTTTACACCGTAAAAGTTAATTTTCAATGAAAAAGATCAATTTTCAATCAAGAAGATTAATTTTTTATCAAGAGATAATAATAATTTTGTAATCAAAAAGGTGTCTTTTTTGAAAAATACATTAACTTTACAATTCAAAAAATCAATTTTCAACTAGAAAACTTAAATTTGACAAAAAATAGTTTTTTAAAAGGAAGAAATGAATTTTCAATCAAAAAGATGAATTTTCTACCAAAAATAAAATAGTTGAATTTTCAGTTAAAAGAAAATTAATTGCCAATAACAAAAAACGCTTCTTTAACGAAGTAGTAAAATTTTAAACAAGAAAAAGTTAATTTTTAAAGAAAAAGGTTAATTTTCAACCAAGAAAATTAAAACACTTGAATATTTAATTAAAACCATGAATTATTAACGAGGAAAATTAATTTTTTTAAAAAAAAGGTGATTTTTTAGAAAAATACTTCAAGTTTACAGTTCAAAAAATATCAATTTCCATCTACAAAAATCAAATTTAACAAAAAATAGTTTTTTCAAAACGAAGAAATGATTTTTCAGCCAAAAAGATGAATTTTCAACCAAAAATCCTAATTTTCTACGAAAAAAAAAAAGAAATTTCAACTAAAATAATGAATTCTCAACGTAAAATGGAACGGTTAAATTTTCAGTTGAAAGAAATCATTTTTCAAAAACAAAAAATGATTTTTCAACAAAGAAGTGAAATTTTACACCGAAAAATTTAATTTTCAATGAAAAAGATCAATTTTCAATCAAGAAGATTAATTTTTTACCAAAAGATAACAATAATTTTTTAATCAAAAAGGTGACTTTTTAGCAAAAAAATCAATTTTCAACTAGAAAACTCAAATTGAACAAAAAATTGTTTTTTAAAACGAAGAAATGAAATTTCAATGAAAAAGATGAATTTTCAACCAAAAATCATAATTTTCTACAAAAAAAAAAAAAGAAATTTCAACTAAAATAATAAATTTTCAAGCAAAAGTGGAACGGGTAAATTTTCAATTGAAAAAATCATTTTTCAGAAACAAAAAATGAATTTCCAACAAAGAATTGAAATTCCAAACCAGAAAAGTTAATTTTCAATGAAAAATATCAATTTTTAACCAAGAAGATTAATCTTATAGGAAAAAGTTTCCAATTAAAGGAATAAAATCTATGCAAAAAATTAATTTCAGAAAGTTTGGATGTAAGAAGTACACTTTAAACTCAAAAACAAAAATTTTTGAAAAAATTAATATTTTGAACTCTCTTGCGTATTTTAAAATGCGCACTTTCCTTAAAGTAACTTGCGCACTTGAACTTCGGAAGCTGCGCGCGCGCACTTTATTTCGTGCTTCCACATTACGATCTTCGACTTTGACATTCAGTAGTAAACCGCGTGTTCAACTATTCGCGTGGTGTATACGATATCGTGTCCAAATTGAATATTAATTAAAATAAAATAACATTATAAAAAAAAAGTTAGTTAAAAAAAATAAATAAATTTTCCAGCCTTGTCAGCTTTTCTTAAAAAAATGTTTTGAACTTTTGGTACTGAGAAATAATCCGTCAAGATAATTATTTATTATTAATTAAAAATTTTCAAATTCAGAATAAAAAATCGATTTTTTCAAAAAAAAAGAATCAAGCATTTTGCATTTTTACAGTTGAGATTACGGTTAATGGAAACTTATTGAAACACTTTCACACATCTATTTTCGGCACGTGAATTTTCTTCAGATCCTGACACCACAAATCACTCAGAATCGAAATTAGATCTTATAAATTATTTATTAAACGGAATTTTTTTTTTATTTTCAGGCTCCTTCCGGAATAACTGCATAATATTTCTGAAGTGTGAAAAGATAGTGCGATATCTGGAAAATGTGATCCGGTTGTTTGCATGATGAATTATTTATAGAGAAGAATAAATTCCTTTCGTGATTTGATTTTTATTGAAAAATTTTACAGAAAATTAAAAAATTGTTTATACGAATAGTGAAATTTTTTTTAACAATAAATTAAAAATAAATTTACTTTTTTCGGCGCGATCCGTTTAATCAGAAGTGCAACTAAACTGACGTCTTATTTGATCCTCCACGACGTTCTTGGGCGTCAATTAATTTCAGGTAATTAAATTAAATCAGATTGCATGATAAACAAACATTCGTAAAATCAAAGAGCTAAAATTAATTTTTAAGTCCTTTATTTTTTTCGGTACATTTTCCTGGATTTTTGTTTTCTCTTCGGGCATATTTTGTCAAATGTTAATTTTCTCTTCCGGCATACCTTACCGGATTTTAATTTTCCATTCCGG
>CAKNXH010001162.1:57776-76869 GCA_932178445.1 Andricus quercusramuli | reverse complement strand
GAGAATAGAGAATAGAGAATAGAGAATAGAGAATAGAGAATAGAGAACAGAGAATAGGGAATAGGGCATGTGGAATATAAAATACAAGATATAGAGTATAGAATAAGGATTGTGGATTATCAGATAGGGAATAGGGAATCTAGAATATGGAATAGAGAATATATGTTACAGAATACACAATATATAGTAAAGGCTATAGAATATAAAATAGGGAATGTGGAATAGGTAATGAGAAATGGGAGAAGGAAGGTGAATAGGGAACATAAAATAGGACATAGGGAATAGGGAACATAGAATAGAGGATGGGAAATAGGGAATGGGGAATAGGAGATAGATAATACAGAATAGGAATTGAGAACGTGGAATAGGGGATGGGGAACATAGAATAGAGTATGGGGAATAGGAATAGGAATAAGGAATAAGGAATAGGGAATAGGGAATAGGGAATAGGGAATAGGGAATAGGTGATGAAGAAACAGAAAAAGGAAAGGAAAAAAAGGGGGAAAATGTTTTCAAATATTTTATAAAAGAAAGAATTTGATCGATCTAGGACAATTTCGCAAAAGGATCGTCTTCCTTTAAAATTCAATTTATGTGAAGATTCTCTCCAACAGTATGCGCAACATGTGTCATACCCAGGAATATCAGCGAATGAAATATCGTACAAAGGTTGCACCAATTTGCAGTACTTTTCCGAGCATCGCTGAAAGTTTTTTTTCAGGAATTTTAAATTTCTATCTCGCAGTATCAATTTTTGCATTTTCTGACATTTTTTTTTATACTTCCGTGAAAGATGTTAGTATTATTATTATCATACATATATGGTTCAAATCATGTACATGATCATTTTGTTCTATTATTTCAGTTGATTAAATTATAAAAAATTGCCAAAACTATAAACTATTTTTGTATTTTTTAATGTACAATCCATTATTTCTGGCATTTAGGGACATGTAATTTTAATAATGACTGAGTGCAGTGAGTAAACTAGTGCATGATATATAGATATATCTTTGAGAACCAAGAACGAGAGAACCATAAATTTCAATTACACTGTCTTCTTAATAATTTAAGACCCAGAGTAATCATGTGAATCTCTATTCTCTAGTCTTGAGTCTTTCAAATAAATTAAATTTCTTTCACTAATAATAACAATATGAATGTGAATAACAATTTTTTGTAATGCTTGAAAATCATCTAAATTATCCAAAATCATCTAAATTAAAAATAGGGACTTCAAACTCTTTTCGCTTTCCCCCTCTTTTCCCGTTTTTTATAGAATTCTTTTTTTCATCCGGTTTTGAGGAAACTTCCCCCATTTATCGTTCATCCCTTCTGGTTGAAAATTCTACTACTTGGTTGAAGATTTAACTATTTTAGTGAAAATTCATTTCTTTTAGTTGGGAGTTAATTTTTTTGACTGCAAATTTAAATAAACTATTTTTGGCAAAAAATTGATCCTGTTTAGTTGAAAATTCAACTATTTTTCATTGAGAATTCATTTTTTTTGTTTTAAATTAAACTATTTCATTGGAAATTAGCCTTTTTCACTTGAAAATTAATTTTGTTGACTGAAAATTTAACTGTTTTATTTTTGGTTGAAGTTTAATTGTTTTTAGTTAAAAGTGCAAATATTTTATTGAAAAACGATGCATTTTGTTGTGGATTCATATTTTTGGTAGAAAACTAATCTTCTTGATCGAAAATTAGGCTGCTTGGTTAAATGTTGAACTAATTTATTACAAATACATTTCTTTTGCAAAATATCCATCTTTTTGGTTAAAACTGCACCTGTTTCAAAAAAAAATTCTTCTTTGTGGCTTGAAAAATGAAGTCTTTTCTGGAATAATCTCCTTTTCAGATTAAAAATACATCACTTTCGATAATCTTTTTTTCCTTCTTTAATGAAAAATCTTTCTTTGTTACAAATTCACCCCGAGTGGTAAAAATTTTATCTTTCTTTTGTTAGAAAAACTTTTTTTCAAACAAAAAAAATATATGTGATTAAAAAATATTCTGTTTTGGTTGAGGATTTAACTATTTAATTCAAAATTCATCTTTCTGGTTCAAATTTGACTATTTTGCTAAAAATTCGTACTTTTTGGTTGTATTCAAATGTTTTTTCGAACAAGAATCTTCATTAATCGAAATATCAACTATAACATTTTTTTGTTCAGGAACTTATCTTCTGTGGTCAAATTTGACTGTCTTTATTGAAATTTTTCAAAAAATTAAAATAACAACTATTATATTTGTCGTTGAGAAGTATTTTTTTATTGTATATTTAACTAATTGGTTGAACTGTTAGTCAAAAATTGATTTTTTTGTTGAACAATTTATCATCGTAGTTGAAAATTCAATAATTTAATTAAAAATTCGACCATTTTGTTGAAAATTAAATTATTTTTTGAAAATTTAACTTTTTGTTGAACAATCATCATTGTAGGTTGATAATTAAACCATTTCGTTGGAAAAACTGTGTAACTATTTAACAGTTTATTGAATTGATTTTAATTAGTTTGATTCCATTATTTATTTACCTTTTTAACTATTTTGTTGAAAGTGATGGGAAAGGGATAAATAGAAAAAGAAAGGGAGATGGGAGAAGGGAAATGAGAGATAGAAAAAACAAGAAGGGAGAAGCAGGACGGGGGATGGCTGGCGAGAAGGGGAAAGGAGAAGAGGAAGGCGAAAGGGAAAAGGGAAGAGGAAGGTGAAAGGAAAAGGAGAAGACGAAAGAGCAAGGGTGGAAATAAGTGAAAAGGGAGAGGGTAAAGAAAAGGGACAATGACAGGGAAAGAGAAAAGGAAAGAGGGAGGGTGGCGAAAAAAAAGGAAGGGAAATGGAAAGGGTAATGGACAGGGGAAAGGGATGCGGATAGGGAAAGGGAAAGGGATGGGGAAAGGGAAAGAGAAAGGGAAAAGGAACTCAAAAGGGTAATGGATAGGGAAAAGGGAAAGGAATAGGGATTTTCAACCCACAAAGATTAATTTTTAAGCAAATGTTCGGATAATTTGTGAGCCAAAAAGACGGAAGTTCAACAAAAAAATGGAATTTGAAATAAAAAAGCAGTCAAATTTAATCAATGAATATAAATTCTCGAACAAAAAAAAGTTTAAGTTGATATTCCGATCAATGAAGATTTCAATTTGAAAAAATATTTGAATTCAACCAAAAAGTGCGAATAGGTAAGAGAAAGGAAGTGCAAAAGAGGAAGGGTGGAGAAACATGGAAAGGGAAAGAGAAAAGGACAGAGGCAGGGACAGAGAAAGAAAAAGGGTAGGGTAAAGAGAAATGGTCAAGAGAAAGGGAAGGGGAAAATGGTGGGAACAGGGAAAGAGAATGAGGAAGGGCCTCAGGATGGGAATAGCAGGGAAAAGGGAACAGGGAAAAGGAAAGGGAAAGGACAAGAGGAGGGGTCAAGAGAAAATGAAAGAAACAGGGAAAGGGAAAGAGGAAGGGAGAAGCAAGAAGCGGAATTGCTGAAGAGAAAGAGAGTGCAGAAGAGGAAGGCGAAAGGAGAAGGGAAGGGTGGAAGGAAAAGAGGAAGGGTAGAGAGAAAGGGATAGAGGAAGGGTGGAGAGAAAAAGAAAGGGAAATAGACAGGGATAGGGAAAGGGAAACAGGAAGGGCGGAGAGAAAGGGAAAGGGTAAGGAAAATGGAAAGGGTTAAAGGACATTGGAAAAGGGGTGAAGACAGGGAAAGGGACAGAAAAAAGAGAAAAGGAACTCGAAAGGGAATATGAATATGAATATGGAAATATGACAGGGGAAAGGGAAAGGAATAGGGATTTTCAACCCACAAAGATTGATTTTCAACCAAATGTTCGAATTTAAAAAAAAAAAAAATTAAACTGCAACCAAAAAAGTTCAACCCAGTAGTTAAATATACAATACAAAAAAATAATTCTCAACGACAAATATGATAGTTGTTATTTTAAGCAAAAAATTGAATTTTAAATGAAAAAATATAAAAAAGTCAAATTTAACCAAAGAAGATAAATACTCGAACAAAAAATTGTACTAGTTGATGTTTCGATCAATGAAAATTTTAATTTGAAAAAACATTTGAATGCAACTAAAGAGTACAAATAGTGAAAGGGTTAGGGTGTAGGAAAAGGAAAAGGAAAATGGATAGTGGAAGGGTAAGAGAAAGGAGAGGCGAAAGAGGGAAAGAGGAAAGGGAAAGAGGAAGGGTCGAGAGAAAGGGAAAGGAACATGGAAAGGGAAAGAGGTAGGGAGAAGCCAGAAGGGGAATTGTCTAAGAGGAAGGGAGAGGAGAAGACGAAAGCGGAAGGAAAATGAGGAAGAAAAAGAGGGAGGGTGGAGAGAAAGGGAAATGGACATAGCCAGGGAAAGCGAAACAGGAAGGGTGGAGAGAAAGAGAAAGGGGATAGGAACGGGAAAGATTAATGGACAGGGGGAAGGGAAGGGGTCAGGGATAGGGATAGGGGAATGGGAAGGGTAATGGACAGTGAAAAGGGGTGGGGATGGGAATAAGGAGAGTGATAGGGACAAGGAAAGGGGAAGAGAAATGGATGAAGAAAGGAAAAGGGAGAGGGAAAGAGGAAGGACAGGCGGAAAAGAAAAGGTGGAGAGAAATGGAAAGGGGAAGATAAAAGGACATGGACAGTGACAGGGAAAGAGAAAGGGAAAGGGGTAGGGACAGGTTATGGGGAAAGGGAACGAAAACTAGATAGGGGAAGGAAAAAGGAAAGGGAAAGAGGAAAGAAAGGCGAAAGAGGTAGGATGAAGAGGAATGGAAAGGGAGAGAGAAAAGGACAATGACAGTGACAGGCAAAGAGAAAGGCAAGGGGAAAGAAGAGAGATAAAGATTAAGGGAATGCGAAATTGACAGGGACAGGGAAAGGCAAAGGCGAAAGGAAAAAGTTTAAGCGAAAGATGAAGGTTGGAGAGAAATAAAAAGGGAACGAGAAAGGGAAAGGACCGAGAGAAGGGAAGAGAATAGGAAAGAGAAAGAGCAAGGGTGGAGAGGAAGGGAACGAGAAAGGGAAAGAGGAAGGGGATTAGAAATCGAATATGGAATGGCAGGTACAGGGAAAAGGAGTGGAAAATATGGAGGGTGAAGAGAAAGGGAAAGGGAAATGTAAAGGAAAAGAGAAAGGGTGAATGAGGTGGGAGAAGGGAGGAGAGAGAAAAGGTTAGAGTGGAGGGAAATGGAAAAGTTGGAGGAAAAGAATGCAGAGGGAAGAGGGAAGAGAGAATGGAAAGAGGACAGGAAAAGGAAAGAGGAAGGGTGAATGAGGAGGGAGAAGGGAGGAGAGGAAAGGTAAGAGTGGTGGGAAAGGGAAAAGTTGAAGAAAAAGGCTGAAGAGGAAAGAGGAAAGTGGGAATGGAGAACGGAGAACGGGAGAAGAGTGAAGGAAAAGTGAAAGGATAAGGAGAGGATACATTCGTTAGCCATTATTTTTGATTTGGTCTGAAATGTATATTTTAAATAGAATAAGAAATCTGTTTTATTTTACAGATGGGTAAGTTGATTCAAGTTTGTTTGAAGACATTAAAATATTACCTCACATTTTATTCTCCTTATTTGATTCCATCTTATATTTTTTTGATCGGAAATAACTTTGAAACTTTGAAACATGTTTGTGTGAGTTACGTACCAGATACAATGTCCATCGTTGCAGGAACTGTGAGAAGGTATTACAGGCCAAAGAGGATCTAATTGAATTGCGGCGGAGCGGATAGTGTGCACTGTGATGCAAATAACATTGGCAAGTTAATTTCCGTTCAAAAAGCCTTTACTGAAGCATCTGAAAACACTTTTCCTCTTATCTTTCAGTTTTTCTCAACTCAGTACCTTTTAAGTTGTTTAAAAAAAAATGTCGAAAAAAAGAAGTAAATTCAAACTTTGTACCCTTCTATATTTTAAGGAACTGATCTGATGAAAAAATTGCAGCAATTTTCAACCCGTATTTGTTAGTGAACAGATTTCCTTTGTCCTGAATTCTTACACGCGACATCCTCATTTTCGAAAGCTGAATCGACGACAATAAAATCCTTGTACGTGTTCCCAGTGCTAAATAAAAGTAAAGTAAACTGCATTCAATACGACACGGTCGACCACGGTAATTCGTTCACCTAGGTTTAAATTGCCGGAGCTGGTCAGAGCAGTAACTGCAACCGTAGCCTAAAACATGTTTTAGATTGTGTGTAATTGACAATCGTAGTGAGTGCAAAAGAGTTAAAAAGTTTTCACTTCAATATTTTTATTTTATTAACTCTAACCGTCCGTCCCCTTTACCAACTGTCCCAATTTTTTGGGACGACTAGACACAGCCATTTAAAAAATATATATAAAACACAGTGGCCAAAACCAGAAAGGATTTTTATTTCTTTGTTAAAAATTTCCCTTTGCCTTTCCCTTTCCCTTTCCCTGTTCCTGTTCCTGTCCATTTTCCTTTTCCTTTCTCTCCACGCACCCTCTTTCCCTCTCCTTTTCCCTGTACCTGCCCATTTCACATTCGATTTCCCTTCTTTCCCTTTCCCTTCACCCTTCCTCTTTTCCTTTCCCTTCCTGTTTCCCTTTTGATTTCTCTCCACCCTTCATGTTTCGTCTTCCTCCTTCCGTTTTCCTGTTTCTTTCCCATTCTCTCCACTCTTCCACTTTCACTTTCCATGTCCCTATCAATTTACCTTCCCTTTCCCTTTCTCTCCACCCTTCCTCTTTTCCGTTCTCTGTCCCTGTCTATTTCTCTTTCCATTTCCCTTTCTCTTTTCCTTTCGCACCATCCATTTCATTTCCCTGTTCCTGTTCCTGTCCATTTCCCTTTCCATTTTCCTTTTCCTTTCTCTCCTCGCAACCTCCTTCCCTCTCCTTTTCCCTATACCTGCCCATTTCACATTCGATTTCCCTTCCCCTTTCCCTACTCATTTCCCTTCCGCTTCCCAGCTTCATGCACCTTTCTCCTATCCCTTTTCTTTATTTTCTACCAAAAACGTCAAATCTTGCATAAAATACGTTAATTTTTAACCAAACAGTTGAATCATTCAGCTGAGAAAGATCTGTTTTCAACCGAAAGTGAAATAGCTACTCTCACTTTCAACGAAAGAAAAATTGTTTCAATCAAAATGATTAATTTTCTAGAAAAACTACCAGTTTTCCACAAAATACATGCATTTCCAACCGAATAGCTGATTTTTAAATAAAAAAGATGAATTCAAAACCACAAATAGAATTGATAAAAAATAATAAATATTTATTATTATTATTAAAACCAAAAATCAGTTATACAAATTAATTTAAAAAGATATAACTTTCATCAAAATAGTAAAATTTTCATTTAAAGATATAAACGCTCAAAAGAAGGGATTTATTTTCTACCAAAGAAGTCGAATTTTCAATCAAAAATGAAATAATTACATTTTTGGTTTAAAAAATTAGGTTCCGACAAAAAACACAAATTTTCAACAAAATAGTTAAATTTTCAACCAAAAGAATCAATTTTCAACTCAAATCAAATCAATGAACTGGATTTTTGGACAAAAAAGACGAATTTTCACAAATTATATGAATATTTAGATTTAAACAGAAATAGTTTTTACTAAAGTAGTTCAATTTGCAACCAAGAAGTTTGAGTTTTTTCCACAAAAAATCCAAATTTCAACAGATTGCATTAATTTTCAATAAAAAAATTAATTTTTAACCAAATAGTTCAATTTTTGAACAACAGGATGAATTTTCCATGAAGGAGATTAATTTCCTAACAAAAATACGCATCTTCAACGAAGTACAACAATATTTCACCTAACAGTTGAATTTTCACTTAAAAAATCAATTTTCAACTAAAAATCAAAGAATTGAATTTTTAGTCCAAGAGTTCAAATTTCAACGAAAAAAATCATTTCTCAAAAAAATACTTGAATTTTCCACTGAAAGATGAGTTTTGAACTAATAATATCAATTTTCTACAAAAAATGATAAATTTTGACAAATTAGATGAATATTTAGATAAAAAAAAATTTTAATACTGAAAACAATAATCTTTAATAAAAAAGTTTAATTTGCAGCCAAGAAGTTTAAGTTTTTACCAAGAAAAATCAAAATTTTAAGAAAATGAATCAATTTTCAACTAAAATTAGCAATGTTCTACCAAAAAAATAATTTGTAACCGAATAATTCAATTTTTGAACAAAAGAATGAATTTTCCGTCAAGAAGATTAATTTTCAACTGAAAAATATGAATTTTCATAAAGATACATGAGTTTTCAATCAAATAGTTTAATTTTCAACCAAAAAAATCAGTTTTCAACTAAAAATCAAAGAATTGAATTTTTAGTCAAAAAGTTCAATTTTCAACGAAAAAAATTAATTCTCAACAAAATAGTGAAATTTTCAAATCAAAGATAAATTTTTAACCAATAAGATCAATCTTCTACCAAAAAGACGAATTATCACAAATGGCATGAATATTTAAATAAAAAAAATTTTTACAACAAAATTTCAAAAAACTGCATTAATTTTCAATCAAACGGTTGAACTTTTGAATGAAAAAAATAATTTTCAACTATAATTAGCAATTTTGGAACCAAAAAATTAATTTTCAACCAAATTGTTCAATTTTCGAACAAAAGGATGAATTTTCCATCAAGAAGATTAATTTTATGGAAGTAGAATAGTTACATTTTCAGTTAAAAATTAGTTTTTAACCTAAAAGATAAATTTTTAACAAAGCAGTTGAATTTTGATTTGAAAAGATGAATTTTTAGCAAAAAAGATTAATTTTCAAATAAAGAGACGGATTAAAAAAAATTGAATTCCAACCATACATATAATAATTACATTTTCAGTTCAAAAAATTAAGTTTTAGCAACAAAAAAAAAAAAATTTTTCAACAAAATATTTGACTTTCGAACTAATATATTTTATTGAATAATGAAACTTTTTTTTATTCAAATAGTACAAAGTTGACGCAACAACATAAAAGATTCTTTGACTTGAAACGAATCGATTGACCTATAATATTAGTGTATTTTATTGAAGAGTAGAGAAGTTATGGTAATTTATAAGATTTAAAATATCTGTTTTCTTACATCGAAACTTTTTCTATTGATATAATTCCAAGTTGGTGCCGCAATATATAAAAGATTCTTTGACTCGAAACGAAGCGATTGACCTATAACCTCAATTGATTTTATACATTATATTGAATATAAGGAAAGTTACCATTATTTGAAATATTTGAAAAAGACTATTCTTCCTTTAAAACTTTATTTATCAACATAATTAAAATTTAATGCAGGAACATAAAAAATTCCTTGACTTGGAACGAATTGATTGACCTATAATATTATAACATTTTATTGAAGAGTAGGTAAGTTACACTCATTTATAATATGCAGAGAGATTTTGATTGTAGTGAAACTTTGATCTTAATTTAATATAAAGTTGATTTGAGAATGAAAGATCAATAGATTGACCTAAATATTAAATGATTGTATTTGAAAATAGGGAAGCTATCATTTGTCAACTTGAAAATTCTATTATTTCTATCAAAACTTTATTCATCAACAGAATTCAAAGTTGATGCGACAACATAAAAAAATCCTTGACTTGAAAAAAATTAATTGACCTATAATATTAATACATTTTATTAAAGAGTAGGAAAATTATAATCATTTGTGAGATTTGAAACATTTATTTTTCACATGAAAACTTTTTTGGCCAACATAAATTAAATTTCATTCAGCATGATATAAAATATTCCTTGATTCAAGCTGAGTTGATTGACCTGTAACAATACAACTTTTATTGAATATTAGGAAAGTCATGATCATTTTTAATATTTGAAAGATTGAATTTCTAGTTGAAAAAACTTTTTTTCACGCATAATTCAAAGTTGATGCAGAAACATAAAGGATTCCTTGACTTTAAACGAATTGATTGACCTATAATATTGATAAGTTTTATGGAACAGTAGGAAAGTTATAGTCATTTATAATATTTAAGCATTCTTCTTTACAATAAAACTTTCAAATTAATATAATTCAAAATTTATATAAGAATAAAAAAGGGTCCCTTATCCAAGATGAATTGATTGACCTGAATATTAAGTCATTGTATTGAAGAGTGGGAAAACTATCATTTATAGTAGTTGAAAATTCTATTTTTTCTATTAAAACTTTATTTATCGACATAATTCAAAGTTAATGCAAGAACATAAAGGATTCCTTGACTTGAAAGGAAGTGATTGACCTATTATATCATCACATTTTATTGAAGAGTAGGAAAGTTATGATCACTTATGGTATTTGAACAAAGTTTGTTTATAGTGAAACTTTCAAGTTAACATAAGTCAAAGTTTATGTGAGAATAAAAAGGGGTCCCTGATTTGAGATGCATTGATTGACCTAAATAGTAATTCATTGTATTGGAGAGTAGGTGAGCTATCATTTATAATATTTTAATATTCTATTTTTTTTATTAAAATTTTATTTATAAACATAATTCAAAGTTGATGGAGAAACATAAAAAAATCCTCGACTTGAATCGAATTGATTGACCTATAATATTATTACACTTTATTGAAGAGTAATAAAGTTATAGTCGTTCGTAATATTTAAAAAAATGTTATTTATAGTGAAATTTTCAAGTCAACATAATTCAAAGCTCATGTAAGAATGAAAGATTTATAGATTGACCTGCATATTAATTAATTGTATTAGAGAGTTCGGAAACTATCATTTGTAATACTTGAAAATTCTATTTTTTCCATTAAAACTTGATTTAACAACATAATTCAAAGTTGATGCGGAAACATAAAAAAATCCTTGACTTGAAACGAATAGATTGACCTATAATATTAATACATTTTATTAAAAAGTAGGAAAGTTATAGTCATTCATAATATTTGAAATAATTTTGTTTACGGTTATACTTTCAGGTTATCACAATTCAAAGCTTATTTAAGAATAAGAGATGAATAGATTGACCTAAATATTAATTCATTGTATTAAAGAGTAGGGAAGCCATAATTTGGAATACTTGGAAATTGTATCTTTTCTAATAAAATTTCATTTATCAACATAATTAAAAGTTGATGTATGGACATGAACAAATCCTTGACTTGGAAATCATTGATTGACCTATAACGTTGATACATTTTATTGAAGAGTAGGAATGTTATAGTTATTTATATTATTAAAAAAAATGTCGTTGACAGTTAAACTTCCATGTTAATATAATTCAAAGGTAATTCAAGAATGAAAGATGAATAGATTGACCTAAATAATAATTCATTGTATCAGAGAGTGGGGAAGGAATCATTAAAGATATTTGGAAATTCTATCTTTCATATTAAAACTTGATTTATCAACCTAATTTGAAGTTGATGCGAGAACATAATGAAATCCTTCACTTGAAACGAATTGATTGACCTATAATATCATAAAATTTCATTGAAGAGTGGGAAAGTTATACTCATTTATAGTGTTAAACAAAAAAAAATTCTCAGTTAAACTTTCAACTTAATATGACTTAAAGTTTACGTGAGAATAGGAAAGGGTCCCTGACCCAGAAATAATTGATTGACCTAAATATTGATTCATTGTATTGAAGAGTGGGGAACCTATTACTTAGAATATTTCAAAATTCTATTTTTTCTGCAAGGACTTTATTTATTGAAATAATTCAAAGTTGATCCGGAAACATAAAAAAATCCTTGACTTGAAACGGATTAATTGACCTATAATATTACTACATTTTATTGAAGAGTAGGAAAGTTATAGTCATTTATAATATTTGAAGAAATTTGTTTTACAGTTAAACTTTCCGGTTATTATAATTCAAAGTTTATTTAGGAATAAAAGATGACTAGATTGACCTAAATATTAATTCATTATGTTAAAGAGTAGGGAAGCCATCATTTGTAATACTTGAAAATTGTATCTTTTCTCATAAAACTTCATTTATCAACATAATTCAAAGTTGATGCAAGAACATTAAAAAATCCTTGACTTGAAACGGGTTGATTGACCTATGATATGAATACATTTCATTGGAGAGTAGAAAAGTTATAGTCATTTATAATAGAAAAAAAATTTTGTAGTAAAACTTCAAAGTTAATATAATTGGAAGTTTATGTAAGAATCAGAAAGGGTCTCCTGAACCAAGATGAATTGATTGACCTAAATATTAATTCATTGTATTGAAGAGTGGGTAAGTTATCATTTATAATATTTGAAAATTCAATTTTTTCTATTAAAGCTTGATTTATTAACATAATTCAAAGTTTGCGCCAAAATTTTTTTTTAAATTCTTACTTGAAGTGAATTGATTGACCTATAATATTGATACATTTTATTGAAGAGTAGGAATGTTATAGTCATTTATAATATTTGAAAAAATATTTTTGACAGTTAAACTTTCAAGTTACTATAATTGAAGGGTAATTTAAGAATGAAAGATGAATAGATTGACCTAAATATTAATTAATTGTATCAGAGAGTGGGGAAGGTATCATTAAAAATATTTGGGAATTCTATTTTTTCTGTCAGGACTTTATTTATTGACATAATTCAAAGTTGATGCGAAAAAATAATAAAATCCTTGACTTGAATCGGATCAATTGACCTATAATATCATCACATTTTATTGAAGAGTAGGAAAGTTACAGTAATTTATGACATTGAAAAAAATTTTCTGTACAGTAAAAGTTGGTATATTCAAGTTAATATGATTCAGAGTTTTTGTAAGAATAAATAAGGATCCTCGGTGAAAGATGAATTGATTGACCTAAATAATAATTCATTCTATTGTAGAGTAGGGAGGCTATCATTTATAATATTCGAACATTCTATTTTTTATTAAAACTTTATTTATCAACATAATTCAAAGTTGATGTAAGAACAGAAAAATTCCTTGATTTGAAATGAATTGATTGACCTATAATGTTATAAAATTGTATTGAAAGGTAGGAAAGTTATAGTCATTTATAATATTTGGAAAATTTTTGTGTGCAGTGAGGCTTTAAAGTTAATATAATTGAAAGTTTATGTAAGAATCAAAAAGTGTCTCTGAACCAAGATGAATTGATTGACCTAAATATTAATTAATTGTATAGAAGAGTAGAAAAGATATCATTTGTAATATTTGAAAATTTAATTTCTTCTATTAAAACTTGATTTAACAACATAATTCAAAGTTGACGCAAAAACATAAAAAAGCCTTGTTTCAAACGAATTGATTGACCTATAATATTATAACATTTCATTGAAGAGTAGGAAAGTTATAGTCATTTATAGTATTAAAAAAAAAATTCTCATTGAAACTTTCAACTTAATATGATTTAAAGTTTACGTGAGAATAGGAAAGGGTCCGTGATCCAGGAATAATTGATTGACCTAAATATTAATTCATTGTATTGAAGAGTGGGGAAGCTATCATTTATTAGATCTCAAATTTCTATTTTTTCTGTCAGGACTTCATTTATTGACATAATTCCACGGTGATGCGAAAATATAAAAAAATCTTTGACTTGAAACGGATCAATTGACCTATAATGTCATCACATTTTATGGGAGAGTAGGAAATTTATAGTAATTTATGATATTAAAAAGAAATTTTGTGTACAGTAAAAGTTAATATATTCAAGATAATATATTTCGAAGTTTTTGTAAGAATAAAGAAGGGTCCTCGATTAAAGATGAATTGATTGACCTAAATATTAATTAATTACACTGTAGAGTAGGGAAGCTATCATTTATAATATTTGAACATTCTATTTTTTTATTAAAATTTTATTTATCAACATAATTCAAAGTTGATGCAAGAACATAAAAAAATCCTTGACTTGAAACGGGTTGATTGACCTATAATATGAATACATTTTATTGAAGAGTAGAAAAGTTATAGTCATTTATAATAGAAAAAAAATTTTGCAATAAAACTTCAAAGTTAATATAATTCAAAGTTTATATAAGAATCAAAAAGGGTCCCGGAACGAAGATGAATTGATTGACCTAAATTTTAATTCATTGCATTGAAGAGTGGAGCAGTTATAATTTCTAATATTTGAAAATTCCATTTTTTCTATTAAAACTTGATTTATTAACATGATTCAAAGTTTGCGCAAAAACATAAAAAAATCCTTACTTGAAGCGAATTGATTGACCTATAATATTGATACATTTTATTGAAGAGTAGAAAAATTATAGTCATTTATAGTATTAAAAATAAAATTCTCAGTGAAACTTTCAACTTAATATGATTTCAAGTTTATATGGGAATAGGAAAGGGTCCCTGATCCAGAAATAATTGATTGACCTAAATATTAATTCATTGTATTGAAGAGTGGGGAAGCTATCATTTATAATATCTCAAAATTCTATTTTTTTCTGTCAGGACTTCATTTATTAATATAATTCAAAGTTGATGTAAACACAGAAAAAATTCCTTGACTTGAAACGAATTGATTGACCTACAATATTATAAAATTTTATTGAAGTGTAGGAAAGTTATAGTCATATTTATTACTGAAAAAAAATTTGTAGTGAAACTTTCAAGTTAATATAATTGAAAGTTTATGTAAGAATCAAAAAGTGTCTCTGAACCAAGATGAATTGATTGACCTAAATATTAATTCATTGTATTGAAGAGTGGAAAAGATATTATTTGTAATATTTGAAAATTTCACTTTTTGCTATTAAAACTTGGTTTATTAACATAATTCAAAGTTGATGCGAAAAAATAAGAAAATCTTTACTTGAAACGGATCAATTGACCTATAATATCATCACATTTTATTGAAGAGTAGGTAAGTTATAGTCATTTATAATATTTGGAAACATTTTGATTGCAGTGAAACTTTCAAGTGAACATAAGTCAAAGCTTATGTAAGAATAAAAAGTGATCCATGATTCAAGATGAATTGATTGACCTAATAATAATTAATTCTATAATATTTGGAAATTTCATTTTTTCTATTAAAACTTGATTTATTAACATAATTCAAAGTTGATGCAAGATAAAAAGTTCCTAGACTCGAGACGAATTGATTGACCTACAATATTAATATTATCCAATAAATAGAGCCTGTAGAGTCTTGTGAAAAGTAAATTCCTAATTTTGACCTCTGAGTGTGGGAAATTAATTTCTCGTCAGCTCTGACTTGAAAGGAAATTTTTTCCAACGTAGAACTCTTATTCGTAGAAGTTCATGTTTTCATAACGAATATAGCTTGGCTTACCGTTTATCAAGTCAAATAAAACCTGGAGCCGTTTACGTTAAACTGCAAATATTTAGAGAACATCGATTCGGCCCGAAAGTAAAGTTACTGTTCTATTATAAAGCTTCCGTTATTTATGAATCTATTTAAAAAAAAATGTAATTAGTAGTGATTTTTAACAATTAAATCTTTGTTCGTTGAACTTTGGAAGATATTAACATTTTCTAAACAAAAAGCATTAATTAGGCTCTAAAATATTTTTCCATTCAATCATAATAATTGAAAATTGTTAAAAAGGCAATTTGATTTGAGATAAAAAAAAATTACTCGCAAAATTTAAAAATTGCTCAAGCTGCGAGTTTGTTTATAACAATCGTGAGAAATGTGATTTAATTTATTTTCGTTTGCACTTTCCTTTGACTTGGATTATAAAAAAGAATTAATAAATATCTGAAATTATTTAAAAATATTGAACTACTTTTTGTGGCAATAAAAATTGTTAGTATTAAATTATTTATTCATTATGAAGTAATAATTTGTACAGAAATTTGAGAGTCTGAATAAATTATGACGTTTCTTCCAAAATTATAATTTATTCAAATTTGACGATTAACTAAAAAAATTTTTTTTCGTCTTTTTTTAATCGGTTCTCTTTATTATTTAAAGTTTAGAAGCATAATGAAGTATAAAAAGAAAACAATAATAATATTAATTAATATTATGAAAATATACTACGTTCCTTTATTTTTATTTTCAGTTAATAAGTTTGTAATTTCTTTTCAAAGAAAAAGCCTTTAACCTTTTAGAATTCTAAAATAAGTTTCAGTAAAAATAATTAAATCAATTGTTAGAATATATTAGAATTTTTTTAAATTTCAAGCAGGAGTCTTCTCTCGAAAATTCTAATCGATATTCCCTGAAATTCTCGGAATTCCTGAAAATGACTGAAAATCTCTGAATTGTTGAAAATCTCTTAATCCCTTGATTTTCCTGAATTCCCTGATATTTTTGAATAATCTGAATTCCTGAAATTTCTTGAATTCTCTTAAATTCTCTGTATTTCCTGAATTCTTTAAATTTTCCGAATTCCCTGAATTCCTAAATTCTTTTAAATCTTTAATTTCTCGACACTCCCTAAAATTGTTGAATGTTCCAAGTTTCCTAAACTCTCTGGATTCCTGAAAATCTCTAAAAATCTCTTAATTCCTTAGAATCCTCAATTTTTCTAAATTTCCTGAAATCTTTCAATGATTTGAATTTCCTGAATTCCTTGACATCCCTGAAATTCACTAAATTCCCTGAAATCCTTGAATGATGTAAATTTCCTAAACTCTCTGAATTCCTGAAAATCATAAAAAAAACTCTTAATTCCCCGAAATCCTAAATTTCTCTAAATTCCCTGAAATTCTTGAATAATCCGAATTCCCTGAATTCCATTAATTTCTTGAAATCCCTGAAATTCTCTGAATTCCGTGAATTCTTTAAATTCTCTGAATTCTCCAAATTTGTTCAAATCATTGATTTCTCGAAATTTCCTGAAATCCTTGAATATCCTGAATTTCCCTAACTCTATAAATTCCTGAAAATCTCTCAATTCCTTGAGATCCTGAATTAAAAAAAAAAAATTCCCAAAAATCTCTGAAAATCTCTTAATTCAGTGAAATCCTGAATTTTTCTAAATTCCCTTAAATTCTTGAATAATCTGAACTGAATTCCCTTACTTTCTTGAAATCCCTGAAATTATCTAAATTCCTGAAATTTTCTTAAATCTTCAAGTTGTCGATATTCCCTGAAATTCTTGAATGTCCTAAATTTCCCAAACTCTTAATTTCCTGAAAATCTCTCAATTCCTTGAAATCCTGAATTTTTCATAAAATTACCAAAAATCTCTGAAAATCTCTTTATTCCATGGAATCCTGAAGTTTTCTAAATCCCCTGAAATTCCTGAATAATCTGAATTCCCTGAATCCCCTTAATTTCTCGAAATCCTTGAAATTCTCTGAATTCCTTGAATACTTTGAATTCTCAGAATTCCTGATTTTTTTTTAATCTTTAATTTCACGAAATTCCCTGAAATCCTTGAATGTCCTGAATTTCCCAAACTCTATTAATTCCTGAAAATCTCTTAATTCCTTGAAATCCTAAATTTTTCAAGAAATTCCCAAACATCTCTGAAAATCTCTCAATTCCCTGAAATCCTGAATTTTGCTCAATTCGCTAAAATCCTTGAATAATCTGAATTCCCTGAATTCCGTTAATTTCTTTAAATCCCTGAAATTCTCTGAATTGCTGAAATTTTGTTTAATCTTCAATTCCTCGACAACAATAAACAACAAAGCAACAATAATCTGAATTCCCTGAATTCACTTAATTTCCTGAAATCCCTGAAATTCTCTGAATTCCCTGAATTCTTTAAATTCTCGGAATTATTCAAATTTTTTTAAATCTTTAATTTCTCGACATTTTCTGAAATCCTTGAATGTCCTAAATTTCCCAAACTCTATAATTTCCTAAAAAAAACTCTTAATTCCTCGAAATCCCCTGAAATTCCTGAATAATCTGAATTCCCTGAATGACCTTAATTTCTTGAAATCCTTGAAATTCTCTGAATTCCTTGAATACTTTGAATTCTCAGAGTTCCTGAATTTTTTTGTAATCTTTAATTCCACGAAATTCCCTGAAATCCTTGAATGTCCTGAATTTTCCAAACTCTATTAATTCCTGAAAATCTCTTAATTCCTTGAAACCCTAAATTTTTCAAGAAATTCCCAAAAATCTCTGAAAATCTCTCAATTCCCTGAAATCCTGAATTTTGCTCAATTCGCTGAAATCCTTGAATAATCTGAATTCCCTTAATTTCCTTAATTTCTTTAAATCCCTGAAATTCTCTGAATTCTGTGAATTCTTTAAATTCTCTGAATTCTGCAAATTTTTTTGAATCATTAATTCCTCGATCTTTCCTGAAATCCTTGAATGTCCTGAATTTCCCTAACTCTGTAAATTCCTGAAAATCTCTTAATTCCTTGAGATACTGAAGTTTTCAAAAAAATTCTCAAAAATCTCTGAAAATCTCTTAATTCAGTTAAATCCTGAATTTTTCTAAATTCCCAGAAATTCTTGAATAATCTGAATTCCCTGAATTCCCCTACTTTCTTGAAATCCCTGAAATTATCTGAATTCCTGAAATTTTTTTAAATCTTCAATTTGTCGACATTCCCTGAAATCCTTGAATGTCATAAATTTTCCAAACTCTTCAATTTCCTGAAAATCTCTTAATTTATTGACATCCTGAATTTTTCTGAATTCCCTGAAATTCTCGAATGATTGGAATTCCCTGAGTTACCCTTAATTTCTTGAAATACCTGAAATTCTCTGAATTCCTGAAATTTTCATAAATCTTTAATTTCTTGACATTCCCTGAAATCCTTGAATGTTCTAAATTTCCCGAACTCTATAATTCCCTGAAAAAATCTTAATTCCTTGAAACCATGAATTTTTCATAAAATTCGCAACAATTTCTGAAAATCTGTTCATTCCTTGAAATCCTGAATTTTCCTAAATTCCCTGAAATTCTTGAATAATGTGAATTCCCTGAATTCCCTTAATTCCTTGAAATCCTTGAAATTCTCTGAATTCCTTGAATACTTTGAATTCTAATAATTCCTGAATTTTCTTTTAAATATTTAATGACTCGAAATTTTCCGAAATCCTTGAATGACCTAAATTTCCTAAACTCTATAAATTCCTGAAAATCTCTAGATTCCTTAAAATCCTGAATTTTTCAAAAAAATCTCTGAAAATCTCTTAATTCATTGAAATCCTGAATTTTTCTAAATTCCCTGAAATTCTGGAATAACCTGAATTCCCTGAATTCCCTTAATTTCTTGAAATCCCTGAAATTCTCT
>CAKNXH010001162.1:14116-24606 GCA_932178445.1 Andricus quercusramuli | reverse complement strand
GTTCAACTTTTATTTTGTTTGAAAATTCATCATTTTGTTTGAAAATTGAACTATTTTAGTTGAAGATTCATAATTTAGTTTGAAAATTGAACTATTTTAGTTGAAGATTCATTGTTTTAGTTGAAAACTCTTTGTTTGGTTCAAAAAGTAATTTTTTTCTTCAACTTACAATTTTCAGTCAGGGTCTTGAAATGAATAGAAATTTCAATTGAAAATTCAAAATTCTGCAAATTATAATTTTTAATATGAAGGAATAATTTAAAGAGTCCTAAAAATTGAATATCCAACAGAAAGTTTATGACAATTGCTAACTGTTAATTGTATAACGGATAATTCAGTACCTTTTCCTGAACAGTTGTTCAACTTTAATACAGCTTTAAGTCAATTGAAAGTTTCTACAGCCAAAGAAATATTTGTTCAATACTCTTTGACAGGGCAAAGTTGTTAACTTTAAAGCACTTCCGCTGAAATGGAATGAGCTTCCTTGTTTTAAGCCATAAATTCAAAAATTGAGGAAAATATTTAAAAATTATATTTTTATAATTGTAATGTTTTGTAAATAATTTTAATCATTTTTTCGATTAATATTCAGTTATGAAATTTGATATAAATCAGAAGGAAAAGGTTTTCTTACTCTCTTTGAAATCGTTACTAAAACATTGCTTTATCAAAGCCTTTCAACTAGTAGTTAATTAACTTCTTAATTGAAAATATAATTGTAAATACAACCTCTTCGTAAAATAAACGGGTGGGATTAATTCCTTGATAATTAAAAATCGAATTGTTTAAAATAGCACAATTCTTAACATTTAAAAATTTCGTTAAACATAAAATTTATTAATTTTCATAATTTTTGAAAAAACATAAAATCTAATAAAAATTACAAAGTTGGTAGCTTTTTCTACTTGATTATTCAAATATTTACACAAGAAAACTCGAATTTTTTTAATAGGGACAAATTTTCAACAAAATGGTTCATTTCTCAAAACGAAAGTATGAATTTTTCACAGAAAAATTAATTTTAAATCAAATACATTAATTTTTCTACCAAGAAGACGAATTTTCAACAAAATAATCACATTGAATATTTTCAACCGAAGGTAGGAATTTTCTACTAAAATGATGAATTTTAAATTAAAAATTACCTTTCGCAAATGAGATTGAACTTTAAAATTAATAATACAATTTTCAACCAAACAGTTGTATTTCTGACCAAAAGAAATTAAATTTCTACCAAAAGAGATAATTTTCAAAACTTCTTTGAACTGACTCGAATTATTTCTAAAATTTTGAAAAATCTTTAAGAATTAAAAAAATTTGCTAAAAATTAAAAATTTTTTTTTTTTATTTTCTTTGTAAATTTAAATATTTAGAAATCTTTTCAAGCTTTTCGATATTCTCAAACTTACTCGATATTATTTTTTATTTCGAAGTACTGCAAAAAATAGAAAAATTAAATTAAATTTGATTAAAATCTTCTAGGTTTTTTTTCGAAAATAAAAATAAAATTTATTGAAATTTATAACATTTTATTAAACATATATATCTCTTAAACTAACACAATCTTTTCCTAAAGTTTTGGAATCCTGAAAAATTAAAATATCTTGTTTTAAAATCTTCTACATTCTCTTAAGAAATTTCGAAAAATCATTGAAAATTTTCTGAAAACTTTTGAAATTTTTGCTTGAAATTAATTTTTTAAATCAAAAATCATTAAATATTTGCCCAGAAATCTCGAGAAAATTTTTTTTTCTCAAAATCTTTCACAATTCTTAAAAAGTTTTGAATTTTTTTTTTATCTTCAAAAATGTACATTTTGTCTTAAGTTTTTAAAACTGTATTCAAGATTTAAATTATTTTTGAATATTTTCGAACTTCATAACTTCTAAATATCTTTTTGATTAATTCAAAATTTTCCTAATTTTTTTTTTAAACTAATAATTGAAAATGTGTCTTCAAATCTTCCAGATTATTTTTCATCATATTTTGAAATCTTCAAAACTTAAAAATAATATTTTAAAACTTTCTCATTTTTAATTTTCAGAGAAATTTAAGAGAAATTGTTTTCTCCCCAAAGCTTTCAAAAGTGTTGAAAAGTTTCTAAGTTTTTTGTCAAATTCTTCATAAGAAGTTTTTGTCCATAATTTAATTTTTCTCATAAATAGTAGAAAGATTTTTGAAATAGAGTTATTTTCCAATATTAGAAAATAATTTATAATGAAATTTTTTTTGTCAATAATCTTTAGAAACATTCAGAAATGATTTTAATTTTCTACAATTGAAAATTTAATGCTTTCAAAAAGTAAAAATATAATATTCAAGTTTATTTTTTCAAAATGTAAAATATTATATTTAGGGGGATCAAAGTTTGACAGATTCAAAATAAAACTTCAAAACAAATTTAATTATTGCCTGAAAAATAAAACCGTTTCTTAATATTCTTAAAAAATTTATTTTCATTAAATTTAAATTTATTATTTGAATTTAAATTGAAATTGAAATTTTTTTTTCGGAAAATTAATTTAAAGAAAATATTTATAAAGATATGCAACATTTTCTTACGATTTTAAAACTTTTAATGATTTTTTATTTCACACAATTCATTTGAAGAGAATATTTGAAAAGATTTCAAAACATTCCAAGACATTTTCAAAATTATCAAAAAGAAATCTGCAAGATTTGAAGGAAATGTTTTCAATTTTCCAGAATTTTTTCAAAATTTCAGGAAAAATTCGAATCATTTGAAAAAATATTCCGAAATTTTCGAAAATTTTTTAAAAATTGAAAACAATATAAAAATTTTCGAAGATAAGCGAAATAAAAATTTTAAATTTCGTAACGACTTAAAAATTTTTCAAGATAATACAGAAATTTTGTTGAGATTTCTGGAAATATTTAAAGTGAATCTTCATTTTTTTAAATTAATTGTTAGGGAATATTTAAAAATAATTTGAACATCAAAGATTTAAAAAATTGTAAAAAATTTATCCGCAAGATTCTAGAACAATTTTAGGAACAATTCGACTCATTTAAAAAGAAAATTGAAAAATAAGTTTTTCCAAATTTCATTTTTTTGAAATTTTTTTTGAAAATTGCAAATGTTTGGTTTCAAATTTAAAAAATTGTTTTGAAAATTCGCCTTTTTGGATGAAGTCAACTCCTTTTTATTTAAAATTACAAATACATTTTTTTTAATATGTGACAAGAGTTTTAAACATTTCAAATTGTGTTCTGGAATTTAGGAAAAAAGTGTAGAAGACTTTAAAGCCAAATTATTTAATTAGAAGTTTTTTGAGCATTTTTAAAGGTTTCATGAGAATAAACAAATTTATTTCAGATTTCTGGGGAATTTTTAAATTAATTTTTAATTTAGAAAATTGTTGTTAAAAGAATCTTTTTGAATCAATTTCAAAACATTCCTAAAGATTTTCAAAATTGTCAACAAAGAGTCCTAAGACTTTGATGCATTCCTTTAAATTTTGCAGACCTAAAAAAAAATTCAGGAAAAACTGCAATTATTTAAAAAAATATTCAGCAATTTTGAAAAAATTTCGGAAATAATATAAAATTTTAGCAGATTTCAGTATTTCGAAAAATTAACTCGAAGAGAATATTTGAAAATATTATTATTAGAAAATTTTATTTTGTATTAAAAATTACTTTTCGTTTCAAATTATAATTTGCTTACATTTTTTGTTCTTTTTTGACTGAAAAATTTTTTTGATTGAAAATTCGTCTTTTGGTTTCAAAATTCATCTCTTTTAGTAAAAATTTAACATTTCCATACAAAAATTGCAACTTTTTTTAAATATTAGATTTTTTTTAGTTTTAATATCAACTATTATATTTTTCATTGAAGATTTCATATTTTTTTGGTTGAAAATTCAACTACTTGGTTGAAAGTTAAACCAGTTTCTTAAAAATTCACATTTTTGGTTCGAGATGCATAATTTCATTTCAAAATTTATTCTTTTGGTTCGAAGAATAACTATATTGCTGAAAATTCGTCTTTTTACGTGAAATTAATCTTTTTGGTTTGAAAAACTATTTTTTTCGTTGAGGATTTAACTATTCGAGTGAAGATTCAACTATTTAGTTGAAAATTATTTTTTTTTAGTAAACTTTTTTTTTATTTGAAATGAAAATATTGTTTGTGTAAAATATCACTTATTACATTTTCCGTTGAAAATTCATCTTTTTTATTGAAAATCACTATTTTGTTGCAAATTCATATTTTTGGGTTAAAAATTGAACTGTTTTGTAAAAAAATTCATCTCTTTTGGGAAATGTTTAATATTTTTGGGTTGAAAATACAACCGGTTGGAAATTTTGATTCGACATCTGAAATTTTTCAAAATCTTTTTCAATTTTCTCAAGAATATTAGAAAAATTATATTTATATAACCAAAAAAAAACAAATAAACAAATGATCACAAATGACTACAATATTTTAGCAGTAGAAAAAATTTAATTTAATTTCTAATCTACTTAATTCCATACTCGTTAATTTGTCTCAAATAAAAACAAGAACCTAATTCTTAATTGTTTTTCCTGCTTTTTTCCCCTTTTTCAAGCTAAATTTATAACAAGCTCAAGTCCAATTTTCAAGGCTTTAGTGAGGGATTAAGCTCGTCTCTCTGATCACCTCTCATTTATTGTCCCAGATCCTTTCCACGTTCTTGCCTCTCTCTCAATAGCTGGTATTCAATAAAACTTTCATTGTGAATTTCAGTCTACTTTTGACCGGTATATCCACCTTTTGAAAGAAAAATTCAGAGCAAAGAATCAAGAAAGTTCTTATTCAGTTCACATAGAGATTGCTTGGCGCAGGCAAAATTTTTCTGGGATAAAGTATGGATAAATTCAATCACTAGGGCGGCTACACACCCGAGAGAAACGGGATTTTATGATATTTTTATAGTTTATAAAAAGAACTTACTCGCAAGACATAGTCAGTCCCACCCAACGTTGGGTGGGACTGACGTTATACCTCAGTCCGGAATTCCAGGAAATATCAGATCTCGTTTAATTCCGTTGATTTTTATGATATTTTCATGGTTTATAAAAGAAATTGCTCACAAGAAATAGTCAGTCCCACCCGAAGTTGGGTGGGACTGACGTTATACCTGGTCTCACGCCTTACGACTGGCTTATTATTTTGAACACGATTTTTACTCGCAAAATACATTTCTCACGTTAAGTTGGTAGTTGGGCATATACTTTAAACAATAAATAATACAACAATAGAGTAGCCTCGAAATGGATTGAAAATTTGAGAAAAGGCATGCATGGGGAAAATAAGAAATGCATGATAAAGAGTGTCAGTGGAGTAAGAGACGCCTGAAACGAGAGAACTTGGGTACTAATGGGTCAGGGTGGAGAGCTTTATATAATGACTGGATTGGCGCAGTGTTGAAAGTTCAATAATTTTTGAAAATATAAATATTTTGTTGAAAATTCGTATTTTTTTTGGGCTAAAAACGAATTTTTTCAAATAAAAATTCAAGTATTTCATGTTTGGTAAAAATTTATATTTTTTAGTCGGAAATTCAGGTATTTTGTTGAAATTTTGTTTTTTGGGAAGAAATTCAGAATTTTTTCTTGAAATTTCATCTTTTTGGCTGAAAATTTAAGTATTTTGTTGAAGATTCAAGAATTTGGTTGAAAGTTTCTTTTTTTGGTGAACAATAATTTTGTTAACTAAGAATTAAACTATTCAATTTTTAGTTGTAAATTTATGTTTTTCACGTGAAAGTTAATTTTTTCAGTTCAAAATTTTTTTTTCTGCAAATTAATTTTTTTACCTGAATTTTAATTAAATGAGCCAATTCCAAAACTCGAATCTAAAAATATTCCATTTTTGACGTTATAAAATAGTCCCATTTTCGAAATTTCAATCTGAAGTCATTCAATTTCGAAATTCTTTAATACAAAATAAAAAATTGTTCAATTGTCAACGCCTTGAATTAGAAAAGATACAATGTCAAATCCTTTTTAATAAAATTGTCAAATTTCCAAAATTTTAGTCAAAGATCTTCATTTATTTTTTCAAAATTATTAGTTTTCTATTCAGAGCAATAAAAATTTTGCAGATTCCCTGAATTCCTAAAAATGTCTGAAATATATTGGATTTTCTGAATTCTCTCGATTCTCTGAATTCCTGGAATATTCTGGATTGGTGAATCATGGTAGAAAAAAAAATTTGAAAATGTAATTTTATACGAATATCGGACTTCGAAAACCTTACATGAGATTACCAATATCTATATTGGAAAATCCGGGAGCGCGGTGAGCCAATACAAAAATGAACTTGATAGTAAAGTCCGGCTAAAACATTTTTCAACTGTATATTGACATAATGTTATAACACATCATATCGAAACAGGACATAGAATTTTATTTCACAAAACAACCGTCATCGCAAAAACGTACAATATTATTCCAAGAAAACATAGAGAAGCAATCGAAATCTTAAAACACCTCCATAACGTCAATAGGGACAATGAATATAATACGAATCTGATTTGGCTCACCGTGCTCCCGGTTTTTTTCAAAGACATGATTTGCCAATCAAGTTTGACCACACCCCACCATGGGGCGCTCTGGCCAATCACAGGCATCGTAGGGAATACATATATAAGAACAAAAAAAACCTATCTCAATGATGTTTGTATTTTACACAGAAAGTCTCTGATTTATTTTCCTCAAAAGAAGAAAATCTTCAAATTGAATTTTGAAAATTTTTTGAGAGGTTTCAAGATAATACATAAATTTTCTTAGGATTCCTGGAAAAGTTTCAAATGATTTTTTATTTGATAAAATAATAATTTTAAGAGAATATTTAAAATAGATTTCAGAACAAATTTTAATTCATGAATAATAAATAAACAATTCAAAATTTGTAAGATAATTCTGAAAATCTCTAAATTCGTTGATTCATTCTTTAATTTAGAAAATTAAAAATGATAGCGTGGATTGACATATTTTTTCAAGTGTTTGGATTACACAATTCATAAAAGTTCAACAATTATTTATTTATTGATCGGTTAAATTGAAAACATTTAGGCTTCAGGGTCCTTTGGGGTGAAAATAAATAAATAATTTGATTTCACTTTTTATAAATGAATGATTTCTTTTAAATTCAAAGAAAGAAATACCTTCTTTTGGAAATGTAAATTTGGAATAACTAGAAAATTGGGCGCGCTACTCGCGCACCGATTACACTTTCCTTAGAAAAAAATCTACTAAGTAGAACTACTTTGTGAACAATTTATTTATTTTTGTTCATAATTCATCATTTGAGTTGCAAAATCTTTCCTTTTATTCAAAATTCAACAATTTTGTTAATATTTTTTTAAATTATTTTTTCAACTGAAAATTTAACTATTTGGTTGAAAATTCATGTTCTTTATTAAAAAATATTCTTTTTGGGTAGAAAACAAATTTTTTTGCTTCAAAATTAGTTTTTTTTCTATTGAAAATTAGTTTTTTACTAAAAATTTAACTATATAATATTTGTTAGAACATTAATCTTCTTTAATTCAAAATTCAACTTCATATTAGGTTAAAAATTCCATTAAAAATTAAAATATTTGGTTTAAAATTCATAAATTTTTTCAGCTCAAAATTTAACTTAATTTTTTATTGAAATTTTTTTTATAAACAGTTAATCTTTTTGGTAGGAAATTCGTTTGTTTGGTTTAAAATTCAATTGTTTTGCTGTAAATATATTTTATTTATTTGAAAATCTATTTCTATAACTATAAATTAAACTATCCTATTTTTGTTGAAAATTTGTCTTTTCTCGATAGACAATTAACATTTTTGGTTGAAAATAAAAATATTTGTTTAAACATTCAGGTACTTGTTTGAAAATGAGTTGTTTTCTTAAATCGAAAATTAATTTGTTTAAAGCAAAAATTTAAGTATTCCATTTTTGTCAAAAATTTATCTTTTTTAGTTGAAAATTCATTAATTTTTTTTAGTAACAATATAACCTTTCTGGTTGCAAATTCAACTATTAGGTTGAAAATTCTATTGAAAATTCATATATTTTGTTGAAAATTATTATTTTTTGTTGAAAATTATTATTTTCTGGTTGAAATTTCACTCTCTTGGTTGAAAATTAGTTTTTTTTATTAAAAATTAATTTTTTTAACTAATTTAACCTTTTAGGTGGAAAATTTAAGTATTTGGTTAGAAACAAATTTTTATTGAAAACTCAGCATTTGAGTTAGAAGTTGATTTATTTGGTTAAGAATTTAACAAATTTCGTTGGAAATTTTTTTTTTTTGTTGAAAATGAATTTTTCAAATTAAAAATTCAGATATTTTATTTTGGCTAGAAAGTTGATCTTTTTCAGTTAAAAATTCACTTTTTTTGTCGAAAACTCGTCTTTATAAGTCGAAAAATCTATTATTTTGGTTAAAAATGCATATTTTCGAGTTGTAAATTCAACTTTTTTCAAAATTTCGTCTTTATAACTTAAGAACTCAACATTTCAGAGGAAATTTTTTTTCTTTATCAATTGAAATATCTTGCCTGGTTAAAATGTAATTCTTCTATTGAAAATTTGTATTTTTTGGTTCAATTCAACAACACTTATTACCATCCTCTACAAAATGGTCAGTTCTTTTTTTTTCATTTCTGTTCCTATTTACTTTAATTTAATATAAGAACACCCGAAACGTCATTATCGTACGGCGTCCCAACCTTACTTTGCACAAGGATAAAACAGATTTTCTCCTTTTTTTAGACAGTAACCTGAAAAACTCTCAACGTATCAAGTTTGTAAACTTCACATGAACATAAATTTAATGTATGCACATTTTTTAAATTCAAATAAATAATTTTTTCCATTTCAGACGTCATTACCGTACGTTTTTTTTTCTAGAAAAATATTGTACTTACAGTTGAGTAATAAATAAAAAAATATTAGGCGTATCGTTTAATACAAGATTTTATAAAATCGAGCTTAAAATCACCTTGACAACAAAGACGTCATTCCCGTACGTGTGTTAAAAACCATTTTCGGGGTGAAAAAAAAATTATGAAAACCGTTACGTTACTTGCTTAGCGGTGTTTTATTTCATAAGTAGGTGACTTCTCATCATTAAAATTTGTTATTGTTTTATAAACATTAAAAAAGGTTAAACTTTAATATTTTTCTCGCATCATTACCGTACGGTACAATAGAACAGCGTACGACTGATTATATGCGCGTGCGCATGGATTCATTATTATTTCTTATCATTATTGCTAATATGAAATATAAAACGTGCAAAATTATATATACCTCAATTTAATTAGCCAAAGCTCTCTATGTGCATAAAATTTTCCGGCTAAATAGTCTCAAGTTATTTGCGCCTATTGGTAGAGGAAGTTTCTAGCTTTGATAATTTCTTATGCAGATAAGCGAAAAGCGCCTTTGGGAAAAGCTACTTGTATGTTTATGGGTTTTCCTAATTAACAGACTTTTGCATCTTATTAACTGATATAACACTTTTTTTAATTTCATAACTATTTTTCTTTCTCTTCATAACTAATTTATTTTAGATACGTGTATTTTCCGGAAAGCATAAGAAACATGCTTTTCCTTCATTTCCTCCAAATTATTAATTGTATTGAAAATTTTTTTATGCAATTTGTGGATTTATATGAATTAAGTTTCTTTCGGTTAAATCGTTTCATTGGAACTACCCTTCCCGAGAAAAATAAAAAAAAGTGTGAAACAAGTCACAAGATTTACTTTTTTATTTTATTTTTTCAATTTTAGTTAGTAATTGAGTGCGTGAAAAACATAAATCTTCATTTTTGACACTTAGAAACCCTCGCTGGGTATTTTTTTAAATGAAAAATTAAATGTATTTTCAATAACTATTTTCTACGATACTTTGCACATGTACAATAATTATTATTCATTTCAACAATTTTCATAAAGATATCCAGAGCTTGGCTATTGTTAAAGGAATAGGCATAATTTTTTGACCTTAATTAAAAAATCCTTAATTAATTAACCTAAGATATTTTTCCGATTACTTTTTTATATGGGACTAAGAAAAGTCTTTCTCATGACTATTTTATATGTTGCTTATGTACATTTACAAAAATGATTAATCATTTAAAATATTTCCATAAAAAAATGCATAGTTTGTCTATTTTTTAACGAATTAGCTCAATTTGTTTACAGAAGCAAAAAGAATGTAATTGAAATAAGCCTTTCTTACGTTACTTTGCAAAATCACAATAATTATTAATTATTTAAGCAATTTTCATGAACATATTCAGAGTTTCTTTTTTTTCAATGGATAGGCACAATTTGTTCATTAGGTTAACAAAGATTTTCTTTTTATGACTCCTTTTTTTGTTTTGTAAATTTGCAAGAATTATTCATTATTTAAACAGCTTCCATAAACTTTAAACTCTATAAACACAAACACAAACACAAACACAAACACAAACACAAACACAAACACAAACACAAACACAAA
>CAKNXH010001161.1:183490-202423 GCA_932178445.1 Andricus quercusramuli | reverse complement strand
AAAAAAAAAAATTTGGGCCGATTCGGGTTAATGCAACTTGCCAGCAGGGATTATTTAACTCTTAAGGCCTTTGACTTTCAATTTTCCAATTTTAAGCTATGAGTTGAAATTGTCCAATTCGCAATATTTTGGCTTGCTTCAATCAAACTTTTACAATTGAAGTAAGAATCGTATGCAAAATTCCAAACGTTACTATTGACTAATTGTTTTCGATGAATGTACTCATCAATCAACATATAAGTAAAGTAATATGAAAGGATTTTCCATACTGGAGAGACGCGTTCGTCTTTCTTTCCTTTATAGGCCACTGATATGGAAAATTGATTCGACTTACATATTAGTTTATCAAATTTTACAAGTGATAACAAATTTTCATTAAAAAGTCACAATTTTCGCGTTGTTCTACTTTACTGTATCTTATTGTGAAAATACATTCCCACTGGAGAAGATGGCAGTTCAGGAAAACATCAATGGTTATAAATGTAAATTCAAAGAACTTGAAGTCAAATGATAATTCATGAAAATATAATGACGACAAATCTTTATTCAGAAAAATTCAAATTAGAGCAAATGGTATGTCGGATAAATTATTTTGAATTCGGTAAATTAAAAATTCGAATAAATCAAAAAGATCCATAATAGTCGTTTAGTCACCTGAATTTCGATCAAATAAATATTTAAAAATATTTTTTTTGTCAAAGTATTCTATTTCCAGAGTCGCGTGCTCAAAAAGGTGTAACATTGAGACTTGAGGTGGAGGGAAAGAGGATTTTAGTGTCTGCTCCGTTTTGGGGAAGTACCGAAATAGAGCACTAGTTGGAATGAGTACGTGTGGGTTAATGTAAGTTCCAACGGACTCTTCATGGAGGGGTTGATGGCATCGCGACGGCATGCGTCGTGTATCCCGTGACGCATCTTGGCGTCTTCTATTGCTATTCTTATGCGCACGCTAGAGCATTTCTACTTTGAAAAAAAAATTTTTTTAGAAGCATACGCATGGCCACGAGACCATCTCGGCTCCACAGGTTTTCCATCTCGGGAACCACAACGAATCTACAACCACTTTTTTGCTTTCAGAATTCGAGGTCAAGAACCTCCGGTAATCTATTCGAAATGAGAGTATTCCAAATTTATATTTTCCAGTTTCATAATATTAAAACCTCATTTCATTAAATAAAATCAACATGACAATGGGGATATCAAATTCTCGAGTAAGATTTTTTTATTTATCTTCACTCAATAGGAGTTGATGAGTAATTGTAGTTTTGTACTTGATAAGCTTTAATTATTTTTAATATTTCTCTGCAATAAATTAGTAGACATTAACACTATATGAAAGGGGTGAGAATAAATTTTCTATCCTTTGAAATATTGTCGGGTCAAATACGATATTGTATACGATACATATATAATATATACTCCTATAATATAGTCTTTACAAATTTCTCCGCTTTCATCCGCCAGTTTTCTTTGAATGCTAAAAAAAATCGGCCAATTTGAGCGAAACCGGTTGATATTTAAACGCGATGATATGTTACAAACACCAGTTCTCGTTTGAAACAGAAAAAGGGCATAAGCGTCAAACATTTTTCCAAATTTTTCTTCTTCATAAAATTTTTTGTACATAATTTTTTTAATCAAATTTTTCTTTCAAACATTTTTTTTTACAAAATTTGATAATATTTTGTTTTAAGATTCTGTTAAGACTTGGCGTCTTAATCGGCAACGATACCCTTCCTTATAGGCGTTCGGCGCCTACTTTGACTATTTTTATTTCATAAATAAGTATTAATCGATCATTTAAGAATACTCACTCATCTATCAACTAATTTTCAATTGTTTGAAGAAGTTCAATTCGTTTAAACATTTGTTTTTGTTAGGCAAGTCGCGAAATGAACGTACTTTCTAGATGTTATGAGTTCTTTAATAAATTATAACAATGCCTTAATTTATTTTTGAAAACTTACAAGTATATTCGTATTATATTTAAGAAGCAAGAACATTTTTTGAATAATTTAAATTTGCTCAAACGATTGCAAGTATTCTTAGAAAACAAATTACTACTTGAAAAATTTTTCATTTGTCGGAAAGCTGATGAGATCAAACATTTTTCCTCCTTTTTTGAAGTAAACTATAGACTTGAACTTGAATATCATCGTGTTTAAATGTTGGATTTATAAAAAGCTTACTTTTTTCCAAATGAGAAACTTAATGATCTTTGTACGACCCCTAAATTTTAAGCGATTGCGCTCAAATGTAAAGGAAAGTTTTTGGGCATTCGAACAAAGCAAAAACCGTAAGTAATTGATAAATTGATAGGCTATTAAATCGTTGTTAACAATGATGTATAAGAAATACTTTAAGTTTTCAAAATATAGCCTATAAATCCGCAGTAATAGGGACCCAGTAATAAGTGCACACAAGTATTATTTCATTTTAAGATATGAATTGTATATAAAGTAAATTTGCTATTATCTTATCATTTGTTTAAAGTAATAGGGCCGCAGTAATAAGTACAGTTTTTGTTCATCCGCAGTAATATTTACAAAACTACTTTTTATTTAAATGTTAAATATTTACGGACATTCCTTTATATTGTGGCATTTATATTATTGTTTTTTTATGTACAAAATACGTCCTACTTTTGAAGTGAAACAAAATAGGTTTTTGTAACGCACGCACGAAATGTTCGCTTTTCGAGGCATGTATTGCGTGCGGGAAGTGACCAATTCCAAAGCCGTGGTAAAAAGCAGTTATAAAAAGACTTTTTCTAGCTGCTGCGCTTGCGCTCTTTGAGCAAGATTACTTTTTCTAGCTGCTGCGCTTGCGCACTTCCAGCCAGATTACTTTTTCTTGCTGTTGCGCTTGCGCATTTCAATTCAGATTTACTTTCCAGGACTGCCGAAATAATCTCACTTCATTATGATTTGACGATTGAGAGACTGATTGTGAGTAGTGAATAGTGATTGGACAAACTCGAAGTGATAAGTTACCATAAATGACTGATAAATTACCATAAGTTACCGATAAATTACCGAAAATTTCAGAAATTTCTGGATACTTGAAATTTCCGAAAATTTATCAATTTTCCATAAATTTCCGGAAATTTGGGAAATTTAGCAATTTTCCATAAATTTCCGGAAATTTAGCAAATTTCCATATATTTCCGGAAATTTTTTAATTTTTTCCAAAAAAAAATTATCTATCTAAAATTTCCGGTAATTTAGCAATTTTTCATAAATTATCGAGAATTTAGCAATTTTCCATAAATTTCTGGAAATTTTTGAAATCGTTCCAAAAAGCTTTGGAGACCAGAAATTTCCGATAATTTAGCAACTTTTCATAAATTTCCGGAAATTTTTGAAATTTAGCATTTTTCGGAAATTTTTGGATTTTTTCCAAAAAGCTTTGGATACCTTGAATTTCTGGGAATTTTCGGTGATATACATATACACCGGAAATTTCCGGAAATTTTTGGTAATTTTACAATAAGTTTCCAAAAATTACCGTGAATTTCCAAAAAAATTAATCTTATTGTTTCTCAAATCGAACATTTTCTGCATTTGTTACAAAAAATATCGTGTGCAACAGGTGCTGAAAGTAGACAGTTGCAACTCTTGTGAAGTTTACAGTACTTGCCATCGGCTCATCTTTGGGTCGTTTCCGGCTTGTCTTCGGCTCGTTTACAGCTCGCCTTCGGCTCGCTTCCAACTCGCCTACGACTCGCCTACAACTCCCCTTCGACTCGCCTCTGGCTCATACAGCAAACTTCACACTCGTGTGGAACTGCCTACTTTCCGCACTTGTAGCACAATATACTATTCATTAATTCAATGCACATTAAGAATATTAGTTAAATAAAGTGAGACTAATGCTTTACAGCCAAGTAATTCTTTCGAAACTGCAAGTTTCAAATTTCTGATAATTAAAGTACTTTTTCTATAATTTGCGAAAGTGCCAGTTGTGCCACCTGTTTTTGGTGCAAAAAATGACCGATTTCTTATCGTTGACGTGCCGCATGCGCAGTGCCGACCTTTCCGGGCAACAGTGAAAAAAGTGGACAAATGCAGTGGAAAAAGTAAATGGACGCAGTGACAAAAGTGAGACACAGTGAAAAAAGTAAATAAAGTGCAAACTACTTCGTGTTACTCCGGGTGTGCTCGTGCATCGTGCGCAGCCAACTTCATTCTATTTTTCGACTCCGTCCCTAACCTAAAACACCGTCAGTTTCTCCGAAAATACGGTGTTATTGTTGCGTCAATCGACAAAAAATCGCCTTCTTTTTACACAAAAAACAGGTAAACAAAAAGTAGCACTTTTTAAACAAATTACAGAAAAAGTATCTTGTCCCACACATTGAAAAAGCGACGATTCTAAAATTCATTTTGCCGAATACCTATACAATCTAAAACTCGTGTGATAGCCGGGCTAACTTCACACTCGTTTTAAATCTCTCGCTTTTTCAACTTGTAGCACAATATACTATTATCTTACATTATTCGTACATGTGTCCAGACAGATGTTGAAATGTTGAGAGAAGTGAAATAATGAACTAGAAATTAAAAATTAAAATTCTATTCTGAACTTATTACAATTCTGACCCATGTGAGAGCTAATAATACATTTATATCGAAAAAAATAGGCCCGCTTCGCGGGCACATTCTCATTGCGCGCTTGGCGCGCGGCTCGCTTCGCTCGCAAGTTTGAGCGCGCCTAGGGCGCGCGACTGTTGGTTCTCGCGCTTCGCGCTCGACAACGTATTTACCTCGCGCTACGCGCTCGGTCTTTACATTTCCCACACATTTGTACACAGACCTTTTGAAATTAAAGGTCAAAGCATGAACAACTGTAATTTCATCGTTGTGAATTCTCTTTTGTTGAAGCTCCTTCGGCTTAAACGAACACATTCTTATCACGTATCTCGTGCTTCGCACTCGATTTTGTCCAAAATGTGAGCTTTTCTACATTATGTTCAATACTATTATATCTAATGTACATTATATTTATTTCTGTACCTCGATCTGGTACTATGAAGAGGGTTCTCAAAGCACCTACGGCCTTGACGATTACATTCTCATTGCGATACTCGCTGTTCGCGCTCAGCAGCTAGGCTATACAGAAGATTGCTTTTGAAAAATAAAACCATGTGAAAACTAGTGAAAATTCTGATTAAAATTTTTCAATCTACCAGAAAATTTATTTTTCTACTTTTTGAAAGTTTTCAACATTTTGAAAAGTATACAACTTTTCTAATTTCCATCGAAATAAAAAATTTCATTGAGATAATTTTCAATTCTTTCACCCATCTGTAAGAAACTTTCACAAAAATTTCTGAAACTGCAAAAAAATTTTTTTTTCAAAATTTGAAAATGTTCTAAAATTTTTAATTTTGGTTGGAAATATCTGGTTAACGTACTTAACCTTCATTTTAAGACCCTTAAAAAGTTTACCAAAGGCTGACTCGATTGGACGAATCCTTCAAAAGTTAGCGTGGCGACAACATTCAGGTAACCATACAGACATACAGACAGACAGACATCGACAAAATTTTATGATTTTCGGACTCTGGGAGTGCCGGAACATAAAGATCCGTTAAAAACCAGAGATCGAAAATTTGGACGAATACAATACAGTCTCATGAATGAGAATGTAAAAAGGAAACGTAATTAATGAAGTAGATGTCGTTAGTTTTCAAGAAGGTTTACAGAACTATTGTGTCTATTATATGAAATTCTAAAAATGTTGCTTTTGACTCGAAAATTGTAGCGATGAGCACCACGAAACCCACCTGTTAAATCACAAGCTTTCATATACGAATAAGGATACATTAAATGTAACCTGCTCGTAACATTTTTAAATACGTCTATCAATCTGAATCAGTGAAGTTGTACTTATTTAGTTATTATATGGATGAACAAAAAAAATGTCTTCTGGATTTATTTCAATTAGAGGAAATTCTAGCCATGATTAGAAAACATATGATAGGATTTTTCATAAACGATATATAATTATTCAATAAAATGAGATAGTAGAAATTAATCAACAGGTTCTCAATGCTTGTAGGCTGATGATTATTACACACAAACATATATATCTGTGTCTGCTGCCACATAAAACGTGCCTCGGAATAAAAGTACGAGGCACGTAAAAAAAGTCAACGCGTCCGAACATTATAAGGGAAGCAAAGACACGGGGGAAAAGTTTTTCGTAAAATTTGTCAGCTTATGAGAAATAAACCAAGGAAAAAAATTATTACTCTTGCAGATTCTTGCACTAATGCAAAATATAGGGTTTTATGTTGATGTTAAAGTAATTTTCTATAAATTTCGAAATTGTGTTTTTTTTTTAGTTTTTTTAGGAGAGAGTTAGTCTGGGGAGAAATGGGCCAGAATGTTTCGCCTTGCACGACCAACTCCAAAGTCATGAGATTGTTAAAAATTTTATTTTAGGTTTTTCTCTCTCAAAAACGTTTGTGACTTTCTTTATTTTTTTGTGCACAAATTCGTAAGTAGCACTACTTTTGTTTTCAGGAAATTTCAAAAGCACGCTTCTAATTTTCTGGACATCCAACTGGTCACCCTTCACGAAAAAAAAACGGTTTCATTCTTTAAGGCATTCTTTATGACTCATAGACAATTTTCGTAGTCAGCAGAAAACCCTACACAGTGGATTAGGAATTTAAATCACTTTGAGAACGTTCCAGGAACGGTTTCCGAAAAACGTTTTCGTAACGTTTATGGAACGCGCAACATTTTGTACAATTAATCATTTTTCAACTTTTTTCTTCACGCTGACAAGCTTCTGCAAAGTATAAACGTGTTTAAAATTATAATATTTCAAGTCAATTTACCGCTCTTGATTCATTTATCACTTGCCTTAATATTCGAATTGTTTTAATTTTTCAATTGGAAGCACGTTTAACGTGACAGTAGCACAGCCTAAAATTATTGTCATCAAAGGATTACCTTCTTTTCTATTTTGATTTGATTATTATCTTTATAGTAATTATAATAATTGTTTAATGGAAAAATGACAGAGCTGAGCAGAAATTGAAATTAACGAAAAAAGAAAGCCTTTTGAAAACTAAAGTTATATAAATTTAAATATTCAATAAAAGACATTCTGAAAATCACTGATATGAATAACAATCATACCTCGAACAGTTTCCTGAAGCTCCTCAGTGCCATTGTACCGGCGGTGGGTGATAAGAAATGCCCTCGGCATCTTTATGATGAATTCTGCTGCACGATTAATTTTTTTCCTCAAACCGCGCGTGTCATACCAGCACACAGGACCAATTGTCACCACTGGAACAACTCACTTGTGAACACCACTTCGTAAATTTTTTTCTGAGCCTCTTCGCGACAGAACTAATTATAAGAATGAGGTTGAGACGTTGAATAAGGTACCGGTTACCAAGTTGTCGAGATGAACCTAATTGTAAGTTTCGATCGGAACACTTCGGAAGGACTCTCGAAGAACCCTTGGGGAGGGTGCATACGCCTCGAGTGTTTCGGACGTAATAATTGGTACGGCTAAGATTCGGGACTACATATAGAATCAGAGTCTCCCTCATCCTCCCCCACCCCTTTGCTGCTTTGCTCCTGCTTCTACTTCTTCAGCTGCTGCTCTCTGAGCACAACACCACGCGCCCACGAGTACCGGTACCGTACCCAAGTCGTGCTTGCTTTTAACTACATACACATAGATATATGCATAGCTGTTGTGCCTCTTCGTGTGACTGCATGTATATATGAGATTCTGAACCAACTCCCAGGCAGAAAACACCACCGCGGAGAACAGATTGAAACGATTCGAATCATCAACGCATGCAGTAGCGATGGCATGTGCCGACCACCCTCGGGCTCACTCGGGCTGCTGTCAGTCCTCCTGGAGAGAACAAGAGCAGATTTTAGTTGTGGATTGCATTTTTTACACGTATCTGAGACATTAAGGGATCTCAAAACGAAACTAAAAGGACTTTTTGCTTTTGGTCAATTATTTGATAGAATATCAATTAACTGGGCCCACAGGTCTATGTAAAAAAATCACTTTCGAATTTTTGCCATTTTGACGAACAAAAAATATTCAAGGGAGATCTCCCTAACAGTAAATAATGTAACTACCTCTCTCAATCTGAATTTGGAGAAAACTGCTAATTATAATAGCACGAATCCGTCTACCAAGTACTAACTTCTTTAGAAAGAATGTTTACTTATTCTTAGTTCAATTTACTTACCAAACATTTAGATTGAGTGTTAAAAGAAAATATCATGTAAATAAATGAAAATAAAAAATTTACTTTTCTAGTTCCAACATTTTTTACTGTGAAATTAAGTTTATGAATTCACAATACTTTATTTGTACAGGGTGTAAAAAAAAGTGCTTCTGAGACCAAATAAATTACAACTTGTAAATCACCAAACAAAATATTTTGATTTTCGTTCAAATACATTAAGTACATATATTCATATGATTATTGACTTATTGTAAATAAAATATAAATCAAAAAAGAATTCATCTTTTTTGGTAAAAATTTCATTTTGTTTGTTTGTTAATAAATAGTATTAACCTAATTGATATTAATGCTGCTAATAATGTTATAATGGAATTTTCTAGATTCAAGTAGTTTTCAAATAAATTTAACAAACCAATATAGTTAATAAATAACATAAGAGTAGCATACATTTTTTCCACATCGCCAAAAAAGTTTTCTTCAGTTTCTCCTTGAGTCCAGTAATAGTTTAAAGACAGCATTTCTCGTTTCAGGTTGTTCCTTAATCTAATTTTAAAGGGAGGCATTTAAACTTTATGCCACTGTTCCTACTTTTGAACAATTATTAGACAAAGTAATAATCGCATGGCGAGATTTTTACGATAGCTTTTTTTACCTGAAACGCTTTTTACTTTTTTGTTTCCTGTGAGCAGATATGTAGGGTTTGCAATTAGATCCCGACAAAATAGCTTCAAATTTAGAATAATGATTTCAATTTTTCAGTAGATTTCAGAAAATTTAAGCAAAGAAACTCCAGAGAAATCAATAGAATTTCTGTACAAAAATTGAAGGCTTGGTTTCAATGAGGTTAAATCCAACCTACTGTCATGAAGTAACAAAACAATAGGTGAAAGTTCCTCTACCTTGAAAGCTAATATCTTCGTCATTTTGAAAGCAGTTAATCCAGAAATGAAAAAAAAAAGTATTCATTTCTACTGCACTTTTGTTTTATTTCAACTCATATCTAAATTTACTTAGGAAATTCTAAACACTAATTCTAGGAAACTTGAGGATTTCCCCACTAAAATATATCCGCTTTAACAGTGGGGATTAAAACAAAATCAAATTCCCTTCGATGCAAAACGCTTGACTATAACTATTGTCTCTGACCTCACAAGGGATATAAATGGTAATTTTCAGTTGCCCAATGCCTGTCTCAAGACTCGCCAAGTGAAGTCTTTCCTCCCCTTTTTTTTTTATCGACTACGTTCCACACCACCTCATTCTCTCCCCCTTCTTAGTCACCCTCAAATCAGGATTCCATGAAAAAAGATACAATTTAATATAATAATAATGTACATTTCCATAAATATACGTTATTAATATAATGGATACGTATCGTAAATCAGAAACCAATGAATAAAATAATCAAAGATGAGATTTAAAAAAATGTATTTTCAATTTTCTTCAAGAAAGGGTCGCCATTTTATAATTTTTGAAAATATTTAAAGTTTATTAGAGACCTTTCACAGGACTTAGAATTCCCTAAAAAATGCAAGAAAACCATGAGCTGATATGTTCCAAAAATATTTTATAGAAAAGTTGGATCAATTTTGTTATTTAAAAAATTTCAAAATCCGCAGAATTCATATTTTTTAACCAAAACCTGAACAACCCTTTTAATTTTGTTCATGGAACGACAAAGCACCCAATTTTATTCAAAAACTATAATAGTAAAACAAAGAAAATTCAATTTCTTAAAATAGTTACAAAAGGGGTTTTTTCATGATGTTTAAATGTGATTTAACAGGATTTCAAGGGTTCTGCAGTAAATTTATCGAAATATCTGCAAGAAAATGTTTGTTGCGTATAAAAATATTTTTAATATTCTTTTTTCATTTGAATGTGAACGTTCAATGCAGTTTGTCATGATTTTTCATTTTATTGGACAACCAAAACCTCACTTATTTTGATGGGTATCACCATAGAAGGGACCACTTTTCAACTGATTTTTAAAATTGAATGTTTAATATGAAAATGTTTCAAGTTGAACATTTCGAACTAACGACCTGCCAAATTAAGAAAGTTTATAATTTGAGGGGCTCAAAATTATGAAATTTTAAACTGAATTCATAACAAACCTAATGTATTAATACTTTCTAACGGAATAGGTAGTTTCTTGGTGCTAGCAAAAATAATAAAAATATGTAAATTGATTTGAATTTTACATATAAAAAGGTGAAAATTGCGCGGCTTCCTGAAGTTTATATATTGAAAATTTACAAACCAATTTCAAGAATAAATCATTTTTTATATAGAATACTTCCGTGCTAAAATGTAAAAGTAAAATCAAGCTTATCATAAATTAAATATTCGTTATAAGGATCACGGGACTACCCAACTTGCCAACAACCTGCTTTTGGTCCACTTCACTTCGAAGTCTATTTTATTAAAAGCTTAATTGGATTAAAACGAAAAACAATATTCATTCAGACACAGTAAGCGGCATTCAGTAAAAGAACATTTTTTATAAATAAACTTATTACATAAGTATATTTAGATTACAAAACAAATGGTATGGCAAGAAAATGTAGGGTAGTGTTTCTCAGAATAAAAATAATGGAATGATAAAAATGAGATCAACAGTTTCCCACACAAAAATTGACAATCGATCTTCCAAAATAAACCTATACCACCTTTTGGACGAATCATTATTATAAAAATTGAGAAAAAGACCTCGTTTTTTTAAAAATAGTAAACTTCTTCATCACTCCTTCAATTGTAAATGTGAATCATACTTGTTTATAAATGTTTAAGCCTTACATAAAATCGTTTTCTGATTGGATTGTCAGCATGCGTCTACTGCTCGTTAACCGCATGCATGGTCCCCAGCAACTTTTATAAGAAAAAATCTGCTTCCTTGACGTTTATTTCCCCTTTCTTTGTAGTAGTATAGCAAAAAAATGTGTACGATTCCTACCGCTACCAAGTGGGATTCATCCTAACGCGCACTGGCTTTTGGTACTGACAAGAAAGAACCAAAAGAATCTGATGATGACTGACACTTCCGCATTTATACCTTCTGAAATTGTCAGTTTGTCACTTAGAAGCATTCCGACATTTCTTCTTTTTTTTAAGTTTTATATTTTAAGTCCTTAACTTAATCATAATTAATTTCTTAACGCCAACTTTAGAATATGAATAAAAAGAATCAAGAATTAATGTTCCTTCAAGCACAAAACCAAAAAGCTACTATCTTTTTCTTTATTATGAATTAATTTTTTTCAGCAAATTATATTTAAATGTTCAAGTAGGTATACTAACATATTTATAAACTACTGAGACAACTGCTTGCCATATAAAAATGCGTATCAGAGTACTTTAAAAATGTTTGTTGATTTTTTTCTAATTAAAGGCTTCTCAAATTTCGATTAAGTATCAATAAAAAATTGTGGAAATAAATTTGTATTCTTATATTAATTTACCAAATAAAAAATTATCATAATATCATGGCCAACAGTAAAATAAACATTTTCTTTTATCTGAAATAATAATAAGCAGAAAAAAATAATGCTAAGATATATAATTAAAGGATTTTAAATTATATTAATACATGTTTGTAATTGCGATGGTTTCGTTAAAGTTTTCAAATTTTGTGCCATTATGTAATATGTATATGTATACCAAGAACGGGCAGAAAATATACTGAATACAAAACCAAAGCTAATAAAAATCCCATCCGTATCTAACAGGATTTAGAAGAGTTGAAAAAATATACACTGCAGAGATAAATAAAGCAGAAGAGGAAGCAGTGGAAAAAATACAAGGACAGGAGTTTGGCTTCCAGCAGATTATTCTTCCAGAATCCGGAGCAGCGTCTGTGTTTGTTTCTAGTATTCTAGACTCGATTCTAGACATAACAATAAGATATGAATACCTTGAAGAAAGATATGTATTTCATCAAGAAGAAATAAATTTCCAAACTTTGGAAATATTTTACAACATTTTCCAAATCAAAGTGAATTAAAAGTTAATTGAATTTATTTTTTCGTTAATTAATTCCATTGAATTAACAATAAACTTCAGTAAATTTCGGCAAAATAAGCTGTAGATTTTACTGAAATTAAAGTTGGTTTCAATTATTATTTTTTCACTGATGCATATTTTCAGAGCTGAAATTACGTATTTGTTCAGTTAACATCGTATCGGTTCAATCCACCTTCAATTCAACTTATAATAAAAATAAGATACCTTTAAATTCGTTAAAATAATTCTACTTTTAATTCAAATTCATTAAATATAATTTCAATTGAGCGATATTAGGTCACCACGAAATGAGTTCACTTAAATTCAGCTGAACAAACAGTAAAAATGATTAATATAATGAATATATTGATCCGTTAAATATATTGTAAAATTCGTTTAATCTAAAAGATGCCATCATTTCACAAACTCGCGTTATTTTCAAGCAAATCATATATTTCTGATCTGAGTGAACCGTAAAAGTTGTTTGCTATGCTAATATAAGTGCCTATGCAGTATAGATAGACCTCATCAAAAATGATCTATAATGTTCGCATACTTGAGTTAAAGTACCGATAGATAAACGTTTATTTTTCAGCCTGCTGGCCTTAAAAAATTGACTTGCTTACACATCCATTTTTTACAGAATTTTCTTAAAACTAACCCTTAAAAACTAACATCCTTCCATTCCTTATCTCTAAGCCGCACGCTCGTATCGCCTTGCCTTCCTCGCTTCGCCTCGCTCGCATATCCCTACTTTTTCGCATTGCCTCGCTTGCCAACCTCTGTTATCGCTCTAATACCTACTACTTATCTACTATTTACAATATTTACATGTTACTTATATCTACTTTCTCTCCTATTTACAATCTTTCCTTCTCCACTCCTCTTCCTCCTTCCTTCTCTTCATCTCCATCTTACCCAACACTCCCTTCACCCATGCTACTGCCCTTTTTTCCCCCTTTTCATGCAACAATACCTCCATGCTTATCTCACTTCTTTCCACCTCCACGCACTCCTCCAACCAGTGCTCCACTCTTGCATCCCCCTTTCCACACAGTTCACACATCCTCTTCTCTCGCGAGAGCCAGAACCTATTGAAGCCCTCCATGCACCCACACCTCATCCTCGCTATAAGCTCCTGACTTCCTTTCTCTCCTTTCTCACATAGATATTGCGCTCTTGCACTTGGCATAATCCACACATAGTTCCCGTTGAATCTTGACTCTCTTATTCTCTCTTCCCCTTCTGTCTTCTCTCTCTCCATGCCGTTTTGCTTAACCACGTCATAAACCTTCCTTCCTTCCTCGTGCATCCTTCTCACTTCATCCATCTGCAGTCCATTCATTCTAAAATACCTTTCCCTCTCATCTATCTATAATGTTCGCATACTTGAGTTAAAGTACCGAACATAATATAACTTTTGATTAGGTCTATAATGCATATAGTCACTCATATCAGTGCAGTACACAACCTTAACCGTTCACCCGGATTAGAAAAAAACATTATTGGCTTAAAAGTAACGAAGAAAATTAAATTTTTCGTAATTTTTGCCATTTACTCAGAGAAAAAAGTTTTGTTACACAGAATTATTTGGCTGCAATATTGGGTGAACTTAGTCGCATAAGGAAAAATTTTGGCGCAAAAGGATGCCTGTTGAGACAAATGAAAACCCTCTCAACCTTGAATTTGAAAAGAAATTCCTCTTACGTCAAGAAACATGAGGTCTGTACTCATATTATACAACTTTAAACATTCACCCGAAGTAGAAAAATATTAATCGCTTGAGAATAACGAGAAAAATTCAAACTATCGTGATTTTGACCTTTATTTTGACTCATAATCATAGAAATTTTGATAGGAATGATCTATAGACCCGTGCAGAAATTTCGATAGGGCTCTAGTGGGGCTCCGACGAATTTTCCCTATCTCTAATCGGGTTCTAGTGAGGAAAACTAGTCGGGCCTCCATCTAGAACGTAACGCTATGGCCATAGGGGCACCGCTAGATTTTCTAGTAGGGTTCTAGTGGGGGTCGCCCGCCTACAACCTCATTTAAGAGAAGGGTCCCTACAAGGCCCCTATGTTTGATTTAAGTTAGCAGCTAGGAGATTCCATCTTCCTTCTCAGTCTTTGGCGTTGAGAAGAATATTTTTTAATTCCATTAGGTAGACTTTCTCATCCATATTTTGGCCCATTGAATCTTTACGCGTGTTGGAATTAGCAGCTGAAATAATAATAGTTCACTAAAATATGCCAATTGCTGAATTATAATTCATTGATTTTCATTTTTATACGTACCCCGAATTTTATAAATTTACTTATTTGACTTTTTCTGTATTATAATATAAGAGAATAACATTTTTAGGTTGTGGTATTATTAGATTATAATTACTGTCAAATTATTCGTACAAATACAATATATTCAATTATTATTACAATATTTACCTTCTACGTGATCGTCGGATCGTCGGTTCAATTTAGAAAACCTAGACCAAAGCAGTTATTTAAAAATGATCCTGTTTCCGAATTTTTATCTTTGTATGATATAGAATATTAAATAAGAAAATGCTGCCGTATATGAATTAATTTGTTTACAAATAAGCAGGAAGGAAGCGAGAGGTAAGTACAAATTATTATGCAATTCAAAAATTTTAAATACTTGACCGAACTGTTTTGGACATAAAATAAAACCTTTACATGACTTTTTAACGCAAGGCCAATGTTGAACATCGTTCTTCAACAATTTGTGGAAAAGAAATGTATACATATTTATATCCATTTTTTACATTTTTATATCAGCGTTGTTGCAGATCGCACGGAGAAAACAAGACATGAAACAGAAACTATAACAAGCACAACAAAGAACGCAGTGTACGCCCTACTAGTAACACGTACAAACTGTTAAATTTTTCAGAAATTCGAAAATATTAACCTCCGCTTCTTACCACCCCTACCCCTTACTCTATTCATGAGCTTATTCATTTGTTCGTGGAGTGGGTGGCGAAACGTCGAGATGAAACTCAAATACTGTCCGTCCAAAAAGTTGAGGCACCGCGATTTTTGTACAGATTTTCCTGAAAATCTCAGCAGAAAAAAATTCTAAAAATATGAGACAACATGCATGTTGCAGGTGAAGGTTTTGCCAATACTGATACAGAGTTTCATAATTTTCAGATGATTAGCGATTATTTCCGCTTGAGTGAAAGGTGAAAAAGCATAATAATCATATGATCATTTCAGAATACTCAACTTTGAATGCCTATAAGTCACTAACAAAAAACCGTGAAAAATCTGCAAAAAATATGCCCTGATGTGGAAATCGAGTCAGGGCCAGACTCAACATGAAACACGTAGCCACCTCGGAGCCATATCTAGGGGCCCGATCAAACGCCCGATCTGTCCCCAGTCTGGCCCCTATTATTTACCCGAGTTTAGCCACATTATTTACTTTTCTAGTAGGAATTAAAATCCTTCAAAATAATTATAACAGGATATTAAATGAAAAGCCAAATTAATAGGATTGAGCTTTATTTTAACTACAGCTTAAAAATAATTAAAAATGGTTATTTGGACCTCCGCTTCCGATTACCGTCCCAGTCTTTTGCATTCCAGAAGACGTTGTTCATGTGGGACAGCACTTCCTCTTCGGTTGCATTGAATTTGTCAAAATTTTATTACATTTCTTCATTTCAATCCACAAATATTATCCCTTACCCCGTCATTGGAGCAGTAACATGTATAACTTTAAACGTAGAATCCAAAATATAACCTCAAAATTGCAACTATTTGTTTTACAAAAGAACGCTACTGAGCGAAAAAATATCAAATAATGATTTTATTGACTAAAATGAGGAAATCGAATGTTTAGGTTAGAACTTGGATCCAGTACAATACAATTAAATATATCACAAAATGTAATAATACCATAAAAAATGTAATACCATAAAAGACTTACCTTCGTTGCTTTCGTTTTCATCGCGTAAATACGGAATTTTGCTGATGGCACGATGTTTGCGAACACGCGGTGTGCTCCTTAATTTTGGCATTTATTATTAATGTGTTAAGAATATATTATACGGTCGAACACTCCCAGAACATTTGCAACACAACACCACGAAGGAAAAGAAAAATTAAGGTTATGTTCGTGATTATATTACATCTAGCGCATATGGCTTAAGATGGCGCTGCGAAGATGCTATATGACGCCACAGTACATAATCCGGTCTGGTACGAGTCAGGGCCACAGAATTCTTCCTATCAGGACCAGATAGTACACATCGGATCAGGCCCTAGTCGGTAATCGGTAATATATATGGCGATTTCTGCACGAGTTTTTGTGCCCAGTGGTGATATTTAGAGTCAGAAATAATACTACTCCTAATTAAGTTATTGACAAAAGAGTGGAGAGGTGTCATCTCCGGAACTAAGGAATGTACAGAGATGATTCTTGAAGCAAATTACACATTTTTGGCTTCTGACAATGTTGTGCGTATTACCAACGAGCAAAAAGTTGCACTTGAATGTTCAAAAAATTATTTTCTTCTTAGAAAAATACAAAAGGCTTAACGATGATCGAGGCTACCGCACTCTCTCAGCATGGGACCTTGCTGGTGCTACTGTTGCACGTGCAAAACGACCTCTTCTCACACTCACACAGTTACACAGCCCCTAAGCCCTGATGCAAAAAAGAGATACGGTTGCCTTGATTAAAAAAATTCACAAAAATTCAAAAATTTAAAAAAAAATCAAGTCCAACTTTTTTCTAATTGACAATACATACAACATTGTCAGGAGCCAAAAATGTGTAATTTGCTCCAAGAATCATCTCTGTACGTTCCTTAGTTCCGGAGGTGACACCTTCCCACTCTTTTGTCAATAACTTATTAGCAAATTATTATTTCTGACTCTAAATATCACCACTGGGCACAAAAAGTATTAACGAAATCCATATATTTTTCGCACATTTTTCATAATTTTTTCCAGTGACTTACAGCCATTTAAAGTTGCGTTTTCTGAAATGGTCTTATGATTATTATGCATTTTCATCTTTCACTCGCCCGGAAATAATCGCTAATTATCTGAAAATTTTGAAACTCTGTATCAGTATTGGAAAAACCTTCACCTTCAACATGCATGCTGTCTCATATTCTTAGAATTTTTTTCTGCTGAGACTTTCATGGAAATCTGTACAAAAATCGTGGCGCCTAAACTTTTTGGACGGACAGTGTAGGACAAAAGTGACCACGGGCTGCAATTCGGTGACCACGGGCCGCAACTCAGTAACGGCCAAATGCACGGAAAAAAAGGCTTTGTCATTTTAACAATCTAATAATTTGTTACTGAAAATAATGTTGTTTTATCAAATGACATGATTATATTGACAAATAAAACATAGTTAAAATAACAATGCCGACTTTGTTAATTCCATAACAAAACCTGTTTACTGAAATAACAAACTCACATTGTTACCATGAAACCAATTCATAACTAACAAAGTTATTTGTTACTCTGACAAACAGGATTATTTGTTACATTAAACATTATTTATTAAAATTGAAAATATTTCTTAATAATTATATATTATATTATATAAACAAATAAATTTGTCACTGTTACAAAGATTTTCCTAACAATGCCAACTTTGTTAATTTAACCCATTTTTTTTAATAGTCCAATCTTTACAAATTTATTTTGTTGAAGTATCAATTTTTTTTTTACATTGACAAAGGACGAATTCTCATCTAAATAGTTGAATCTTTGACAAAAGAGATTCATTTTCTACCAAAAAGTTGTATTTTCAACAACAAAAAAATGCAATTTCTATCTAAAAAAAGAGGAATTTTCATGAAAATATGTACATAAAATTTCAATGAAATAGTTAAGTTTGAACTAACAAACGTAAATTTTATACCGAAAATGGAATAGTTAAATTTTCAGTTAAAAAAGTTAATTTTCAACCAAAAAGATGAATTTTCAACAAAAAATGTAATAGTTGATATTTCAAACGAAAAATATTCGAATTTTAAATCTAGAACAGTTGAATTGAATAAAAAAATATTTCAATTTTAAATCTAGAACAATTGAATTAAATAAAAAAACACGAATTTTCAACAAAAATGTTGAATCCTTAACTAACGTAGACTGGTTTTCAACCAAAAAGTTGCATTTTTAACCAAAAGGATTAAATTTCTACTAAAAAAGACGAGTTTTCAATAAAATACATAAATTTTCAAGCAAATAGGTAGTTGAATTTTTAAACAAGGGGATTAATTTTCTACTAAAAAAGGTGAATTTTCTACAATATATATGAATTTGCAAACAAACAGTTGAATTTTAACTAAAAAATATCTATTTCCAATCACAAATTGAATAGTGAAATTTGCAGCTGAAAAAATGAATTTTGAACTAAAATGATGCATCTGCAACTAAGAAAATGAATTTTAAACAAAGTATTTCAACTTTTGACTAAATAGTGTGATTTTCTATGAAATTTATGAATTTGTTGGCCAAAATATGAATTTTCTACAAAAGAAATAAATTTTTTACCGGAAAATGTGAATTGTTTAACCAAAAAGACGAATTTTCAACAAAATATTTTAATTAAAAAAAAAAAAAATATATATATATATATATATATACATATATATATATATATATATATATATATATATATATATATTAGGGTGGGCCAAA
>CAKNXH010001161.1:160256-180210 GCA_932178445.1 Andricus quercusramuli | reverse complement strand
ATTAGTCAAGACAGAAAAAAATTTAATTTAATTGTAGAATTTTTAAGTCAATAAGATGAAAAATTTTTTAAATGTTGAATTTTCAACCTAAAAGGATTTCTTTTCAACAAAATTGTTCAATTTTAATCTGTAGGTGTAGATCAACCCTTTTTCATTATTTGTTTATTCATTTATTATCAATTCGTGAATTTATTATTATTACATTTGATATTAATACTATTTTTACTACAGAGGCACTACTTATATTATTAGGTATGTTAGAAACAATATTGTTACAATTGTCAATAAAGTAACATACGTTTTTAACATTTTATGCACTATGTACGACAGTAAGCACTAATTGCGCTAACAAACAGCTGTTTACAATAAAATCTGTCTAACCTTTTTTTTATTGATTCGTAGAATTGAAAAAATAATACTCCTCCTACTCCCCCCCTCCTATGTAAGACAGCATAGAAAAATCTTTGACCCTTCGTATTTGTATGGAATTTATTTGTGTAGAATTGATACCGCCTCAAAATTATTTTTACTTGTTTTGAATTTATATTTTTGTAATTGAAGCAATTCATAAAATCTGATTTACTCCTATGAGGAATTAGTGAAAGAAAATGTTCAAGATACATGAATTGGTGTCTATAAGGAGAATTGTAGTTAAGTGGGAGATGATGCGTAGAATGGCTTTTGCAGACACCTGCAGACGCACGAGATATTTCGAAATCGAAGACTGCTAGTCAAGAGAGAAAATTTTGAGGCTCGTTGATTTCTCCTAGGCGAGAATCGAGACGTTTTGCTCGGCGATTAAATGAATGCCTCGTGAGTTAGTCAGCGTCGCGGTGCTAAATTCGGCGGTCGCCTGGCGTCGCGCCAGAAGAACCACCAGCGCACCAACCTGCTTCTTCTTCTTCCTTGACTAACAGACCAACATACGAGAAAACGACGCCATTCTCTACCTTTTCTTGTTCTTGGTTCACCGTTTGCATCTTTTTTTTTTATCTCGTTCCTCCACTGTATCTTCGCGACGACCGGCGTCGTTTCGTTCTTTGGAGTCCTTCAGAAAAGGTCTACGCAAATTCCGTAACCTCTGCTAACTCCTCAGGAGAATTAGTATCCGACCTCTTTGTTGGTAATAAATCATCAGAAAAGTACAATATTTCTTATTCATTCACATAATATAAAGCATTACTAATTCTGTTATAAGTTACCATAGTTTTTGCAATACACATTTATTAGTATTTAATTAATAATTATTTACTCACTAATTACTCAGTTCGAAAATGGAGTGAAATTACCATGATCGAACTTTTGGTAGGAGGTGTCACGTCTCGTACGGGTAATTATTTGATAATTAAAGAAGTATAAACAATATGTAAAAAGTACATGCAATGCTTTTGAAGATTTTTCTTTTCATATTTGTTTACTTGAACATTTATTAAATCTTTGTAGTTTCCTACTGTAATATTATCTATGTTCAGCTTATCACTTAATGTTTCAATTAACCTTGAAACCCGTTAATATTATTCACATGTTGAGCTTCTTTAATATAATTTAAAATGTGCATAAAAAGGCTTCCCATATACGTCTTTCTAACCGATGCCCTTTAATTCAGAAAGCATTGTACTAATTAATAAATTGTTAGCAAATAATGAATATATTGACAGATGTATCTACTTTTTTCAGACTTTTCAGATTTTTCTTACCTATAACAATTTGTAGAAGCATCATCGAATTTGAAGAGCATCCGAAGGAACAGGTGTCCTGTGCCGCCATCGCCGTATTGACGTCGTATCCAAAAATAAAGCAATGTACGTCGTGTACCTTCTGACGTAAGTTACCATACTCGCCAACGGAAAGATCGGATCGACGCCCACTTTTCTTGAAAATTTCTACGCTATCGTGCCATCAAATACCAACTTGCTCATAATGTTCTTGATCAAGAAAGCTCAGAAAAGAATCTCGACCTACAAAAAAAAGGAATAAAAGTGTTTAATATTTTTCTACAAGTATCGGACAAAGATAAATAATAAAATGGATTTTTTGTGGCTGTGGCTGGCCGTCCCAAAAAATTAGGGGATTTCGAAAACTTATGAAAGCTTATGAGTATAAAGCTTATGAAATATATTTGACTACTCATCCCGAATTTCAGGACGACGAGATAGTTCGATTTTCTTTTATTATTCTTTATTATTCTTCATTATAGTTATATAATTTGCGATATATTTATCTCAACAAAAACATCTGCAATGCAGAAAATGCGGCCAAGAAATAAGTTATCAGTACAGTCAACATACTTTGTCAAATCAAAGTTTGCCGAGTAATTCTGAACGATATCTAAAATATAAAATGTATTTGATTAACAAAATTTCAGAAATTTTAAAAAATTTGTTCGAAGGGGAAAAAAATAAACACTTGGCGAGAATATATTATTGTTATAAAAAAAGAGAGAATCTCGCCAAGCTCTCATTTTTTTCCTTTTAAATACACTCTTAAAATTTCTAGAGCTTCATCAATTTAATAAATTAAAAAATTTATATATATCTTTCAGAATTACTTAGCAAACTTCAATTTTACAAATTATTTTGATTGTACTGATAACTTATTTCTTTGCCGCATTTTTTGCATCGCAGATGTTTTTGTTGAGATTTCACTTTTTTTTTTGTAATAAATAATTTTAGTAAACAAAATACTTGTTTAAAACTAATAAGCATATTCGATAGTCTCACAATATGATAATACATATAATTAGTATTGATATTCGTGTTATAACTGAAAATATAAATATAAACATTTTTTCAGAATAAGATTTTGTTCTTGATCACTGGGGTTAAAAATAATGAATAAAAATCCACAATTGTTTAGCGACGTTTCGTCAGCTTGGTTTGCTGACCTCTTCAGGCTTATACGTATAAATTTAAAAATTCACATTGGTAAATAAAAAAAAGTTGAAAAATTCAACTAGTCCGAAATGAAAATTAACGTTTACACGTCGTCTGTGAACTAGTTGAATTATTCAATATTACCTTTTTTATTACCAATGTGAATTTTCTAGTTTATATACTTAAAAGCCTCAAGAAGGCAGCAAACCACGCTGACGAAACGGTGCAAAACAATTGTGGATTTTTATTCATTATTACTTATTAACCCCAGTGATAAAAAAAAAAAATCTTATTCAAACGAAATATGGCTTAATATTTTGCCCGTTTTTCTTCCTCCTTTGCCGTGATATTACCATCGGCTGGTGCCGAGAATTCAATTACGTAAATGATCTTCGCCTTCAGATCTTGGGAAGCATATGTGAAGACGGGCATTAGATCAACACCATAGAAGTGCCGAAGATGGTAATATAACACTTTTAGAGGCTCTTGTTTGCAAGCTCGGCAGATGGTATCGCTAACAGGTACATTCATTATGCGCTTGCAGTAAACTAAGTTTTGTCTATAACGCCGTGATGATAGGCAAAAAGAAATTCCTCAGTCTCCGATTTCAATCCAGCAGCCCGGGTAAAAACATTTGGTCTTGATTTTGTCTTGAATGTTTTCAATATGTCTTTAGGACCATGATGTCTGGTTCTGTCTCACCAGCTAGACATTGGAGATATACAGACTTTGCTTGTATTTATGACTGTTGACTGAGCCAAGACAAGACCAGGTTGACTTGTTTCAAGACAAGAAGTGTAAGTCCTGATAAATATAACGAATTGCTCTTAAAGAAAATTATATTGCCAGTTTGTGGCTTTAACATTTGCCAGGGCCAAAAGTAAAGAAGTTTTAGTTTGTAAATTTTATTGTCCATTATACTCTGGCCTCTATAAACTATGGACACCACCGGCAGGGCCTGCCATTTCCAGGAATCAGGTAGCTAGGTGAGGACCAAGCAGTTGACATCTTCTGAGGATTAAAATTTTACAACCGATAAAACTTGCAATTTTGTAATAAATAATTTTTAAATAAGAAATTCGGAACCTGTCTGTCTCAACAACTGCAGGCATATACAATTTTTGATGAAAAGATTAAAACTGTCATTTTCTATAAGTATCTAGTGAACTATTGAACAAACAAAGATGGCGGTGTGCTTGATACGCACGTAGGCTCTTCCTCCGGCGAATTTGTTTAGAATATTGCTGAAAAAACTCTTTGAAGTTCTTAAAAATTATTATATATTAAACTCAGTGTTCAGTATTACAGATGAAAGTTCGAAATTAGCCAGTGTCTATAAATAAAGGTCGACTTTACGACAAATATGTCATTTCTGTGTCGGAGCAATTCTGTTTCTGAGCAACTCTTAGTGATCGTGCAATTGAGGAAGAAGTGCTAACTGCGGTAATATATGAGAAAATGTACATTATGCTTTCTCTCTCATCTTGTAGCTAAAATTTGTGTTTTTTTTTTAAAAGTGATGTATTATATAGTTTTCTGTTGTAATTTGCTGGTTTTGCAAATTATATAAACCCACTCTGCAAATACGATAAGGACGATAGTATCCAATTTGACTCAACGTTATTATTCTCAAAATCTGTTAAAATATGGGTATATATATATATATATATATATATATATATATATATATATACATATTCAGCTCTCACAAACGAACAATACATTTACAAAATGGACAACAACAAGAAGAACACTTTAAATCCTCCTATACTTTGTAGTAGAGGTCACTGCAAGAAATTCATCCACAATAATGAAGTCAAATGTACAGGCTGTGGTTTATTTTACCATCAGGAATGTGCGGAAAAATTAAAAAAACTATCTGATGGAAAAATTTCTAGATGCTGCGGATCCCGATCTGGCTCCCCAGAATGCGAAAATAGAGAACTTAATTCGACTCAAAGAAATGATCAGTCTGTAAATAACATACCCGGACCCCAGGAAAAACCTAACAATTCAAATGGCCACGAAGAACTGATGGAATTCATGAAAAAAACGCTTGAAGAACATAGATCACTAATGAAAGAAGATTTCAATGATTTAAAAGGCACAGTAGGAGAACTGACTAATAAGATGGATACAATCACCTCGCAAGTCAATCAAGTCGACCATAGAGTATCTGACTTGGAATTAAAAATGGATGAAAATACTGCAAAAATTCATAACCTGGAAGGAATTGTTGATAAAGTATCTCCCCAGGTACCACTGAGTGTATCTAAATGTGTGGAAGAGCTGACTGAGAGGAACAAACGGAGAAAAAATGTTATGATTTTTGGTTTGCAGGAAAAAGTCACAAACACAGCTGGAAGCTCTGCCACTGAAGATCTAAGTGAGTATAGTTTAGTTACTAACATCTGCTTGCAAATAGATAAGACTCTTAACGTGGCAGGTGCCTATATAAAAAGAGTTGGTAAAATGTCACAGAATCCAGCTGCTCCGAGACCAGTAAAAATCATATTTCCATCCGAAGAAGCTCCGAAAAAACTCCTGAAAGCATTCTCTCAAATACGAAAGGATCCGAAAAAATTGGAGAATATCCACAATATCAGACTTGCTCCAGATCGAACAGTAATGCAGAAGGAGGAGATGGCAGCGCTGATGACTTCTCTGAACTCCAGGACGAATGCAGGAGAAGCAAACCTCAGGATTGGTTACAGAAACGGGATCCCCACTATCGTCTCGAAGGCGATACACATAGAAAGGAGCTCTTAGTACACGTGTACTATCAAAACACAAGAGGACTCAACACGAAAGTAAGGGAGGTACAATTGTTCATCGGTTTACGTGAGTACGACATAATTTTGTTAACTGAAACTTGGCTCCGAGATAATTTATCTTCCACTGAATTATTTGATAGTAATTACTACGATTGTTATAGGAACGACAGACAGGGCTCGATAGGTGGTGGGGTACTATTAGCTATAAATAACAACTACAAATCATGTCAAATAAACATAGACCCTCTCCTAAACGAAGTTCCGGCTGTCAATGCAATAGGCGCAAAGGTATTATGTAACGCTCGAATAATCTATATCATAGTGCTGTATATCCCCCCTTCGGTAAATATAGAGAATTTTAGCTTAGTTCTTCAAACGCTTGCAAGCATATATGAATTATACGGAAACGATTTGATTATCGCTGGGGATTTTAATACTAAATACTTTCTCCAACATCATGAGCAGCTGGTGTTTGATAGAAAATCTGATGAAGTTTATGCACTAATGCAATCTCTTAGCGTGAACCAAGTGAATAATATAATAAACAAGAACAACCAATGTTTAGATTTAATACTCACTAACTTACCAATTTCAATCAAAAGCACTAACTGCCCAATGGTGAAGGAAGACAGCTACCACCCTGCGTTATCAGGAGTTGTAAATATAGCTGCGCGATCAGTCCCGCAAGCCAAATTCGCTAAACCTTTAACAGCAAGGTATAATTTCAAAAAAGATGGGGACTTCTCACAACTATATGTACAACTGAGTAACATCAATTGGGAACCATTGTTTATGTATATAGATCCTGATGAAGCGTGCGATTATTTTTATGATAAAATCTATAAGGCATTTGATGATCTCATTCCCAAATTCGTACCAACACTCAATGTTTCAAAATTTCCTAGCTGGTACTCAAAAGAATTAATTCAAAATATAAAAACTAAAGAAAAAATGAAAATAAAATCCTATAAAACTAAAGATGGAGCGGCAAAGTATTGTTTCTTGCAACTCAGATTAAAAGTTAAAGAATTGATTTCCAGAGATAAAAAAGAAAACGCTATTAAAATTGAACAACAACTTAATGACGATCCATCTCAACTATGGAATGTTATGAACAAACTTAAAGGCGAGACAAGAATCCCAGGTATCCTTCATTACAAAAACAGAGATATTACTGACCCTGAGGAGTGTGTAAATGCATTTGCCGACTTTTTCAGTAATGTATACTCAAATACGAAGGAAATGCAAAATATAAAAGTTCTTGACACAATCAAGAACCCTATTCTTGCCAAAGAACCGGAAGTTGCACAAATAGATGAAGCTCAAATTCTTCAAATACTAAATAACTTTCCTAAAAAATTATCAGCTGGTACTGATCAGATACCTTGCTTTTTAATCAGTAAATTCGCATCCACGCTTTCTAAACCGCTAACATTTATATATAATTTATGTTTAAAAACCGCTAAATTTCCAAAGATTTGGAAAATAACAAGAGTTTGCCCGATTTACAAAAATGGTTTAAAGTCACATGTAACAAACTACAGGCCAATTTCGGTTGTATGTAACTTTTCGAAGGTTTTCGAGAAATTTCTAGCCCAGAAATTGACAGAAAGTTTAGAACCACTCCTGCTCCCGGAGCAGCATGGCTTTTTACCTAAACGGTCTACTATAACGAATCTAGCTTCTTTCACTCAATATGTATCTGAGGTACTAGCAGATCATAGTCAGGTTGACGCTATATATATAGATTTTTCGAAGGCCTTCGATAAGCTTAACCATAACGTTCTAGTTAAAAAGCTTGGCTTGCTCAACATTCCTCATAACCTTATTGCCACAATAGAATCTTTCTTAAAAAACAGAAAACATGTAGTACAATACGCAGGTTATACTTCAAAGCCTTTCATACCTACCTCAGGGGTACCGCAGGGTTCAAATCTGGGACCAGTCCTGTATGTTATTTACGTTATGGACATAACAACAGGTGAAATAACACCAATTTTAATTTTTGCGGATGACACAAAAATCTTTCAAAAAATTACAACTATTAGAGACTGTGTAAAACTTCAAGAAAAATTGAATAAATTTAGTAAATGGTGTTTTGAAAATGTGCTCCCTATTAACTATGAGAAATGTAAAGTCATAACCTTCTCACGTTCAGAGGATATTATAGAATTTGAATACCAGCTGGGAAATACTAAGTTGACTAAAGTAGCCACTATTAACGACTTAGGTATTGTGCTTAGCTCGGATCTAAGGTACTATCCACATATTAATGCAGTAGTTAATTCGACATCGAAAACTCTAGGATTTATAACTAGATCTTGTAAATTTCTTGAGAACAACAATACCATCGTCACATTGTTTATTTCTCTAATCAGATCCAAATTGGAATATGGCTCGATCGTATGGGAACCGCATCAAAGAAACCACCTGAATGCACTTGAAAAAATTCAAAAAAGATTTCTTAAAATATTGTTCTTCAAAAAGGAAGGGTACTACCCACCAATTGGCAGTGATTATTTACAATTATGTAAAAAATTTAACCTCTTTACACTAGAAGAACGATACAATTATATGCTTCTAATATTTGTATTTAAAGTGCTTAGAAATTTCGTGGATTGTCAATACCTTTTGGATAAGATTCAACAATTATTTCGAACTCCGGCATTTAATTCCAGACAAAGAGAAGTGTTCTATATGCCAACAACAAATAATAACTTCATAAGAAATTCGCCGGTTTTCCGAATGTGCACTATCATGAATGAATTTGTTCTTTATACTGCGAACAATTCGAATATTGATATATTTACGATCTCTTGCTCAGTCTTCAGAACTGAAGCAAAAAATTTTATAATCTCTCGTAGAGTATAAAAGTGAAAATATCAATTATATTCAGCGTATTATAATTAAACTTAAGGTACATATTAAGGCATTGTATATCTACAATTAAGCTTTATACCCTGTAATTGGCTTCGGCTGTTGGGTATTATTTTCAATAAATAAAAAAAAAATAAAAAAAATAAACTATTGGAGATAGGAAAAAATGGACAACATTTTTAGATTCGCCATCCAAACAACATAACTATTGCAGACAAATGAAATTATTAACACATAAACAATAAATACCATGAAGATAAATAATGTAAACATTCTCTAATGTTTGAAGCGGATTAGTGATGACCCTCAGAGGCCTCGGTCTCAAGACATAAATTTTTGTCTTCAAGCCAAAAATATTCGCCCCGAGACATCAAGAATAGTCTGGTTCCGTCTCACGAGCTAGACATACAGAATGACTTGGAATTGTCTTGGATTGGTCTTTACCCAAGACAAAATCAAGACCAAATATTTTTACCCGGGAGACTTGAGAAACATGTTGGACAGACCCATCAAGAGCTCTTCTCTACGTATAATGCCGTAAAATTTACCATGAAGAGGCTTGTCAGCATGTTCTCTTGGTATACAGTAAAAAGCAAATCTTAAAGTCCGCTCATATAGCGACGTAATTCAGGGTGTGATCAAAAGAAGAACGCAACGGCGGAAAGGTCAGCGTGAGCCCGAAAACTTAAAGTCCGCGCACGCTTTGCTGAAGAAAGTGCGCCATCTTTGGCTCACAAAGTAAGATCTAGAATGCGGAAATTGAGGTAGTCATGACAGACAGTACGTCGATGAAGATGAATTTACGTCTTCGGTGGACTGAATTCAAAAAAGTAAATGCGTTTTCGTATTTTTTTTTCTTTTTCGAACATACTTCACCATCCGCCAAGACAGACTGACTTTACATTTACCTCAATATCATTAATTAAGTAACCTAATGAATTTAAGGCAATCCTGAAAGTAAATCAAATTGAATTGTAAGGTTTTCTTTTTACTGTGTATGTTCTGCTTCCTGTATACGACTTTTGAGCACCAAAGGTGTTAGTGATGCTAGGCCATGTGTAGTGTCGCTGGATTCAAATGGGAAACCAAGCTCCTCTGCGGCCCTATCTACGGCACAGTATAGAAACGCCGCAGCATTGACGACTCCATGTTGATGTACTAGTCATATAAGAGAATCTCTGCTTTTCAGAACTAAGCAGGCTGTAGCCAGAACCATTATTCGATGAAGACACTCCAAGCTCAGCAAACCTCTACCCCCTTTATCTCGAGGGAGGTATATTTGAGGTATAGAAGATCTAGGATGATGACTCCGATTGATTAATTGTCATCATCTTGCGTGCGCTTTGGTCAAGTTGCTTCAACTCATCGGCGTTCCATCTTACTGCACCAAACATGTAGAGCAGTGTAGGAACGGCCAGCATATTGGTCGTCTAGATCTTATTCTTCCCAAATAATCGGAAGCCCACATTTTTCTGAGAATTTGGCGATACCTTTTTTCAAGCGCCGTGTTTAACATACGCACATCTTGGGTTTCCGCTTGCGGTATTCCAAGATACGCATATATTTCTCCATTACCAAGATGTTGAATGGTATTTCCGCCTACAAGCTGAACATCCTGATCGTCACGCGATGATGTATAATAGTTTCTAGTCTTCCTTTTTATAGATGGATGGAGGCACACTTGTCTAGTCCAAAGCTCATGGCAATCACTTTAGAGTACCTATTTACCACCGCCACAAGGATGTCAAGGTCCTCTTTTGAAGAGGCAATGAGTTTAGGGTCGTCCATGTATAAAAGGTGGTTGACCTTATATTCTCTTCTGTTCGGCGGGCCACATAGGTATCCAGAGCTTTTGCCTCGAAACAGAATATACATAGAGGCAACAGGAAGATGCAGAAAAGTATCGGACTTAGAGAGTCTGCTTGGAAGACCCCCCTCTCATATGTGATATAGCTAGTAGTCACTTGTCTTTTGTCAGATGTTATGACAAATCTTGTCCGCCACAAGAGCATCAGCTCTTTCATGAATCTCACTATTCTTGGATGCACCTCCAGGGGCTCAAGAAGTTTGATAAGTAGCTCACGGTTTGTATTATCGAATGCCATAAGCTAGTCAATCCAAGCCATGGACAGATTGCGTCGTTACCTGATCGAGTCCTGGGTAATACACCTGTTTATTAACAGGTTTTTCTTGCAACTTGCCAAACCTCTCTTGCATCCACGTTCTTCAACGATCAATGGCGTATCTAGGGATAACAAGGGATAACGGCGCCCGTGGCAAAGAGAAAATCGCCCCCCCCCCATACCCTAGATACGCCACTGTCAACCATTGAACTCCAAACTGGCTCGAAAGAGTATAGACGATAACATCCTCTCTTTCAGGATGCCAGTGAATAGCTTGTAGCTCGCGTTCAAACAAGCTATGGGCCTGTAGTTCTCCGGACTCGACAAATCTCCGGACTTAGGGATCAGTACCGTGTATCCTTCCACTAGAAGCGTAGAAGTGAACTTCTTCCACCAAAAGTTGTTTATTTTATCTGGCCTTGGCGCTGGAAAGTTCTTAGTGCCAGCTATCTGGCAGTATCAGCAGTATCTGAACCGTCTTCATCTAGTTGATAGGTATCTCTATATACTTGCTCCCAGAAGACTTGTATCTCTTCCCGACTAGGCGGATTTTTATCGGAACATGTAGTTTTATTTAACAGCCGGGAAGGATGAGTAGAAAAGGTGGAATTTCCCTGAATAAACTTTACTCGCCGTTCAAGGCGCTCTTTGGCTGTTGACAGATATCTTATTTTTTGCGTCCAGTGCTGCTTGATGGTCAACAGTTTGCACTTGTTCAGCGTGTGACTTGCTTTTCTTAAGTTTCGTGCGAGTGCCCTAACTTTTGGAGAGAATCTTTTATTTGATGTTATTTATACAATTATATTAAATATTTTCTTAAATTAATATAATACTAATTAGATGATAATTAAATAATAATTAATCACGCACTGAACATTTGATGCATGTCGTCTCGCTGTTTCAATTTTAAACTGAAGCTTTTCAATACGCTTGTGAATCTCACTCAGGCGTACTGAAGTATCATTACTTCTCTTGTCGCTAAGCAGGGAGACCGCCTTCTCGTAAACTACACAGTTCAGATTCCAGAGATTAACATCTTCGGGAGCATATCGGGGAGAGAAGTATTACCTTGATCTAATTTGTCCATTCTGAGAAAGACTTTTTGGTAGATTTTTGAACTCCTAGTTCTCATGTTGGCATTATCGGCTATCTACGAAGGCGGTCTTGCTGAAACTGGTGGTATGTTCGTTGGAGGATGTTGATCTTCTTCTTGTTGATAAAGAGCTTCATATCCGTTTTTGCGCGAACAACACTGCTCTGACTTAGGTCGCTGAGCAATCTCTTGAGCAATCTCCCCGGGTGAAGAGCTTCACAAATTCATCATGTGTCATGGATCAAACAAAAATACTCAAGCTTGATGATAATCACATATTAAGATCCATACTATTTATTCTAATCACATCTACCAAGTGAAGCTCTTCGCGCGGACCCATTAGTATCCCAGGTCATCACACATTTCCTATAAATTATTTGTCTTCACACTTGTCTGTTCTGGCATACAAGTTTATCTTCCTTTACATCCATACATGTTCTTAAGCAAGCTCTTGTGTTTTTATGGCTTTTTATATCTTTTTGACTTAGGATCTCATTCACACATTCCCACCATTCTTTTCTCAGTCTGTCAGTGGGTACGCTACCATTTACTTTACCTAAATATACTTGTTTACTCAGTCGCTCTTCTTTCGTTTTCTCAATATGCCCAAACCGTCCTAAGCAATTTCTTTCATTCTTGTCAAACAGTGTTTCCTCTACACCACATTCTTTGAAAATCTTCTTATTACTGACTTTGTCCATTAACTTTGTCCATAAATCTTTCTGTCCGTAGTAAATAAACCACCAACATACACGTAATTATCAATTCGTCTATCCTCTCATCGTCTAAGGCAATGTTGTATACTGTTTCCTCACCTTTTCCTTTGAATGCCATAATTTGGTTTTGTTCACGTCGATTTTTAAGCCGTCTGCTCAACATTCTCTGAAAGCCTTCGATTGACTCTGCCATAACAACCTTATCACCTGTAAGCGCTTACCTACGCACCTTCACTGTGCCTAGATCTACACCTTCTTCGTCGAAGAGGGCCATTCTTAGGCACTCATCCATGGATATAATAAGTAACCAAGAGGACATAACACATACTTGCCTATCACCTTGCATAATATCGAACCAGTTATTCAGTTGTCCATTTACCCTCGCACTCGCTTTGTTACCTGCATATATAGCTTTTACTACTTTTAGGAGCCATCCATTTATTCGGTACTCTTTCAGGACTTCCCAAAGTTCACTTCTATTCACCTTATCAAATGCTTTTTCCAGGTCAACAAATGCACAGAAATCTTTTTTTCATAGTAGAATGATTCTTTCCCCATGACCGCAAGTACCTATAGTGCCATTTAAAGTGTCACATAAGGCATCTTTTACTTCACCCCAGTAGAACCGCAGTAAATCACGCCTATGGCCACGTCTCACAACTGTGTGATAGGTCACCACAGGGCACGACGAAATCATAATGACAGGCCCGCGAAACCCTCGCGTGTCTGGAGGACACGAAGCGACCCAAAGATCCCAAGATCCCAAAGAGCCTTCTACATCCATCTCGCAAGTGCCTCAGCAGTTTTTGGCACATGGGTATGGCTTTGAAGTAACGAACCAGTGATAGTTACGCACCTCCGAGAGCACCGAACACAAGGCCAATTATTTTAACTGAATATTTTGGGTAAAGTTACTGCAGCTCCCTTTTAAGGCCTTGATACCTCTCACACTTTTCCTTTTCATTGGCATTGATGTTGTGGAATGTAGTCGGCTGGAGCCGGGAATTTGGTCACGAATGCAGTTCAATTCTTGATGCCCTGAAGAACGATGTTAGGTCTCGAGTGTGCAATGGAGACTGTTGCCGAAAATCGCAGTTTCAGAAAATTTGGCACTTCTCGTTTGTAACAATGGACTTTATCTCTCTCGGAGCATTCGGTAGGGCAGGGTCGCGGTCTACACTGTAAGAGTCACAGAGATGAAAATAAATCACTCTTAGGCCCACATTGTGTCTGTAGAAATGCGTCGTTCAGGCGTAAGCGGGACACCTGGATAATATGTGTCTTAGGAACTGTGCGTGGGCATGACACGCTCCACAATGGGGAAGAAGTACATTTTTTGGTTCAAAATACGATTCCTGCTGAATCATTGGACCGATTTAGATATTTTTTTTAGAAAAAAGGTGAGAAAATTCCGGAGAGAATTGCCGAGGCCGATTTTTGAAAAAGATCTCCAGTTTTTTATAAATAAATAAATATATGGTAAAAAAATGACAATTTTTTGAGTTTAGTCCTCTGGCTTCTTAAAAATAGAGTAAAAAGTTTCGCAATCAACTCAATTTGATATTGCAACATTACTAAAAGATCATTCAATAGTGAGCAATAAACAACAAAATTCCTTAATAAACAAATAATTTGTTAAAAGTTCATTTTCGCCATTCTCATTATTTTCATATTATTTTTCCTCATCTTGCAAGTAATTCATCGCTTTGGGTGTGTTTTGAAGAAAAACACCGTTTTTTCAGTCTGTACTTATAATTAGCTAACTTGAGGCAGTTTTAATACAAGAGACAACTGAACAATAATATTTATAATTGTTATAAACAAATTTTATAACAAATAAAAAAAGGCGGGGAAAAAGTATTTTTTCATTATCAATTGAGTAAAAAATTCCTCACTTGCCTCAATTTGCCAGGGCAACGATACTAAAAATTAATTCAATAATGAAAATTGAACAAAAAAATTCTGAAGCAAGTTCTTCTTTCATTGCCAAAATATGACCCCAGGCTTCCATTTTACGTCTTAAGCAAGTCTTGAGCTACAGGATCTAGGATAATTACTTTCTTTTTCCATTTTTGCCTCTGATTTACAATTTTTGTGTCGGTTGAAATCAGCAATTTCCGTCCAAGATCTTTGTTAGTAGCCTCTCTGCTGCATTTTCGAGTGTGAAACTCTCGTAGATGTCTGAAAATTTTGTTGTTCGGCTCTTGAGCTTCTTCCGTCAATTGACCAGTGGGGAGGAAAGCAGATTCAATAATTTTGGCTCCATGTATGAGAATCTTGTGTGCTGTTACTGGCATGTAGTACCAATGGAGGTGACGGATGCAAAACCGCGTAGAAGTATTGACCACACGGCAAAATCGATCGATGAAAAAAAAGTGGCCGAAACGCAAAACAAAATATACCTTTATATTCACATTGACGCGACCGACAAATTTTTCTTTTCAAACTTTTTCATTCGACAATTATTACTCATGATAAACAACAAAAACTTACAAAACTTTTCGATCGAAAATCGACGTTTTGTAAAACATAATTCGCGATTATTCAGCCGTTTATTGATAAAAATGCTTAAAAATTTTATGGCGTATTCTCAATACATACTCGATGACTATAAGCAACGCACTTTGTTCAAAAATGTAATATGTTTGTTTTTGTTTAATAACAAATTAATTCCGATCGAAAACCGCTTTTTGCCAACTTCGACCAGCGGGCAGGTCATCGAAAAAATGCTAGCTGAAACAACTTATCGCTAGAAAGTTGTTCACTAGACTTTGGGAAAGTTTTCCTGAAAATTTGAAGAAAATCGGTTGAAAATTGTGGAAATGGCAGCGAGCTGAAATCAAACCGCAGCTTCTAATAACTATGCCCTGTTGATCGCAATTCGTGAAACACCGCAGGAAGTAACAAAGGCCGATAATCAGAGCGCTCCAGCGGCAGCGTGTGTTGACTTCAACTCGCTGTCATTTCCACAATTTTCAACCGATTTTCTTCAAATTGTCAGGAAAAGTTTCCCAAAGTCTAGTAAACAACTTTCTCGCGTTAAGTTATTTCAGCTAGCATTTTTTCGATGACCTGCCCGCTGGTCGAAGTTGGAAAAACGCGGGTTTCGATCGGAATTAATTTGTTTTTAAACAAAAACAAACATTACATTTTTAAACAAAGTTGTTTTATAAAACGTCGATTTTCGATCGAAAAATGTTGTAAGTTTTTGTTGTTTATCATGAGTAATAATTGTCGAATGAAAAAGTTTGATGAGAAAAATTTGTCGGTCGCGTCAATGTGAATACGAAGGTATATTTTGTTTTGCGTTTCGGCCACTTTTTTTCATCGATCGATTTTGCCGTGTGGTCAATACTTCTACGCGGTTTCGAGCACGTAACGAGTTGTTGCATCAGTCACCTCAATTATAAAGATTGACGTACATTTGCGCGGTTTCTTGGCAATAATTTCCGAACTTGTAAGTGTCAATTGCCTCCCCTGAAGTCATTGCTTGCAAAATTATGCCGAATCTCCGGATCAACTCCCTGTCGACATTTGTGATTTCGGAAGTCAAATCAGGATCTCTGAAAAATCTTCTAGCAGTATTTCCTGTATTAGTAGTTCCCGAGCCATTTTTTACAACATCTATAATGAGCCCCATCTTATCACGGAATTCGTTTTGGACTCTCTGTTTTGCAGTTTCCATTTTCGCTTTCTCCTCGTCAGTTTTTGCTTGCCACTTGCAGAATCCTAAACGATAGCTTATGTGCATAATATAAAAATGATAAAAATGTGAGAAAATCAACTTCTAACAAATAATTTGTCTATTAACAAATTTTTTTGTTTAATTTTCATTATTGAATTAACTTTTAGTATCGTTGCCCTGGCAAATTGAGGCAAGTGAGGAATTTTTCACTCAATTGATAATGAAAAAATACTTTTTCCCGGCCTTTTTTTGTTTGTTATAAAATTTGTTTATAACAATTAAGAACACTAGGAACCATCATCTGGCCCGCATCTTCACCTCATATTTAAAGTCGGAGACGTCTATTCCGCAGTGGCTGGTGTTGGGACGCACTACAATCCTACCGAAGAAAGGCGATTGCCTGGATTGACTACCGGAAAGCTTTCGATTTAACCTCTCACAGACGTATCATCTGTATGTGGGAAAGTTTGGAGTTTCATTCACACGTAGTGAGATACATAGAGAGATTGATGCCCCTTTGAAAAACCTAGATTTACTATCTCATTTGGGAATCACACGTCTGCCATTATCTTTCGCACTACGCAATTCTCCTGAATACTTCTGTGGCGACAGAAATCATCGCGAGAATAAGGTGACTCATTTATTTTATATGGATGACCAGAAAATACATGCTTCTGGTCAAAGTCAACTTCAGAATAATTCACGAATTAAAATTTTTTGACGAATATCACTGAAACTTCATCTAGTAAATTTATTATGAAATTTTGTAGATGAATCCGTTGAAATATTGTAGACAACAAGTCGTTTAAACTGTTAAAAATCGAATTTCGGGCATGCATTTAACAAAGTGTATGCTTATAAGTTATTTTTGAGTGATTCTTCATAATTTTACAAATAATTTCATGTTTATTCTCGATTCTGGGAAACCATCAAAAGTTTCACGTTGTATCAAATTCTTTGCACGGTAGATGTCTTATATACAGCAAAAAGAATCTATTAGATAAACGTCTCAGTAATCTTGGTTCATGAAATCTCTTTTTGACCATTTTTCTCTAGGGATGGAAAATCCCTGGTCCAAAAATCGTCTTTTTACAATCGACTTTGGACCCTCGAAGTCGACTTTGTTCATTCGACTTTTCATTTTCCGACAACTGGAAGAATTTTTCTTACCGTCACGCAACAAATCCAAAATACCTTTGCACTTCACTTTGCTTTACTGTTTCTGTGCTGCTGATGCGACTCACGGTCAAACCATCCGCACATGTGGGCGCACATTGAACAGCAACAAGCGTGCAATGCTGCTACAAGCTGTGCCGGCTTTTTAAAAAATTGTGGTGACTGTTGTGTAGTGTTTAGTAATTCAGCCACATGGGTCCTAGTCCGTATGGATTCATTTTTCAGAAATTTAAAACTGAACCAAAGTAAGATGCAATGAGTACCAAAAGGTACTTTGCTTCAACAGTAGCAGAACGACGCTGGCCACGCAGACATGTGGTTTGAGATTGAAGATTCAAGTATTCATATTCATTTCCGAGTTCATTTCATTTTTGCATCTATGTTAGTGAGGTAATTAAATCCATTGTACTTGAATTTAAAAATTAAAATGTATGTAGCACGAGGAATTGTGTTAATAATTATATGTATATTAGAACGTGTAACTGATATTTTAAAAATTATATGATATACTAAGTTAAGAACGGTGTTAATGTGAGTGATAATTTAAGAAACACGTGAAATTTTTAAGCAGTCAAAAATTATATGAAGTTTATTTGTCGAAAATGTACAGAGAAGCTTGTTCAATATACAAACACCATATTTAATATTCATGTGCGCATTTTAAAACTAGTCAACAGCGCGCCTTTACAGAATGAGGGCCTAACGCCTCCCAATCCCAAAATAAATAAACTATTATTTTCCGATTATTTTGCAATTATTTTCCCCTTCACAATGATAAAGGAAATCTCAGATTTTAAACCTCAGGTGATGTTTGCGATTTTCATAAATTGAACTATTTTGATTATCCGGGGGGGGGGGGGGGCCATACTCTTGTTATATTATAAATTGAAAAGTTGAACGAAAATAATTAAATGTATATAGGGGAAACCACCCTACAGTAGAAATGATTTACAGTAAATAATCTTAATTAACTGGAAAACTGACAAAAAATTTTCATTACTTTTGTTAGTATAACGTTCCAGCGAGGATACTGTATATTTTGACGAAGTTTCATTGAAATTTTATAATTAATTAATGAGTGAGAGTAAAAAATTTATTTTTAACCTGAAAAAAATGTTTACCTCTTCTTTATTCTCACTTTTTTACTTAATAAAACATTTTTATGACATGTTTATAGATTAGAATCAACGCTTAAAGTTTAATGAACAATATTTATCAATACAAAGTGTTCTTTCTTCAATATTTATAAATATTCAAGGACTTTTCTTAGGATATTACATTTTCCAACAATAAATAATAAACAGTAGATAATCGGAAAATTAAAAAAAATGTCTCCGTCAAAATTGGCAGCTCTGCGACTGGCTCGCAGTTGTTTGAAGTTAAAGGTTGTGTTTGTTTATTTTAATCCGTGACGTTTTTAAATTCAAATTATTCTAAATAATAAACTAAGAAAATAGTGTAAGTTATTAGTGATTAAAAAGCTCATAAATTTTAATTGTGTTTTAAGGAGCCTTTCGGAAAATATATAATTTTTAGGATTAATGTATGTAAAAAAGCTGCACTTTTCTGTCATCGCAAGTCAGGTTAAATTATATGAAGATTGAACATCTCGTACCAATCGTACCAATCTTACGAAATATCAGAGATAAAAAATGTCAATAATTTAAACTTCTGTGTTCTTTGTGAAATAATCATAGTTTCAACTATTATTTTTTTAAATAAATTGATTTTAATTGTAAGTACACTAATGATGAATTATAATTATCCAGAACTGAGTATTCTGACTTGCCCGCAGGATCAATACCAGAAACGATTTTTGACGGACAAATGTGTCAAAATCGTACCCTTGACCAGGTCTAATAAAAATGCTCAACACAGCTAATTAATTAATTTCGTGATATTTTTTTTCTATAAGAATACTCAAATGTGTATGTAAGCTTCATTTAACAATGATCACTTTTCTTTATTTTTGGAAACTGATGCAATTAAATGCTGTTGAGTTTTTTCCTATCTACTTTAGGGTGGTTTACCCTACAATTCTGGTGAGGTTGAATTATTTTGATGTATCCGAGGGAATTATGAATTGATTTTAATGATCTAAAAGAATTCAGTCTACCGCGGCTCATGTGATGATGAACAGCAGAGGGGGGGATATCCAAAGGTACGATAAACTTGAATTTATCGTAGCAAAAAGGGAGCGAAAAAGTTTTGGAAGCTCTGACTTTTTAACTAAATTAACTAAATTATTAAATTTAAAAAAAGTACGAATATAGAAGAAGATCAAATAAATTAAGTTTTAAAAGAAGTTAACAAAAATTCATACAAAAAATGAAGCTTATAAGAGATGAAGACGAGGAATAGGATTCTAAAAAAAATTTAAAAATAATAATTAAGATGTTTGATGAACTTTGAAATATAACCTGAACTTCACGTCCTGATGAGGAACACGGCTCTAGTTTTCGAAACGTTGACAGCAGAAATAAAGGATTTTAACAACTAATTCTACTTTTTGGTCTGAAGTATGTCAATTTTACCAACTACATATATTAATTTTTATAAATATATATATATATATATATATATATATATATATATATACAGGGTGTCCCAGACTCAAGTGTCCGGACTTATATAGCC
>CAKNXH010001161.1:86479-159856 GCA_932178445.1 Andricus quercusramuli | reverse complement strand
ATTTTTATACGGCTATATAAGTCCGGACACTTGAGTCTGGGACACCCTGTATATATGCACGGAAAAAATAAGTCTTGGAACATTTACTAGATAAGTGCTAGACTTCTGGTTGGGCCATCAGTTTTATGAAGTCTCGTATACTTTCTATAAAGTGGTCATACAACTTATAAACAGTGCGTCTCACAAAAAGTGCACAAGGGACAAAAAGTTTGATTTTTTGTTGACTTGTTATCAATTTCTTCAATCTGGAATCAAATTCTTCAATTTAAAAAATAAGAATAACTCAATTAAATTTTTAAACAGAAATTTTATCATTTGCCGTAGTATGTACTATGTAAATATTTATTTATACTACATGTGAAATTTTCTGAAAAAAATTTTCATTTTTTTTCCATAGAATCGAACGGTGCAATTAGTTTTTATGTTATGTCTCACAAATTTGAAAAAATTATTTTAACAATTTTAGTTTAAATAAAGAAAAAACTTATTTTTTTACGTAAAATCATCCCTTGGTCAAAAAATAATTTTCCGTGGAAAATTATATTTTTCATTAAAAAAAAAATTGTTTAAACAATGTGTTTAATTTTGTATGCAAAATCAGTCTTGCAGCACGTTGTCTTATTCGCAGTCCTCACTAAAATTTTTTTTACGTGGCCACGCAGTTTTCGGCTGTAGCAGAACGCCAAGATTTTTTACTATACAACGCTGCTGAAGGCTGGTGACCTTCTCAGAAAATAAAGATGAAATCAGAACAGAAGAAGAGAAGAAAATACAAAACTACTTTGAAGAAACCTTGAAACTATTATTCAAAAAGATGAAGGAAAGTAAGAGTACAGAGTTTGTCAGCATTAAAAACAGTAAAGATGAAATGCTATTATGATACAGTCGGCGTAGTAGACGCTTTAAAAGACTTTTTTAAAGAATTATTAGGAGGTAAAGATATAGGGCAACAGAACTGCGGCATAGAACATAGTGCATTAGAAAATCCAATGGAAAAAGTCTGCGTCACTGAGGTTAGAGATATAATTGAGAACTTAGAAAACGATAAGGCTGCTAGTGTAGACAGTATAAGCGCTGAAATGCTTCAATACGGTGGCGAGTACATACCTCACAGGTTGTAGATGACTCCTACGAGCAATAAGAACAATATATACAGGTAGTAAAGCGAGTGTAAGGGTTGATGGGAAACTGAGTGACTGATTAGATATTATGCAGGCGTGAAACACGGATGCGTTGTGTCATGGATATTTATCATATTTATGGTAAACTGGATGGAGGATGCACAGGATAGATATGTGTGGCGGTCTCGGGTTAGTGAGGCAATGAACTTTCGAGTTCGAACTGCTAATCTATAATAATAATGGTGAAGTGTCTAAGAATGGTCCTCTTCAGCGAAGAAGGTATAGTTCTCGAAACAGTGTACATAGGTACGTGGGTTAGCTTTCGCTGATGACAAGATTGTTATGTCAGAATCCATCGAGGAGTTGCAAAGAATGTTGAATAAACCTAATACAAGCATGGAGAACCTGAGCCTTAAAATTAACGTAAATAAAACAAAAATCATGGTGTTTGAAAGAAAAAGTGGGAAGACAATATGCAACATTGTCCTAAATGGTAAGAAACTAGAACAAGTTGACAAGTACGTATATCTGGTTAGCCTTTTCACTAGCGACGGAAAAATAGATGGTGAGTTAGATAGGCGCATAAATGAGGGTAAAAAGGTTATCAGTAGAGTAGAGTCCATTTTAAGAAATAAAAACATATCAAAAGAAACTAAAATGGCCATACGTAATTCTATATTTTTACAGACTGTACTATACGGCAGCGAGACATGGACCTGTGAAGAAAAGGGCAAGAGTAAATTAACGCGATTGGCACGAAACCTCTGCGCACAATATGCGGGAAAACACTGATGGTCAAGGTCCGAAACGAGATTATCCTCAAAGAATGTGGTACAGGAGAGACTCTAGTTGGCATATGGGAAATAAATCAGTTAAGATGGTTCGGACATGTAGAATGAATGAAAGATAAACGACCGACCAAACAATTGTATACACAGTAAATCCCAGAGATAATATTTATCTGAAGTTGGATACAAACACTGCAAACAATTGAAAACTACAATTATCCGACGGCAGATAATTTTTATCACGAAGCGGATAAAAATTATCTGTCGTCGGATAATTGTAGTCCATTGTTTGCAACGCTTTTATCCAACTTCAGATAAATAATATTCCTGGGATTAACTGTGTAAAGGTAAAGTAAATGGCAAAATTTCCAGAGATAGACCGCCAAAAGAATGGTTAGAATCTGTGAATGAGACAGTAATCCGAAAAGACACAAGAAGCCATAGAAACACGAGAGGTTGGCATGAAAAAATGCATGGACGTGAAGGAAGCTAGAGTAGTATGCCAGGACAGAAAAGTCTGGCGACAAATAGTACGTAACCAGAGTGACAATAGAGTGAATGACGCCTGAAACAAAGACCTTGGACACTAATGGGCTCAAGTGGGGAACCACACGTAACAATTTTGTGAGGCTCTTCACTTGGGGTGATCGCTAGACAGATGGATCAGCAACCTGGGACGGAGCAGTGTTGAGGAACGAACATGTCATTTAAATAACACGAGAATTCTAGGTCAATCTAAAACATCTTTACCCCCTACCTCACATTACTCCTTTCCTCACCGTGCAAGTCACGCCTATCCCGAAAAGGAAACAGCTTAATGGTATAATAATAATAATTATTATGATAATATTTGAAATTCGTACATAATATATATTGTAAAACTATTTTCATTCCCTTCGTCTCGGACTGAGTGAAAATGATCTTTGAAGTAAAGAACATTAATTTTTTCTTTCAAGGTTCTTCAGTAAGTTTTGAAAATTACTCCAAAATGTATTTTATTTTTGAAATTTATTCCATGTGCTGTAATGAAAAAATTAGTTTTGAAATGGTGTTCAAAAATTGTTTTGTGTATTTAAAACGCATTAGCAATTTTTTCAGACTAGTTTTGGTATGTATAAAATATACATGTATAATAAAATTATATTTTTTCATTGAAAATATCAATAGGGATAGAAAATACAAACATTAAGAACAGTTTTTAAAAAAGTCCAGAAAAGTCGACCTAAGTCGACTTCACATCGTGATTAGTCGACTTTGAAAGTCGAAAAAGTCAAAGTCTATTGTAAAGTCGAAAGTCGACTTTTTATTGTGGCTTTCCATCCTTACTTTTTACGTACCTACATTAAGTTTTTTTAAGTAGCTCATTTCTGGGACCGACAATAAATATTGAAAAAAAATAAAATATTTTCTATCTAGTACAGTCGAGGGGTACACAACTCCTGCAATCGGTGTACACAGTTCATTGCAATCACCCTGTTGTCACCTTGCAATCACTTCAATCGCATTGCAATTTTACAGTGCAATCATGCAATCGGTGTACAGCGAATTTCAAAGTTATGTACCCCTCGAGTACAGTACATATTTTGTATCTTGTAAGCGATTAATAATTTTCTTATTCTAGAAAAATACTAAAACCTTAAAATGTCTTAACTTTATAACAAAGAAATTTAAACATAAATAACACTTTTTCAAATATTATGAATTATAGCAACCTCGGTTTTACTAAAACACAGAAGTTTACACCAGTAATAATTAAAATTGAACTAATTAGAGGCAAGATACATACATACGAGTAGAGAAGACATCTTTTTCTGTAAAGTAGACAATATGAGCGGTTATTCTTATAGAATGCGAATGATTGTGTATCAGACGAATTCAAGTGTTATGAAGAGAACTCAAATGAAATCAAATTAATTCGATGGAGTTTCAGAGATTTATAGCGAATTCAATGGCACAGAAAAAAACCAAATAGTAAAAATCGTTTCGATTAAATACCCTGTGGTAATTATCATGAAAATGAAAATCGGTTATAGCCTTTGTTTTTTCTTTGGGAATTTTGAGGAAATTAAGTGAATTAAACAGAATACTGGCGAATTTAAATAAACTCATGGAAGTTCAAGTAAATTCGAGTTATAGATTTCAGAAAATTCAAGACAGTTAAAATCAATTTCAGTAAATTTCAGTAAATCCGACAGAATAGCTGTGCGCAATCACTCGCTTTGAATAAGCATTATGGTTCTCACTAAGAATGAAAAGTTTTGATTTTGTAAAACGTTATACACCAATTCTTTTTATCTTTCCGGTGAAAAACTAATGTCATCATTTTCGTTTAGTTTAAAAAAATTGCTTAGGGATCTCACATGGCCAGTTTAGATCTAGTGAATATAATAGTTGAGCTTTTTTCCCTTTTCTAGCTCCCTTTATAAACAAAAAAATAATACTTTTCGAGCTCTTTACAGTTTCTAAAGCAAATATTTCATTAATTGGGAGTAGAATAATTTCACATATAGTATTCATAAAAATGTGTATGTAACGATATTGCTTGAAAACCAGCATTATTAGTAAAAAAACTACCCTTTTTGAAACTAACTGTATATATTTTTTATTTCATTAAACAGATTCCATATGAAGTTCGTTCAAGTATGACACCAGGACATGCATCAGAAAATATTTTTAAATTCCATATCGTCCATCTAGTTCCATAATGTCGTAAGCCACACAATTTTTGAACCTCAATCTGACATGAAGTTTTGGTTATTTGCTTGAATACATTTTTCAAATTTATTATTAAAAATTTCTTCTATATGTACGATATATTATATAGTTAGGTAGGGTTTTCCTTGTGGATGCTTAAAAATGATAATTCTTTTATGAAGAAAAAAACTTTGTTCATGAATAGAAATGATTTTTATTTCTGAAGATGGTTTTTCAATTTATCTGTACTTTTTCATTATCTTACCTTTCTAGCAACTTTTTACGAATTTTAGGGAAAAGTACAAGTACTTTATGTGACAGATTGGAGAACACGATTTTTTTATTTGGGAATGATTTAACAGCTTTGAAAGCACATTTTTCCTTTTCTAGAAAAATGGAAAAAATCAGTTTTTCTCTGAACGGAAGTCTTTCAGGGCATGGCCCCCAAAACAAAGAAACTTTTATTTTGAGTCACCCTCTTCTAGAAATTTATTTATTAAATTATTTTGAACTCTCTATCTATGTAACCACATCACTCGCCAGTAGTAAATATCTCCCTCTCTAGATGTGTGCAAAAATTAAAAATTCTCTCAGAAAATAGTGTATTTTTCTTAAAGAATATGAAGAGGACGATGCCCTATTCTGCCTAAAATAATCCTCGACTTTCCGAGTGTTGAAAAACATTGGAAGTATCGAGAGGTGGTTTGGAAAGTATAAGGAAACGCGTGGCTCTTGTAAATTATACCCGCTCACGCGTCACCCACACACCCTTGATTCTGCTGTTTCTAGCTTGATATTCTGAAAAAGGATAAAAGCTCAGATTCTGTGATGGCATTTAAAAGTGTAAAAGCGTAAAAGAAATAAGAAGTAAGGAGGGAGTTTAGCAGGGGTCGAGGGAATCGTGTTTGGCCTCGGCATGGGGTTGCTGAGCTATTTTAGTCGGTGCCTGGTGCAGCTGTCGCTACTCCGGGTAAACCACCTCCCGGTTCGTCGCACCACCGGCACCACGACTCCACGGTCATCCTCGAGGTAAGGAGTCTAGGTCCAGAAATTCCTGGATCCAAGAGTACGACGACCTCTCGGAATTTTTGACATCTCAGAAACCTTGAATCAAGTTTTCCTCTCCTTCTTCTTCGTCTTTTTGAGATTTTTATTCAGGGAAAACCCTATTGCGAAGTAAAGTGAATAAGAGAGAGACGAGCAATTGCTCTTTATTTTTCCAGTTGCTTCAAGATTGAGACAACTTGAAATCATGGTATTTGAAAATGTCATATATTTACATATATAAATTAGGATGGCCCTTATAGATACAGAGTCAACATTTTTGTTTAATTCTTCTCCTCGCACCCACGGAATTCGTTGCAATGGACAAAAAAAATTGCGTTTCACGTTTCAGGTAAAACGGTCAATATTTACCCCTATTGTACACCACTTGAAGTTTTGGGGATAAAAGTGCATAAATTAAAAATCTATATACCATTCTCAGTTTTTGTCGAAATATTTTTTTCACTGTAAAAACCTTTCAGGCAGTTGAAAAAAGGTTATATAACCATATTTGAAAATTTCAGGCACAAAAAGTAAAAATTAAAATTTTCGACATTTTCAGAAGGTGAAGGGATGCCCATAAATAGTATTTTCTAATCCATTTTGAAAATATCGTACATCTTCTTTTTTTATTTTACACTACTTTTTAAGTCCTTAAAAGATGTTTGTGGTCCTCGGTGGAGAAAATATTTTGATAAAAACTGAGAATATTATGTAGATTTTTAATTTTTGTACATTTCCTTCAAGTAAATCCCATTGATTGCAAATGGTATTGCGGGAGGGTAAATATTAACCAATTTTGAATTTTTCATGAAAGGCACGAATTTTTTTGGCTAATAGAATTAAATGCGTGGCATGGGTGGAACCAGACGATATTGGGAAAAAATCCCAATATCAAATGTTTTATATGTGCACGGAAAATAATTGGGTTTTAGCTGTCACCCTGAATCTTCTTTCACTTCGTGTAAAATTATTTGAAGTTGTTTTCCGATTTTTTAAACATAATGTCAATCCTTGGACCATAGCTTTTTAACCAGTTTAAATCAAGAAAACTATAACAACATGTAAAGAGAATAACAATAAACTGAAAAACTGAGTGCACAAGAAAATCTGTTGACAAATTCACCTCTAAAATGAAAAATTAAATCAGTGAATTTTCAAAAAATGTATTGACTTTTATTCTGCGCCATTTAAACTACAAATTTGAGATGAAACTAGTAAAGCAGTGTAAGAATTTTTAAGTTAACGTAGCATTCACCCTGCAAAGAAGAAACCTACCCTTAGATAATTCATTTTCAATATTTTATTAAAAAATTTACTTATCAAAATTAAATCTAAGCATTTCAATGAGCACGCACTATTTCCATTATTGTGCAGCACGCAGGGAACACACTGATGGACAAAGTAAGAAACGATATAATCCTCAAAGAATATGGTACACTAGAGACACTAGTTGACATATGAGGAAGAAATCAGTTAAGATTGTTTGGTCATGTTGAAAGAATGAAAGATGAACGACTGACCATACAAGTGTATAAAGGTAAAGGAAATGGCAGAATGCCCAGAGTTAGACCGCCGAAAGAATGGTTAGAATCTGTGAATGAGACATTATTCCGAAGAGACACAAATAGCCATAGAAACACTAGAGCTTGCATGAGGAAATGTATGAACGTGAAGTAACCTAGAGCAGTATGCCAGGACAGAAAATTGTGGCGACAAATAGTTTGTAAACAGAGTGACAATAGAGTAAATGACGCCTGAAACAAAGACCTTGGATACTAATGAGCCCAAGTAGGGAACCACACGTAAAAATTTTGTGAGACTCTTTTTTGGGGATAGCGCTAGAGAGATTGATCAGCAACCTGGGTCGGAGCAGTGTTGCGGAACGAACATGTCATTTAAATCAATAACACGAGAATTCTAGATCAATCTAAAAAATATATACCCCCTACCTCACATTACTCCTTTCCTTACCGAGCAAGTCACGCCTACCAGGAAAGGGTCCGGGGTTCGATCCCTGAGCCGGTACCTCATGAAATTTTTCTATGTACCTTTACCGAGGTTCTGGTGGTTCGGAACCCACCTTAAGCTGTAGGTCCCCCCATCATGTTCTTGACTGCAACCCAGTCCGTGAATGATGGGGTAAAACCAGGCTTTGCCCAATATGTCAGGGCACACGCTCGTATCAGGTCACTTGATTGCATTATAATCATGCGTCCGTGACTGATAATATATACCGGGACAACCCCGTGCATAATATTCAAACGAACAAAAAATCCAACTCTAATCAAAAATGCCTTTGACATATTGGACAATAACCATCTTATGCCTGAGAGAAAAATGAGCTTCCTCATTTTTTATAATAACCCGCGAGGGCATCAACTAGAAAACATGACTAACTATTGGTCAGATGTTTGGGGAAAAACTAACAGAGGCAATTTGGACACTGCGTGGTTCCAACTAGAGAAAGCAAGAGCAAGCAATAATCCTGAAATGGGGCTGACGAACATCACAGCTTTAGATATTTCAGTGGTTTTCAAAAAGCATGTAACTGGAAAGCTCCAGGTCCGGACATGGTGCACAATTTCTGGTACAAGTACCTGACTAGTGTGTATCCTGCGTTAGCAAGATGTTTTCAGAAGATCATCGAACATCCAGATCTGATGCCAGGCTTTATGCTGCAGGGTACTATGTATATGTTGCCTAAAAAACCAGACGCTCAAAATCCATCTGAATTTCGACCGATAGCCTGTCTTCCAACAATATATAAATTTCTTACAGCTATCATAGCAGATAAGGTATATTCTCACTACGACGAGAATGTCATCCTTACAGAAGAACAAAAAGTATGTTGTAAAAACTCCCGAGGCAGTAAAGATCTAGTCACCATAGACGCTGTTGCCATGACGCAAGCTCGTAAACATCAAAGGAACTTGCACATGGCATACATTGACTACAAGCAAGCGTTTCCTTCCGTACCACATGACTATTTGCTTGAAGTCTTAAAAGTATACAAAATTTGTCCACGCATCATTGACTTCCTAAGTCGTGCGATGATGCTTTGGGGTACGAGAATCAAGTATTTTGATCATGGATAACCAAGGATAACTAGATCAATACGCATTACGACGGAGATATTTCAAGGAAACTCCTTCAGTGCATTATGGTTCTGTTTAGCGTTGAACCCACTGAGCAAAACTCTAAATAGCATGTCTCATGGGTTCAGAGTACATGATAACGAGGATGGCCATCAATTGACCCATCTTCTATACATGGATGACCTGAAGCTGTACGCTAGTTCGGCCAAGAAGCTGCAACAAGTGATCGATGTCACAAAGCAGTTTTCCAACGATATCCACATGCATTTTGGACTATATAAATGCAGAACAGTGCATTTAATCAGAGGAAAATTAGGGACCGCAGAACAAGAGAACGATTTTGTGAACGACATCGAGGCAATGGCTGAGGGCGAGTCAAGGGTATTCAGCATACGATAGTTAAGAAAAGCCTAACGACTGCCTTCACTACAAGACTCAGATTGGTTCTGAAGAGTTCTCTTAACTCGGCAAACGAGATCATGGCAATCAACACCTATGCCATCCCTGTTCTCACGTACTCCTTTGGGTTCATCAACTGGTCGAACACCGACCCCGAACGATTAAACAGAATCATCCGCGTAGAAATGACGGAACACCGAATGCACCACAGTAATTCGGCGATTGAAAGGGTAGTTCTACCACGTCATAGAGGGGGTAGGGGCATTGTAGATGCCAGGAAACTGTGTGAGTGACAAGTTATACAGTTGCGGGACTATTTTAACAGCAATCGAGATGTTATGCTTTACAATACGATCTGTAAAGCGGATCTTGACTACACGACCTTGAATTTGTCCTCAGAGGAGGCCTTGAATATCAGGGCAGAAACCATAAAGGAATTAGAGACGCAATGGAGACAGAAAGCCATCTACGGCGAACACCCCAAAACGTTAGATCAATTTGATGTGGATAATGAGGCATCCAATATTTGGCTGAGGAAGGGAGTCCTGTATCCAGAAACGGAAGGATTCGTCATTGCGATTCAGGATAGGGTTGTTAGCACCAGGAATTATCGCAAACACGTGTTACATCAAGACGTGGTTGACCGGTGCCGATTATGTGGAGATACCAACGAATTCATCGAGCACATTATTAATGGTTGTCGCGTAATAGCTCAAAGAGAATATACGCAAAGACATAATTATGTGGCAGACATTAAACATCAACAACTTACCCTAAACCTAGGACTCTTGACAGAATGGATGACTTTCTATAGATACATTCCAATGCCCGTTTTAGAAAATGAAGATTACTTTTTATATTGGGATGTGACTATCCAGACGGATCATTACATCCGAGCCAATCGAACTGACATCGTGATGCAAGAAAACAATGGTGGAAGAGTCTACATCATCGACATTATAATAAATTTAAATTTAAAATTTAGAATTTAAAATTTAAAGATTTTTCGGGTTTCAATCGTGTGCGAAACTATGAATGTTGCCGACGTTTCGTGAACATTGCAGTTCACTTCTTCAGGGCTGACCTGAAACTGAAGTTTCAGGTTATGTTGTTCTTATATATGTATTCTCTACGATGTCTGTGATTGGCCAGAGTGCCCCATGGTGGGGACTGCTTGAACTTGATTGGCCAATCAAGTCTTTTTTAAAAAACCCGGGAGGACGGAAAGCCAAATCGGATTGGTATTATATCCATTGTCCCTATTGATGTTATTAGGGTGTTTCAAGATTTCGATTGCTTCTCTATGTTTTCTTGGAAATTTATTGTACGTTTTAGCAATGACGGTTGTTTTGTCAAATAAAATACTATGTCCTGTTTCGATATGATGCTCAGCTACTGCTGATTGTGTGAAATGTTTTAGCCTAACTTTACTCTCATGTTCCTTTACACGTTGACTTACCGCCCTCCCGGTTTCTCCAATATAGACTTTACCACAAGAACAAGGGATTTGATATACTCCCGGATCACTGAAAGGTTCCTTTTTATCTTTAGGGTTGTTTAGAAGTTGTCCTATTTTTGCAGGTGGTTTAAATATAGTTTGGATGTTGTGTTTGTTGAGAATTCTTCCTATTTGTTCCGTGATACCTTGAATGTAGGGTAGGATGGTGGTTGTTTTTCTCTCTCTTTCTTTAGTAGGTTGTGTTGACTTGTTTTCTTGAGTGTATTTTCTTATTGCTTTATTAATTTGTTTGTTTGTGTAATCGTTTTGTATTAGGATTTGTTTAACATTTTGTAATTCCTTTTGTAAGTTATCTTTATCTGTTATGGAGACAGCTCTGTATACAAGGGAATTGATGACCGATTGCTTTTGAGATGGGTGGTGGTGGGAGGAGGCATGCAGGTATCTGTTTGTATGCGTGGGTTTTCTGTAAACTTCATGTCCTAATGTGTTATCAGATCTTTTATAAACTAGTACGTCCAAGAAAGGTAATTTTCCGTTTTGTTCAATTTCCATAGTGAACTTGATATTAGGGTGTATTTGATTGATGAAATCGAAAAATTTGTATACACCCTAATATCAAGTTCACTATGGAAATTGAACAAAACGGAAAATTACCTTTCTTGGACGTACTAGTTTATAAAAGATCTGATAACACATTAGGACATGAAGTTTACAGAAAACCCACGCATACAAACAGATACCTGCATGCCTCCTCCCACCACCACCCATCTCAAAAGCAATCGGTCATCAATTCCCTTGTATACAGAGCTGTCTCCATAACAGATAAAGATAACTTACAAAAGGAATTACAAAATGTTAAACAAATCCTAATACAAAACGATTACACAAACAAACAAATTAATAAAGCAATAAGAAAATACACTCAAGAAAACAAGTCAACACAACCTACTAAAGAAAGAGAGAGAAAAACAACCACCATCCTACCCTACATTCAAGGTATCACGGAACAAATAGGAAGAATTCTCAACAAACACAACATCCAAACTATATTTAAACCACCTGCAAAAATAGGACAACTTCTAAACAACCCTAAAGATAAAAAGGAACCTTTCAGTGATCCGGGAGTATATCAAATCCCTTGTTCTTGTGGTAAAGTCTATATTGGAGAAACCGGGAGGGCGGTAAGTCAACGTGTAAAGGAACATGAGAGTAAAGTTAGGCTAAAACATTTCACACAATCAGCAGTAGCTGAGCATCATATCGAAACAGGACATAGTATTTTATTTGACAAAACAACCGTCATTGCCAAAACGTACAATAAATTTCCAAAAAAACATAGAGAAGCAATCGAAATCTTGAAACACCCTAATAACATCAATAGGGACAATGGATATAATACCAATCCGATTTGGCTTTCCGTCCTCCCGGGTTTTTTAAAAAAGACTTGATTGGCCAATCAAGTTCAAGCAGTCCCCACCATGGGGCACTCTGGCCAATCACAGACATCGTAGAGAATACATATATAAGAACAACATAACCTGAAACTTCAGTTTCAGGTCAGCCCTGAAGAAGTGAACTGCAATGTTCACGAAACGTCGGCAACATTCATAGTTTCGCACACGATTGAAACCCGAAAAATCTTTAAATTTTAAATTCTAAATTTTAAATTTAAATTTATTATAATGAATCATCGTGAAAGTATCAAATCTATTATCATCGACATTGCTTGTCCGCTCAACCGAAATTTGCAGGGAACCTATACAACCAAGATTCATAAGTATAGCGAGCTAAGGCATGGAATAAAGGTAATGTGGAGGAATGTGAAACATGCATCTATTCATCCTATTGTGATTTCGGCTACAGGCAATGTGCACGCAAGATGCACTGAACATCTTGAGCATTTAGTAGTCACTAGGGTAATGGCGGTAGTTCAGAAGGCAAGGCGGTTTTTTTAATACCTGTCGCATTGTAAGAAACTTCCTAGACCATCAGGAAGCAAGCGACTAAGAACCTATGGCGTGATACATGTTAGCTCTAAGAAAGCATGCAGAGTCGACTGTTGTCACCTTCAACACTCACGGCCGCTGTGTAAGGATAACAGCCCTACAAGACCTACAACAACACCTACAACATCATCGCAAATTATTTCAAACATTGTATTAAAATAACTTATAACATCCTTATCTCATCAGTCACTTGACTTAGTCCGTGGCTATGACGAAAAACCGGGTTCTCCGAGAAAAAGTATAAAAAATATAACCCGCTGTGTAAGGATAACAGCGGTTAAACAAACTGCAAGCTACACCATGCTCCTAATTTTGTACCTACAACATCATCGCAAATGATTTCAAACATCGTATTAAAATAACTTATAACATCCTCATCTCGTCAGTAACTTTTCTTAGTCCGTGGCTATGACGAAAAACCGGGCTCACCCGAGAAAAAGTTTAAACAAAAAGACAATAATAATAATAACCCCAACGAAGGTGTTATCGCATTTTCGTCGCGGTAGGGCTTGAGCTTTCCTCTCATGAATTTGACGACTATGTTGGCAGTAGCATTGCTACTGACAGGGTTTCATATGCCAAATAGGCAGAGAATGAAGAGGAAAGTGATTACGAGGAACACCAAAACCCATAAAGGATAATGAAGAGTATTTTAAAAATGTTGAAACGCTTGTCGCTACCCGAGGATCGTCGGGGTGCCCCTGGAGCCACCGCTGGGGGCCACAGCATGCGGGACGGTGGTGATGGCGAGCTGCAAGATGGTCAGAAAGATCTCACTAATCAAACAGCTGGCCAGCAAGAACATCCGCAACATACGGTAAGCAGTGAAACATCAACTGTGTCTGCTGAAGATGCTTTGGCTAGCGTTAGCTATTTGAAGCCAACCACTTCAACAGAAATACCGTGGGAGAGCATCAAGTGGGATACCACAATGAATGAGGAATTGATGCGTCTCTATTATGAAAGTGCAAAGTTTGAAACCTCACGCAAAAAAGGACAACATTTTAGAACGAGATTTCCCGCAAAGTATCCTCAAATAGAGAAAATCGTACTAAGAGATCTTATCGCTAAGCTAAAGGACATCAGGACTAATCTACTCATCTCAGAAGATCGAGCAATGGAAAGTAAACAACAGGTTGATTTGGAGTGGAAAAACAAAGGCAATGAACAGCAGTTAGAGGAAGACGCGTCATAAGAACAAGCAGCGGCAATTTATGTTTTTCCTCAACCTGGTGATGATAGAACACCACCACATCCTCCGCAGGTAGATGGCATAATACAACCAGTGCCAGAAGCAGAGATTTAACAACCAAGGAGGCGATTAAAATGGACATACCATATGAACAGAGATGTGATGCGCTTTTATTTTTTGGCAAGGAAAAGTGGGCAAAGTGTAAGGAGAGAACATCATCGTCTCTTCTTACTTAAGTACTCAGAACTAGCCCCAAAGAATAAATGAGCAAAATCTAGCAGAACAAAAACGCTCAATACCTGTAAACAAATTGCTTTCGACTGTTGAAATAGCTGCCATCGTAATTTCTATTGACGAACTTCCATTGGAAGATGTGGACAACGAAGACTTGATTGCAGCTGAAGGCATAGGTGCTAGGGATGATGAACATCAAGTACCGGATGTAATAGAACCACATCCGGACATTATAAACGATGATCTAAACAGCAAAGTCCCAGAAAAACTACAGCACCTTGAAAGGAATTTCGATCATGCTTTACTAGAGTTCAGACATGTAGAACCAACACAAAGGCATTCACTGCCCAAGATGAACATCACAAATGATCTGCGTGCACTAATAGAACACCTGAACAGCAAGGTTTTACCTATGAATTTGAACGAAACACAAACTGCGTTAGAGCTGCTATAAAAACTAGGCCTATACATGTAGTCTTTGCCCCAGGAAGGGAGCGAGTTCTACCATGGAAGATCAGGTTGGATGTGGATGTCAGCAATGTAAGGTGAAAATTGGGTCGACTGACTCAATATAAGAAAGGAAATCGAACCAGAGAGCTAATACACCATGTTATTAAAATCATCCACCCTCAGTACATCGAGACATTGACACCAGCAACATTGGATGAGATTATAGACTCCCAACGGCAGAGACTTGATGTTCTTAGTGCTAGACTGCGTTGCTACAAGGGAAGTAGTGCGAGAAGGCAACAAAATCGAACCTTTCAGGAAGTTGAAAAAAGGTTCTATCGAGAACTGAGTGCAAAGCAACATAACCAACAAGACACCAAAGTCCCTCAATTGGAAGACATGAATAACTATTGGTCAGATGTTTGGGGAAAACTAACAGAAGCAATTTGGACACTGCGTGGTTCCAGCTAGAGAAAGCAAGAGCAAGCAATAACCCTGAAATGGAGCTGACGAACATCACAGCTTTAGATGTTTCAGCGGTTTTAAAAAAAGCATGTAACTGGAAACCTCCAGGTCCGGACATGGTGCACAATTTCTGGTACAAGTACCTGACTAGTGTGCATCCAGCGTTGGCACGGTGTTTTTAGAAGATCATCGAACATCCAGATCTGATGCAAAATATCAAGCACTTCTTTTCGAGCTGAGCAGGCTGTACCAATGCTACAAAGTACATCTTATAGTACTCATAATCGGCTGTCTTGGTGATATGAAGGCTTCATTTATTAGCCAACTCAACAAGATTCCTGCTTGCCAGCACCAGGCTCATTCCATCGCGAACCGGGTGCCAAAGGCTGTTCTTCTGGGATCACTTGATCTGGTCCATCAACACTGTTCCTTGTAATATTCTACAAAGATTGGTAGCTTTAAAAAAGTATCCGCAGGTGAAACCTTCATCTCCAACTATCCCGTTGGCCGCGTAAGGTCATCCGTGGCTAGAGACCTGACTCCAAGGAACAGTTTCGCCCGATTTTATCTCGCGTAAATTTTCCGCTCTTGCTTACCTTCTAGGACAGAAGGAGCAGAAGCGGATGACGTACACGTTCCAATTGCTTCGGGATTGGTTGCTTTAAGGAATCATAGTCGTAGCTCCCGGAGCCTACAACTTCTCTCATTATAAAATACATTAGTATCCATTCTTATTGTAAAAATATAGCTGTCGATAATTTACACGACATACGACCGCGTTGTGTATTCGCCGCATTTTAAACGAATCTCAAGCAGGAGGTTTGACGCCGATGATGATTATGAATATTTGATGGTTGTGGTCGAATGTCTACCTTCAAATTCGACTGTCTAAATTGCGCTGAACTCGCGCGGAAATTTTTTGCATTTTTCCTTCCGCCTGGACAAACATCCAGGCAAAAGCGAGTAATTCTAATAAAGTTGGATGCAGTCGCGGGTTATCACTGGTTGTGATTAAATTCATACAGTGATTCTAAGCCCATTGCAGTACAGAAGAAAGTTTCACATGCTCATACCCACTGAAGTGAAGTCGCCTGGCGGTATATGTACTCAAGCGGTGATAATTAGGCAGCAAAGGTGACCCTTATATAGATCTTAGTTTCACCGTGGTTTCAAAATATAAAAGCTACACAGTGCTATGGGTCTTAAAGGGACCAGCCTAACAAGCCAATAATAATAATAACACCTTCTTGCATCCACGTTGTTCAACTATTGCACTCCATACCGGCTAGATAGATGTTAATATTCTCTCTTTGAGGATGTCAGTGAATAACTTGTAGCTGCACGGAAAATATTTCGGCACAGCAGATGTACCTATTAGCACATGAGCAGTACTATGATATCTTCAACATAAAAATCTTCTACATCGGATGGATCCAAAAGCGCGAGACCAAAACAAAGTTTTTCAGAAAATTACCTACTTCAGATTTTCTAAGTCAGCCAAATTAGTGCAGCCCATGTGTAGACCTCTGCTTTACAGGGGTTTTAAATAAAGGCATAGTACAATAGGTCTTACCTCAGTGCTACGGGACTTAAATGAATTAGCCTAACAAGATCATAATAATAATATAAATTAAAAACAGTTCACATAATAATGTGAATAATTTTGATTAGTTTCCTTTAATTGAAATATAATTCTTAATTTTGAAAATCTTTTAAAATGAAAAAAACTATTCAAACTTTCAAGGCTGTTAGAAACTAAAAACAATCTATAAAAAATGTAAGAACAAAAAGTTACGGCAAGGTAACACATGAAACATTTTTAGAAAGAAACTGGGTGAAAATTTCAGTGTTGGATGAGTGAGTTCTATGGTTTCAACATGGTTTTCCAAATGTTTCAAAATTCAGGGATTTACATGATGTTGAATTTTGAGGCCCCATTTATTCGAAATCACATATCTCGGGAACCGCTGATTAAATTTTAATAAATTTTGCAGATATAGCTTATAATTTGTAGGCATTTTTAACGCAATTTTAAAAACGAGTACAAATGCAGAAAGAGGGGATTTAAAAAATCACAAATTAATGTTTGATTCTATAGATCGCGAAAACTTTGGGATAAAGTTCCGAATAGTGGTTACCTCCGATTTTGTTGAAACCACGTACACTTACGTATCCTGATGTGCTGATAACGAAAATCATAGTGAAAGTTGGCATATTTTTTGTATCATACACTTTTTGCCTAAAACCATTATTTTTTGAGAAAAAGACGATTGCGTTTGAAAACAAATTTAAAAAACAGTTACAGATATGCGTTCGGTCACGCTTGTCCCTTCTTTCCGTTTTTTTCTCGTCCCTTTGTCGTAACTATTCAGTAAATGCGTACCCCCCCCCCCCCCCACACACACTTCAACCTGGAAAAGGGGACGAACGTAACTAAACTCATTTTCGTATCTAGTCAGTATATTTGTAGCCCCCAATAAAACCTGAAAAAGGGACGACCGTGACTGAACACATTTCCGTAATCAGTCAGTAAATGCGTAGCGCCCCCCCCCCCCTCCCACGCTTGAACCTGGAAAAGGGAACGAGTGAAACTGAACGCATTTTCGTAAATGCATAAATTCGTTTCTTATGGTTTTTACCATGAAAACGTCCTTGTCGCCAATTTTCACTATGAGTTTTGTAATCAGCGCATCAGAGCACGTAAGTATACGTGGTTTAAACAAAATCGGTGGTAAAAAATGGTTTTAGAGAGAAAATGTAATGAACACAAAAGATGGATTTTTCTATGCTCTTCAACTTTTATTTGAAATATTTTTCGAAATTCCCATTATTTATTAATATAAAAAAAACATGATTTTATGGGGTTTTCATGGTTTTCGTCATTAAATTCAAATTTGCGACATTTTTTACTATGATATTCGTAATCAGCGCATCAAAATACGTAAGTATACGTAGTGCCAAATGAATCGGAGGTAACCACTATGCGGAACTACATCCAAATTTGTTGACCTGAAAAAAGCGTGTTGATAAGGTGAATAGAAGTAAGTTTTGGGAAATCCTGACAGAGTACAGAGTCAATGTTTGGCTCATAAAAGCAATGAAAAGAATATATGCACGTAGCAAAGCGAGTGTAAGAGTAAATGGGAAACTGAGTGACTGGTTCGATATTAGGCAGGATGCTAGGCAAGGATGTGTTATGTCTTCTTGGCTGTTTATTATATTCATGGATAATTGTCTAGAATGGCCCTCTTACACGAAGAAGGTGTGGATCTCGGGACAGTATAGGTGCGTGGGTTAGCATTAGCAGACAATAAAATTGTCATGAAGAACGTGGATCTTAAAATTAACGTGAATAAAGCCAGAATTGTGGTGTTTGAAGGAACGGGTGAGAAAATAGTATGCAAAATTGTCATAAAAGATGAGTGGATAGAACAGATTGATAAGTAAGTTATGGTAGCTTAACATATACACTACTGACGGTAAGATTTATCGAGAGATATAACAAATATAACAAATGAAGCTAAAATTGCAATAAATAACTCTGTACTTGCACCCAATGTGCTGTACCGTAACAAGACCTGGGCCTGCCAGGAAAACGTAAACAGTAAAATTAGAAGTAAAATTAACACGGTTGGCATGCAATTCCTGTGCAGCGTATGTATGCATTAAAACGCTGATGGACAAAGTCAGTAATAAGTGGATTTTCAAAGAATGTGGTGTAGAGAAAACACTGTTTGACAAGAGTGGAAGAAATTTCTTGGGATGGTTTGGGCATGTTGAGAGAATAAAAGAAGAGTGACCGACGAAACAAATTTAAAGTTAAAAGTTAAAGTAGATGGTACTCACTTAAAATTGTGACAGAAAACTATTCCAGTCCATCATTTAATTATAAAATTCCATTAACTAAACCATCCGTGGACGTCAAGATGAGAATTTTCATCGTGAAGTCGACTTTGGGACTTTAACGTAGAATTTTTAATTCAAATTTGTCGTCGTTTCGACAAGTTTTTAACCAACTCGTGATGAGATTGACGGTCATAGGGTCTTGAGATCCATAAGAAAGTCAAACGCGGAAATAAAAATACTCGACCACGAGGAAAGCGCAAGCGCGTTACTTTCCGTCGGAATCTCGTCGAAAGACATTGTATCGCGAATTTTGTCGGGGTCGTTTTCCACCGTTGTAGACAATGTTACTTGTCATAATAATCGTCGAACTACGGCGAGCATTATCACCGATTTTATTGGATTAATTCAAAGGAATATTAACGTTGCATTGAAGACTGTAAGTAAAAATTTATATAAAATGGTTATTTCTTGAATTTCGCTTAAAGTGGGGTCTTCCCAATGAACACTTCCTGCTTATTTGTCTCTGCTCTTATTCACACTAATTGCTTTCCTTGCTGATTGGGATGGATTTTGGAGAAAAGAAAAGTATAAAAATTCTATTATTATTGTCAAATTCAAGACTAAAATTTTCTCCTGTCTCAAAATGAACCAGTTAAATCTCACTGATTTCCAATGAGATCTCACTGGTCGAAACAGCCAGAAGTGTGTCACTGGCAATCAGTGAGAATTCACTGGTTCACTCAGTGAAATTTCGGCACTGGTTTAATCAGTAAGGTTCACTGGTTTCTCTGTACTAGTATTCATCTGGTCGTACGCCTTGTCGCCTGTCAGCTGGTTAGTTCTCACTCAAGAAATGCCAAGACATGACCGGCGACGTGCGCGTACCAGACGCGACTGGAGGTTCATGCCGTGCCCGCTTGAAGCGCTATATCATTGGTTCAATCTATGATTTGGAGCCACTGGTATATTCAGTAGCACTATTTTAGTTGACTCACTTACTGATTCAGCCAGTCAAAGTGGGAAAATCACTGGGTCACCAGTTATAATTGGAAATACTGATTCAACCAGTGACAATTTCACTGGTTCAGTTCAAGAGAGTAGCGTACCCAGAGGCAGACCGAGGAAAGAACCTAGAAATACCACAGCTTGCATGAGAAAATGTGTGGACGTAAAGGAAGTGTGGTGACAAATAGTTTATAAAAAATGTGGGATAGTGGAGTGAGATACGCCCGAAACGAAAGACCTTCGATACTAATATGCCCGCATGGAGAGTTTTACTTGGTGGATGTAATTGAAGAGTATGGATGGTAATATGTGCTCATCACCATGCTTGCGTATTTTAGTGTAATGTCTGATACATGATGACTTTGTGAATCTCTTCACCTGTGGTGATTGCCAGGAAGATTTATATATATTATTTATATACAACTCCTCGTAAACTTCCCTCGCTCACTTTTCTCATATAAGCTCATACGAGGGATTTGGCCTAATGGTATGATAATAAAATAGAAAATTTACTGGATTCAAATAAATCATCGCATTGAATAGATCCTATACAACATTTCCTTAATATAAAGAAATGGGTTTTTCTAAACCAAAAGTACGAAATTATTGTTGCAAATCAATACTTATTTCTATAAGTCAAATATTAACTAAGCCATGGAACGTTATTATTGTTAGAAAGGAGTAATAGATTTGTGTTTAAAAATATGGGAGTTGATATACTCAAATGTGATTTTAAATGAAGAAAATATTTTCTGCAAACAAATTAAAGTCTACTGGCTGAAGTAAAAGTTTGTATTTATTGAAAGATGGTAAATCCTAAAAGGCGATATATTACTCAGAATAAGCATGTAACAAACTTTACAAAATATGAATTGATTCAAAGAACAAAGCCCGTAATAAAAAACAACAGAGAAATATTTTAAAAACCACTCTCTTAAAATGAACCAGTGAAATCTCACTGATTTTCAGTGAAATATCACTGGTTAAAACAGCCAGAAGTGGGACACTGGCAACCAGTGAGATTTCACTGGTTCACTCAGTGGAATTCCGTCACTGGTTTAATCAGTGAGGTTCACTGGTTTCTCAGTACCAGTAGTCATCTGGTTATAGGCGTTGTCTCCTGTCAGCTGGTTAGGTGTGACACCATTCATCACAATTGAGGCACCTAGAGCATGAGTCGGAAAATTATCAATGTCCAGGAAAAGTGCGATTGAAAAACAGTTGGAGCAAGAAAAAGACAAGTTTCGTTCACCTGTAAAGACGAACAGAGTGAAGTTGGAGGAAAAGAGCGACAACGAAGTCGCTCTTTTCCTCGGACTTTATGGTGTTCGTCTCTACCCCGAAGCAAAACTTGTCTTTTTCTTCCTCCAACTATTTCGATTTCCATCTATTCGCAAACGGTTGTCATTCAGTTCTTTAGCTTCCACAGAATATTTAGAGAGTGTTTAAATACCTGTACAGAATCGATGAGCTGAAGTAAGTTGATGTATCGGTTTGATAAGTTCATGTTTCAATTAATGCAAAAATGTTTCTCTAAACTTGCTTTTCAATTGTTTATCAGTGATAGAATTTCAGAAACTTCACACGATTTTTTTAAAGGGAAAACGTCTAGGATGCTTTAATAAATATAAATTTAAATAAATAAATGAAAAAATAAATAAATAAAATATAAATATTTATAAAATAAATATTCAAGAGATTCCAAAATTGTACGATACTATACAAAGTTGTACCTTGAAAAAAAAAACAAGTCATTTAAGCAGAAACTTTTATTAAAAAGTGTTCGCTGTCAACTGGCATGTCCAATTGGTTTTCCTTACCATTTTTCCACTCAGATTTCCAATTGAACCGTCCAATTCTGAATCCAATTGGTTTCTTCCAGCAGAGAAGACACAGAAAATACATTAAATCACAAGAAGTTCATCAAACAGCACATTGAAGTACAAAAATAATTAGAAGTACAAGAAAGTAGAACTACACGGCAGTCCCGCTTTACCAGCCGTGTCGGGGGTACCCTCAGTCGCCTCGAGGGTGAATCGGGACTCTCGAAACCGTAAACAATCAGGACTGTATGATATGAACCATTCTTGTCAAAGTTTTGTCCCAAAAAATATTTTCTTTGTATTTTCGCCATTTTGGTTTTATAATATCTTAATGAAAGTGGAAATGTTTGTGCTGAAAAATCAAACTTCATCAAAGTACCTTGTTATTAGAATTAAAAAATTTGAACTCTGAAGCTGAAAATTTTTCCATTTGAGGGAATAAAAAGAAACTACAAATTAAAGCACTCAAAGTGGAACTCTTGAATTTTGAACTTTCTAATTGAAGTTTAAGTTTTTGATTTCAAAATTTTTGTATTCAAATTATCAATAATTTACACGTATAAAATAGAAGGTTCTAACACTTCAATCACACAATTTTAAATGAAATGCAGATAAAATGCAAAATAAAAAATGTCTAACTGAAAATTCAGATTAAATTTCAAAATTCTAAATCCACGGTGTAATTTTTAATGTTCAAAATTAAAGAATCAATCAATGCACTTTAACATTTTCGAAAGTATATTATTTTAACAAATTTTAAGGTAGAAACAATGAAACATTGAAAAATGAATAATTAAAATTTTTTGAAATGAACAATTCGCAAATTAGAAGTGGAATTCTTCAATAAAAAACAACAGAATGAAAAAATTAAAAAGAAACTCAATTTTTTATTGTAAAAATGTCAATAGCAAAATTCAAAAAAAAAGTGTTTTCAATTTTTTTTCCCACCACGTTACAGGCTTCAATAAAAACAACTACTAATCTAAAAAAACTGAAAAATAATAAACTGAAAATTTGTTTCGAACACTTTTTTTACTCAAAATTCCGCTATGTAAATTTGTACAATAACAAATTTAGTTATTTTTATTGAATCCTACAACGCTGTATGGAAATAAAAAATTTCCTCGAAGCCTGCAACGTGGAGAGAAATTTTTTTTTTTAATTTTCCTATCAGAATTTTTAAAATTACAAAATTAGTTGTTTTTATTGAAGCCTACAACGCTGCAGGTGGAAAAATTGTCTCAAAATGTCTTTTTTTTAAATTTTACTATTGAAATGTTTACAATAACAAATTTTGTTGTTTTATTGATGCCTATAACGCTGTGAGGGGAAAAATTTTCGCAACATTACTTTTTTTTTTATTTTGCTATTGAAATTTTTACAATAACAAATTCAGTTGTTTTTATTGAAGCTGTGAGGGAAAAAAATTTTACCGAAAAATTTGTTTTCAAAATTTTTACAATAAGCAAATAATAACTCACGCGCATGTAGGAGTATAAAAATTTGTTTTCTCTTATATGTAATGTCGTGCAAAAGTTTCTGGACATCTATTTTCCAATAGGTTGAACAAGCACCCTTGTTTTAATAATAATGAACGGTAGATTTTCTCTGAATTATTCCATAAAAGGTGATAAAAGTACCCATTTAATGGGCATAAATGAAAGCCAATACGTGTTAATTTTATTAGAAGTTGTTTGAAAAAACGTCAAATGTTAATGTTTCCGGAAAATATCAATAAATTCGAAAATAATCAATCTTTTATTGTACTTGGGCTAATTTTGAAGATAATTTTCTGCAAGCCTGTTAGAATACTGTTCTATTAATTTGTTTTAATTCAGCTATGAAAACCTGACTTTATATCAATATTGATAAGTTCTTTGAATTAAGCTTAGGTTTTGATTGCATCAAAGGAAAAATTCTAGAAATATCTTATCAAGTCAATAAAATAATTAAGAAAATTATCTTTAAAACTAGTGCAAGGAGATTAAAAAATATTAATTGCTTTTTGATTTATTAACATTTTTCGGAAACATTAAAATTTGTAATTTTTTTAATAACTTCTAATCAAATTAATATATCGCTTTCAATTTATGAACATTAGGCGTACATATAATTTTATCAGGTTTCGTGTAGTAATTGGAAGTAAATTTAGAGTTGAATATTTTTACAACTAGAGTGCTTTTATAAAGTATTGAAAAAGATAAGTCTAGAAACTATTGCACAGTAGTGTATTACATTCTCTTATAAACTATGCAATGTAGGTATATTCTATTTCTGTAAAATTAATCTATCACTTGTATCCAGAAAAAAATAATTTGCCACGATTTTAAGAAAAATATAATTCTTAAAAAAATAATAATTGTTTGAATAATTGAAAATTATTTACAAAATATTCGGAAACTCGTCCCTTAACAATTAAAAATAATACTTGTTACAAAAATCCAAAGAATACAGTTTTTAGTACGAATTTAATAGAAAACTGCTATTTTGCAGTTTTTGGGTCACTTTCCAAACACAATAACAATGGCTTGCAAGGAGGGTGGGAAGTCAAAATTAAAAGTTACTGGGTGGAAATTATTCTTTAAACATGCGTTAAGAGGTTTTAATACTTTGATTCACAAAAGTTTTTAACAAGTAGCTCTTTTTTCCATTTTTTTGAAAATAAAGCTTTTCCCATTTAAAACCACATTTTAATTTTGAAGGCTCGGGGGCACGGGTTAACTTTGACAAAAAAGAAAACAAGAAAAATGTTGAGTTGATAAACTGTAAATATAAATTAAGTATTTATTTTAAAAAATGAACTATAGTTCGACTCTTAACAATAGAATAATAAGATTGATTTTATAAGACGATTATGAATCTGTTCGTAATTAGATAATAATTCATAGATTTTTACGTTAAAAATTGAACTATTTTAATTCGAAAGCCTTAGTAATTAATGAAATTTTTGCATCCGATTGCAACTTCAACATCTTTTTTCAATCTTCAAAAACATTTTGATTAATATTTTCATAAATAAATGCTTTCTTTCAATTTCAAATCATATTCAAATATTTTTGCATTCTAAAATACTTCATTTTTCAAGCATTAAGTTTGAAAATTTTTAATTAAAAAATGTTTGTTCCAATATTTAACAATATTTGACTGTTTATTTAAAATGAGAAATTATAATCAAACATTGAATAATAAACGAAATAAAATTGAATTATTTAAAATAAAATAAACCTCGAATCGTTCGAATTTCAGGGTGCTGAAAGTAAACTTTAAAATTTGCATTATTTCATTTTTTTTTAATTTTTAATTTGTAAATGACATTTTTCAATTTAGATTTTCCAAGAAACAACTTATAATAACTACGTTGTACGGCTTTTAATTTAAAATAGTTTGAAAATGATATAATTTTGAACACATACAAATTTCTCTGAAAGAACTCTGGACACGCTTTGAGGTTGAAATTGAATTATTTAGAATAAAATAAGCCTCGAATCATGAAAATTTCAGAGTGCTGAATGCAAACTTAAAAATTTGCATTGTTTCATTTTTTTTAATTTGTAATTTATAAGTGACATTTTAGAATGTGAATGTTTCAATAACAATGTAAAATCCTTTAATTCTACTATTTCAACCTAAAATTGTTCAAAAATGATATCATTTTGAACATTTAAAAAATTTATTGATTCATTCTTCAAACTATTTTATTTCCAAAACGCATTCTCTCCTTTGCCTGCTTAGTCAAGCTTTGTTTATAAAATTCCGATGCGGACCGATGTCACTTCTCTGAAGTGTCGCACTTATGTTACGCATCTACATTTAGAATTAAGCTAATTATACTTCATGAAGAAGAATATTCAAAATTGAAATTTCACTATGAAAAATTCATTATTATGACACTTATCATTATTATTACTCGTCTAAGTACTCAAAACTTATAAGAAAAATATTGGAAATTGTTTCTTTTTTTCAAATTAGACACAGCATATTTTCCTCCAGTTTGTAAATGATTTACAATTGTTTAAACAATTATTATTCGTTTGAGAGAGAGAGAGAGAGAGAGAGAGAGAGAGAGAGAGAGAGAGAGATAGAGAAAGAGAGAGAGGCGCAAACCTCCGTTCTGTGGCATGAGATACAGCGAGTGTGTCCGAGGCCTGCATTACGCTTTCTAGTCGTCGTTTCATTTGGTTATTGTACAAATTTCTATAGCAAAATTTTGAAAAAAAATTTGAAACAAATTTTCAGTTTATTGTTTCTTAGTATTTTGAGTTTAGTAGTTGTTTTTATTGAGCCTGTACCGTGGTGGGGAAAACAAATTAGGAAATTTTTTTTTACAAAATTTTTACAATAACAAATTTAGTTGGTTTTATTGATGCCTATAACGCTGTGTGGGGGGAAGAGATTTTCTCAACATTCCTTTTTTTTATTTTGCTATTGAAATTTTCCTTATAACAAATTTAGTTGTTTTTATTGAAACTGTGCGTGAGGGAAACAAATTTTACCGAAAAATTTGGTTTCAAAATTTTTACAATAACAAATTTAGTTTTTTTTTATTGTAGCCTTTAACGCTCTGGGGAAAAAACGGATTTTCGAGAAAATTTTTTTTCCCCACAACGTTATAGGCTTCATTAAAAACAATTAAATTTGTTATTGTAAAAATTTCGATAGGAAAATTTTGAAATAGTTATTTGTGATACAAGTGCGTAAAATAGGTGATTGTGGTCGAGTGTGAATTTTGCAGCATAAGCCGGAGGCTCGAAGCATGAGCCGGTGGTTAGCGCACGAGCGAAGCGAGTGCGAAAACGTAGACGAGTGCTTCGAACCGCAGGCGAATAATGCAATCATACGAGTTATCAATCACCTATGCGCACGTGTATCACACGCTATTTTTCGCAACGCCCGTTCGAAGAAGTTGTCAGGAGGTAGTAACGAAAAATAAGAATTTTATATTGCATAGAGTGGAGTAAAGAAATTACAGAAAAAAAAAAATTTCAATGTTTGAAAAAAATTTTCAAAAAAAAAAAATTTTGTGAAAAAAAATGTTGAAAAAAAAAAAATTTTTGAAATAATTTTTTTTGAAAATAATTATTAGAACAAAATTTTGGCGTTTATGCTTCTGTGCCCCCCCCCCCACCCCACGGGGGCTACGAAACCTTAAAAACAAAACTTCAATCATTCTTCAGCAACAAAACTTCAGCTCATCGATTCTGTACAGGTATTCAAACACTCTCTAAATATTCTGTGAAAGCTAAAGAGCTGAATGACAACCGTTTGCGAATAGATGGAAATCGAAATAGTTGGAGGAAGAAAAAGACAAGTTTTGCTTCGCGGTAGAGACGAACACCATAAAGTCCAAGGAAAAGAGCGACTCCATTGTCGCTCTTTTCCTCCAACTTCACTCTGTTTGTCTTTACAGGTGAACGAAACTTGTCTTTTTCTTGCTCCAACTGTTTTTCAATCGCACTTTTCCTGGACATTGATAATTTTCCGACTCTTGCTCTAGGTGCCTCAATTGTGCTAAGATTTGCACAATTTTCTTTTTAAAAACGCAGTAGTATACAATCAAGTTTGTTTTCACTCGAGAAATACAAACACCCGACCAGGGACACGCGCGTACCCGACGACTGGAAGTTCATGTCTTGGCCGCATGGAACGCTATATCACTGTAACTTTAACGCTATTTTAGTTAAGTCTCTTACTGGTTCACTCAGTCAAAGGGGGAAACTCACTAGTACACAAGTGATAATTCAAAATACTGATTCAACCGGTCAAAATTCCACTGGTTCAGTTTAAGAGAGTGCGCGACTTATAAAAATCAACGCAGCTTCAAATGAAACAAATATTCCACTAACCTACAAAAATACCATAATTGTTTAAAAAATTTGAATAGTCAAAAGACAGCAATTTTAATGTAGCATTTGTTCAGAAGTTTTAGTTAATAATAATTTTAAGTTAATATTATTTTAATAGTAAAACTTTTTTATTCTATTGTGGGATCATGCGCTCGGGTGTACCTATCGGCATTTGTCTAAACTGCGCAAAATTGCAAATTAGAAACTTACTATCGTAGCCAATATTTATTTAGAATGATCCACTTATTTTGCAAGAACTAAATTAACGTTTCTTTCAACAGATTTCATGAACATTTCATTTTAAAAGATGTTGTTTGAACTAAAATAAATGTATGATTGAAACGAATATACCAAAATGTTAAATTATGATGATTCTTTTTCCAATTAAATGCAATTGTATTTATTTCGAAAAAGTATTTCATTTGATCGAACAAATATTTGTTCGAATTAATGCATTGCATATTCTTTATTCTAACGATGATTTCTTCTAACAAAATAGATGAATATTTAATTTTCAAAACTATTCTCAAATGAATATAATTATTTATTTGCAATCATCGTGTCAATCATTAGCATCAAATAAATACTCAAATCAAATAAATACATCTCAAATATTTTTTCGTTCAAAGAAACCTGAATTACTTGATCCGCATATGGATGAATTAATTAATTTAAATAGATATTTATCACTTCAAATAATCAATTTCATTAAAAAGAGGCAATATTTCTTAGGGTATGAAAAACAGATTCAAAGAAAGTAGGTTCTTAGTTTCCAAGAAATCATTTCTTTCACTTAATAATTTTCACATTTATCGCACACAAACATTTATTTGTATTAAATAAATGTCGCTAATGAAGTGATTTGTTTAAGTCGAGGCATGAATTGTTTGCCCCTAAACAAGATTTACTCGACTGAAGTAAAAAAGTCCTTGTTAAAAAGAACAGGAGCGAAAGAAACGCATTTGCTTCGACCCAATAATTTTTTCCCAGTGTAGGAAATCGACTGACCCATTAGTATCAATTTGGGAGTGAAGGCAACTTAAAAACTGATTAATACGCTCCCATCTAGCACGACACCCCCCATCCGAGAATAACCGAGCCAACCACTGCTTAACTGCGGTGATCAAACGAGAAGTCTTGAACAATTCCATGTAACCAAGCGGAAATACAGAATTCACTTCGACATAGTTGAATTTACTTGTATTTAGTTCAATTCACGTAATTTACAATTATTCAATCTGAGTTCAATTGAATTCACTTTTCTCTTTCAATTAGAATCAGTGATTCTAATTCTAGCAATTCTTTCTACTGAAAAAGCAGTAAAATATTATTGTAGTTCGTAGTTGATAGTCAATTTTTTTCTATCTTAATTTGAATCATTTAAATTTCACTAAAAATCATTGGCTACGCTGGAATTCCAGTCATATTTTCTTTGGTTTTGAATAGAAAAATGTACTTAAGTTTCAGTAACTTTTTTCACTGGATATTCAGTGAAATGTGACTGGAATATCAATAATAATTATTAAACAGTAGTTTCTCAGTGACATTTTAATGAAATATCCTCAATGATTTCGAACCTTGGCTTGTAAAAGGTGCCGCTTTCCTTCACACAACTTTGGTTTAAAAAGGTGACAAATCACGAGATCTTTCAACCGGATATAAGAAGAGACGACGAGTATATAGTTAAAGTAAAATCAGAAGAGGAACGCACCAGTAAGAAATTCCCATTGGCACTTAGCCAACATTTTCTTTCTGGACCTCCTACTCATCTTCCAGACTTGTCATCCACCAACTGGAGGAAGCCACCCGCAAATTTTCATTTTGCAATCCAAATGGACACGTTCTTCGAATTACTTTACGGAAGTGGAACCTACTTATGCTTCTGCTAATGCATTATAAAATGAGTAGTAATCAAATATAGTAACCGGTGCTTTTAACATGATGGTCATAAACGTGATTGCATTTTTGTTATAATAATATTAACGTCACAATGATAATAATATCATCCACGTAGGTAGTTGCAATAAGAAATGCAGTTTATATTTTAATCCAATAAGAGTCGTACCGATATTGAGTGAAAAATATTTTTTTCATATACACTGAGAAACCCTTGTTTGTATTTCTTGTTAAAAATCACACTAGATTTCACTATCTGAACTTTGCAATGAGAGGCAAAAAGCAAATTTTAATAATATTTACTAACCTCAATAGTAACTCATAGCTACTTAAAGAATTATAAAATATATTGGAATAAAAGTTAAAACTATTGCATTTATTGTAAAAGACATTTGAAGTATTTATTAACCTCTGCAGTAAAACTGCAAGTTTTGTTGGATTAATATCTGTAGAAGATAACAGTATTTACAAAGTGCTGTAGTAAAATGATGCGCAGGGACCGTGCGCACCGAATTACTAACTGGTTAGCAAAATATGCTACAGTGGGAATAGTAAAAAAAATAAATACGTGTTGCTAACTTTCACACAAGCCTACCTACACACATGTTCTACATTTAACGCATAATTCACATTTATTTAAATTAAGAATTGACAACATTAGAAATTACATATATGTATATATTCTTAAAAGATAGTATTTTATATTATAAAGCTGAAACAGAAAAATCGGGTTAGAAGAAAACGAAGGCTGGCGGGAATCGAACACGCGTCTCCGGGACAGCAGTCGGGCGATGATCCATCTACCTACAAGACATTTTGTGACTCAGAATGAAAACTGCCATATGACCTAAATGATAGAAAGTTTATTGGTTCTAATTCATTTAATCCTTAATTGATTAATATTCATGATATTTTTATAATTTTAAACAACAAAATTTTTAATGTAATTAAAATAAGTAAATTTTTTTTTTAAATTACGTTTTTTTGCGGATTTTGCATGGAAACATAAATTAGATGTCATTTTCGCAACCTAAAAATATGATCGGCGATCGCCACACGTCGGATGCACTCGGCCGCGCTCGGTCCAAGGCTCGATACTTTCTGCTAAATCAGTTAGTAATATTTGGGACCAAATTTAATAATTGGTATTAACCTTTGTTACAAAAAGTAGGAAATGTCCATAATACACATCGTGTTCCTACAGACAATAGTAATTTCTTCTACATATTTAGTATATTATGTTATTTAAAATACTTATTACTTTTATTCTTTTTGTACAATTTATTAATTTCTCTACTAATTTTTCCTACATCGGATTTTACTACAGAAAATAGTAAGGATTGCTATTACCAAATAGGAAATCTTCTTATAAAAATAGTATAACTTATTATTTATGTATTAAAATGTCGAAATTTAAGCATTTTGCCCCCATTTGCTATCCGTTTTAGTAATTTCTCTAACCTAAAGTTTCTCAGTGTACATTAACAATAAAACATTTTAAGCACATTTTTAATTTCCAGCTGACTGTAAGTTCGTCGTATAATGACCACTTACAAATCTGTAGAACAATTAAATTGCGTTCAATTTTCGAATCTTTCGAAATGAACAAGTGTTGTAGTTCAATTTTGTTACAGTAAAGTTTTCAACGCTTTTTCGTCTTAAGTTAAACTTTATTCTTCATTCAGTGACGAAGTCAATTTATTTTTGTATGAATAAAGAATTTTATATGTAATAAAGCAGTCTGCCATAATAATGTCATGGAATTGTTTCAGACATATGTTACTTTTTGGTTTAAAAATATGAGACGCGTATTTTGTCTCTTCGAAGGAAATATTTTTGCACGTTTTATCTTCAGATCGAAGAAACACATAATTAAATTGTTTCTGCAGCGGCGGCGTACAGATTTTCATATACAGGGTGTCCACGCCAGGGCTTACCAAAAAGTATGCAACCCGCTATACATGGCCATAAGAATAGCATTGGCGTGTAAGACGGGTTGCATAATTTTCGGTAAGCCCTGGCGTGGACACCCTGTATAAAACACTGAAACGGTATAGTCATGCAGTTGCACTTGCGTTGGATTTCTTCACACGAAATTATTTTTTTATCTTCTTTATACTTTTGTAAGTTTTTTTACGTGTGTATCGTTGTATATATAAAATTAAATTTGGAGGGAACGAAACATTTTGAGTTTGAGCAATGGACGCAGCCAGCAGCTAATATAAACCGTGATTGTATACAAATTCAAATTATTCAGGTACTTTTTAAAAATTATAAAATGCTTGCAGAGGACTTTATTGAATTTTGCATTCGATCCTGTGGGAATGATGACGCGTATAAAGATGTTCACATGAAAAATAATTTTGAACTTTCCTTAAATCCCGCTGTGTCTCTGATTTACTCAATTTTTACAGAATCTTTCAAAAATCAATATTTCATGTCCGATTCGAATTGAATGGCATAAGGAGAATGAAAGGGGAAGACGTCAATTTATTGAATATGAATGAACAGAAGTAGCATAAGTAAAGACACATCAGGATATAAAATATGCAAAATGATAGAACAAACCATGTGGAAACATCTCGTGGCGCTGTACTGTTTCTGTCTAATCCGCCTTGAGTCGACACTGGCGCGCAACAGGCTGACTGTCCAGTGGCTAGACTGGGATGTAACGCTCGGATCGACTAGTTTCTAGACAGATCCGCTATTTTGATAGAAATAATTAATAATTAAGTTTCCGCAAATCTCTTGTACATACGCTGAGTGTCAAACTTCTGATGTAACTTCCTATTATATTGTTGTAACTTTGTCCCGTCGCCTTAACACCTCGGCCATCTAAAAGTTAAATTTGTTTTCATTTTTGTCGTATATATGAATTTCAATTCATTACATCCTAATATTTATTCCAATAGAACATGAACAATTTTTAAACTTTAAAAGTGCTTGATGTGTGAATAAATCTTTGAAAAAAATTAAGTTTGTATGATTTTACTAGCGATTAGGCTACAAAATAATGATTGTTTATTATTTCAAATAATTATTACGTTAGGCTTAATTATCAGTTACGCAATCAATAAATAATTAAAATAAATTAAATACATCATTTATAATAATATCTGAGTTTTTGGAATATCATTAATATTATACATATTATAATGATTATAAATTCAATATAAATTTATTATAACTTTACCATATAATCCAATTGAAAGAAAATGTTTTCTGCAACACCCACCTCGAAAGTTGACATTTTCATGCTTGTAAATGGTGCCTAAAGGACCTTATTTGAGCAGACCGTGTGCGAAAGAATTTTAGCGCATGCGCAATTTGAAGATGGCTTACTTTAGACACTGGTGAAAAAGCTGCGCATGGGCACTCTCGAGATGAGGTACTTCAGACACTGGCATGGGTAACTTTAAACACTGGTGTTGGTATTTTCTTGAAATAAATTCAGATTTAACTTGAACAAATGTTTTAATGATTGAAGTTTTGTTTTTAGGGTTTCGTGGCCCCCCCCCCCCCCTCCGGGAGCAAAATAACATAAACGTCAACTTTTTTTTTTAACCCTTCGAGGACAACGTGGAATCGTGGGACGTATAGAGCAACGTGGGGTGTCTGCACACCCCCCTCTGTTTTTTTTTTGTTTAAATTTTCAATGGCGCATTTCCTGATTTCGAGAAATAGTTGGATTCAATCCCAAATACCTGGAATCAATGTAGCCAATAATTAAGGAAAGTTGTCAAATAGCTTAGCAATTGTTTAACAATTTATTGAATTTCTTATGAACAAGTAAGTGAGTTAAAATGGATTCATAGGGATTGGCAGTGATTCGTCAATTGATTCGCACTAAGTATGAATTATTTATAGTCAGAAATCAATTTTTAACTAAATTCATGAAGGACAATAAATAATTTGTTATTTTATAAAGAAATTCTATAAACAATTAGCCATATCAGGTATTTATGGTGAAATAAATAAAGTTTTTTCTACTGAATACGACAAAAATTATAGAGAAATATCACTTACTTATCAGATTTAGTCATTCAATAACAACTGCTGATTGTTTAAACAAAATTTAATCAACAAAAGCACTGTTTGGCTATTTTCGGAAGTAGAAACTTGATTCTTCCAACGTAATCAAGTGTAAATGACTAATTTTAATAACTTTAGGGAGTTTATATAAAAATAAACAATTTCAATTGTTAACTTCCGCGTAGCAGGGGCTGAAGTGATACTGAAAGAGAAAGTACTCAAAGCGGGAAGCCTTCCTGCAACCTGTACACAGCGAATATGCGTTCAAACAATTTTTTTTTCAAACATTTTATTTTACGTTTTTTTCCAAAAAATTATTTTACCCCATTCTATGCAATGTAATAATTTTATTATTTAATAATTTTCATTATTATTTTATATATTATTTTTATTATTATTTTTTATTATTATTTTATTATTATTATAATATTTTTATTATTATTTATTATTATTATTTTAATAATTTTTATTATTAATTTTATTATAATTTTCGTTACCACCTCCTTACAACTTCTTCGGACGGGCGTTGCAAAAAATAGCGTGTGATACACGTGCGCGTAGGTGATTGGTAACTCGTGTGATTGCATCATTCGCCTACGGCTCGAAGCACTCGTCTACGGTTTCTACGGTTTAACCACCGACTCATGCTTCGAGCCTTCGGCTTATGCTGCTAAATTAACACTCGCACACAATCACCTATTTTTTGCACTTGTATCACAAATAACTATTTAAACATTCTTAATAAAAATCGTTCTCAAGAATACAGTTCTTGTATGAAGATTTCGATCACCTTCAACAATTATTGTTTTCTATCTTGAATATCTATTAGTGTACAATTAATTATTGCTTGAGCCGTTTTTCATCATTCTGTACCTTTCTGTTTACTCATGTTCCAAGATTTCTGTCCCTACACAGAAAAAACGAAGAGTAATTTTTATCTGCAAAAAATTATCTTCACGTGGTGAGATTTACCCATCATATTGGGTATGGTTACTATGCTAACTTCATTATTTCTTCTTTTGTTTCAATGCGAACAAATTTAAATTCGCCCACTTGAAAATTACCTGAAACAAAAATTCGCTTCTTTTTTTCTGTATGTACATCTCTTTTTCTATATGAAACCTTATCATAAATTGAAACACATTTTTACTAACCACTTCTTAAGCTCAGTTGATTTTTACATTCTCATCTAGAGAAGGTATTAGATTTGTGTAAAATTTGACCCCCCCCGGTTTTTGTCAAATGTCCACGTTTTGAGACCCCCTGAACCCAAAAAACAGGTTTTTACGAATGTGTCTGTCTGTGTGTATGTGTGTATTTGTGTATGTGGGTGGTGATGTATGTAGATTTTTAGTCTGTTACCACGATAACTTTCGAAAGAATTGACAGATTGGATTGGGCTTTGGTGTACTCTTCAATTATCCTAAAATGAAGGTCAAGTTCGTTAGCCAGCTATTTTTGATAAAAATTCAAAAAGTGAGACCATTTTGAAAATTTTTGAGACCATTTTTTTTTTTAAATTTGAAAATTATATTTACGGCTGTTCACAGTGCTCGGAAATTCGAACAATTTTTTCTCATAACATTTTTCGATAAAATGAAAATTTTCAGAGTTACAGCATTTTCAAAATCCAAAAAAAGAAACAAAAATTAACATTTTCAGTCGAAAAACGCACGATACGAAAAAAAGTCAGGAGAAGAAAAATGTTTCTTTTTGCACGCCCTGCAAGATTATCATAACGACTTTTTGAATTTACTTCAAAAATCGAAAATTCACATTTTTATTGCACAAAAAATAATTAAAAATCAAAAAATTCAATTTTACGGCCAAAATATGCAAGATAAGATAAATCATGATGAAACAAAATTTTTGCATAAAAAAAAGATCTACAAATTTGTTATTGGTCAATTTTAGATAGGATGTGTAGTTTTTGCTTTATTCGTAAAAAAGTTCATTAACAGTGAAAAAATCAGCCCGATAAGTGGGCACATTCTCATCAAAACTTTGCCTATTTCATTTCTTTTTCATCTCGTGTGTGTTTTTCCACAATATTTCATTGTTTTTATGTTCTCAATACTATTTCCAACGAGTAAAACAATAAAATAATTACGTATCATTAATGCTCATGATACTTGAAAATATGTATTTTTACATTCTCATCTAGAGAAGGTTTTAGTTTTGTGTGAAATTTGGCCCCCCCCCCCTGGTTTTTGTCAAATGTCCACGTTTTGAGACCCTCTGAGTCAGGAAAAATGGTTTTTACGAATATGTCTGTCTGTCTGTAGTCTGACGACACGATAACTTTCGAAGGAATTTTTTTATTCAAATTTCCTTCTGCACCCAGGTTTGTGGTCCAAAAATACAGGTCAAGTTCGTTAGCCAGCCATTTTGGATAAAAATTCAAAAAGTGAGAGCATTTTGAAAATTTTTCGGACCATTTTTTCTCAAAGTTTGAGAATTATGTGTACGGCCGCTCATAGAAATCGAAAATTCAAACAATTTATTCCAATGACATTTTCCGATAAAATGAAAATTTTCAGAGTTACAGCATTTGCAAAATCCAAAATAAGAAACGAAAATTAATATATTCAGTTGAGAAAACGCACGATACGAAAAAAAGTCAAGAGAAGAAAAATGTTTCTTTTTGCACGCCCTGCAAGATTATCTTAACGACTTTTTGAATTTTCTCGAAAAATCGAAAATTCACATTTTTATTGCACAAAAAATAATTAAGAATCCAAAAATGTAATTTTACGGCCAAACTATGCAAGATAGGACAAATGATGATTGAAGAAAGTTTGTGTGTAAAAAAAAGATCTACAAATTTGTTATTCAACACTTTTTGATAGGATGTGCAGTTTTTGTTTTATGCGTAAGAAATTACGTTGACAGTGAAAAAATCAGCCCGCTAAGTGGGCACATTCTCATCAAAACTTTGCTTATTCCATTTCTTTTTTATCTCGTGTGTTTTTTCAAAATATTTCATTGTTTTTATGTTTTCAATACTATTTCTAACCATTAAAACAATAAAATAATCATCATTAATGCTCATGGTACTTGAAAATTTGTACTTTTACATTCTCATCTAGAGAAGGTATTAGATTTGTGTAAAATTTAACACCCCCCCGGTTTTTGTCAAATGTCCATTTTTCAATAATCATTTAAAAATTTATCATATATATGTTCCAAAAACAACTTAGATACTTTTTTTCGCCCCTTTTCAGATAGTTGGAGAAATCTTTCTGATTGTATGATTAATTAGAAAGATACAGAAATGTACGCTGAAGTGAAGGAATTTCCTTCTTCATTTTAAAGCAAATACAAATTTAGTCATTTTTATCTGAAGAACATAGAACATAACATATTGTAATTGCGAACCGCGACAACCAAATCGCGCGCCGTGATCGCGCTCAAACTTTTGAGTTTACATTAAACGATGAACAGAGACGAGAGTGGAGCGCAAGGTTTACATCATTTTTAAACTAAATATTGAGCGCGAAGCGCGAGTGTCTTGATGAGAATGTGTTCCTTAAGGTCGATAGAACCTTAAGTAAATTAGTTTCTCTTTCTATGTAAAACGTACATAATTAAACCAAAAGCAGGTCATAACGATGAAGCTAACGAAGAGAGTGTTAGCTTGCGAAGCGCGAAATAGCGAGCACACGAAGTACGAAAACCCTGAGGAACCGAGCTTAAAGCGTCAGGCAAATGTGTCCGAGCGCGTAGCGCGAGGTGAATATATTATCGAGCGCGAAGCGCGAGATTCAACAGGTGCGCGCCCTAGGCGCGCTCAAACTTGCGAGCGAAGCGAGCCGCGCGAAAAGCGCGCTATGAGAATGTGCCCGCGAAACGGGCAGATTATTTTCTGTGGAAAACAGCCCGCAAAAAACACAAACTAACTACCCCAACGTTTACACTATGACAAGAAAATACTCAATATCTCTTCTCGAAAGAGTTTCATTGCCAAAAACATATTACTCACTCAACTTTTAACTCAACATTTTTTTTTGCATATTTCTTTTTCAACCCTCTACAGCGTGCTCTAGATAAATCTACTAAATGAGGGGGTACCTACAGCTAGGAAAGATTAGAAAGAAAAGGAAAGAAAACTAAGAGAAAAGAAGAAGTGACTGAGGGAGGCGAAGATGAAGTCGCACGGAACGACTCTTAATTTAGTTATGGGAGCAAAAGGTTAACGCTGTGAGGAGCGCTTTTATGAATCTAAGGATGTCGTCGACATATAGACTATATAGGCATACAATATAGATGCATATTTAAAGGAAGTGGTGAAGAAGAGAGTAGGAGGGGTTTTCGAGGGTTCTCAAGCACGGATCAAAGAGTGCGTTGGCTCGTGTTGCTTTGCTGCTGAGAAGGATTTACAATCTACAGCAACAGGGGTTAGTGGGGGAGGTGCCGAGACAGTTCCTTCCGGAACAGCAACTCACAGAAACCGGCAGCCGCCTGGATGATCTCAATCCCCTTCAATCCCTTTACTTCGTATTTCTTAAGTTTAACCCAGACTGCAGACGCGCACCCACTTGCCAGTCCAGTTTAACCACTACGTGCACCAGTGTGCAGAAAGCACCTTGAATAAAAATAGGACTTTGCCTGGGCCAATGACAGATCTAAGCGGTCGCTGACGCTCTACGCTGCACGCTGTACGTCGGTCCCAAAAGGTGGTTTATTAAAAGACCTTCGTACAAAAAACCGTCAATCTACCATCATCCTCCGGTGAAAAGAACATTTTGAATTCGTTGTAGTCCAGTATACGTCGAAAATATCAGCGTTTGCAAGTGGTCTCCTAATTTAAATTCTTGGATACACGGTACCCAAGTCGAAATTTAGGCCCTGTTTTGAACCTGTAATTTCTACCTTAGTAGGCGCAGAGAGCAGTGAAGTAGGTTCTAAATAAGCACCGACTTTAATGTAATTCAGACCCTACTTTTACGCTAAAAGTGTCTGATATCGGCCGTTTTTCCACGTTTAGCGTCAAAGTAGGGTCTACATTTAAGACACATTAGACCCTCTTTTGAGCCTCCAGCTACTACATGTAGGTAGGACTTGTGGCATCAAAGCAGGTTTTTCCATAATCTCACATCAATATGGATGAATAAATATAACATTTGTTATTCATAAAAAAAAAAAATCTGTGATATAAATATCAAGGGTATTTGCAATTATTCCATAGATATCTTTATATATATAATTCTTCTGTCCATGTGTGTGTGACTGAACTCCTCCTAAACGGCTGGACCGATTTTGTGGAAATTTTTTGTGTTTGTTCCAATGGATTCGAGAATGGTTTAGATTCACAATTCATTCCACTGGAGAATGTAAAAAGTTTGGAATTTTCAAATCAAAGATGTGTGGACAGGACAACGTCTGTCGGGTCCGCCAGTGTTATTCATAATATTTTTAAATTATATCGCTAATGCATAGTGCACTGAAAAATCCACAAGTACCAAGCATCGAATCCGAGTTCGCACGCACGCACTGAGTTTATTTTACAAACGCCTAACGTCCCAACCAATTCAGCTAACAGAGTGCGTTAGGATGTCTTCGATAAAAATCATTAGCACTTTTTCAATGCTTTAAGGTCCAAAATCTTTTTAAATACTGAACAATTATTTGAAAAATTACTTTTTTTGAACTCTTTGTGCCGTCAATTATTTAAAACCATTTTTGGAGAGTTCAATATAAACTTGTTCTTTTTTTCAAAAGTATTCACGGTTGTACGGTATATTATACACGGTTAAATAAATACAAATATTTAGTTAGAAATTCAACCTCATTCAGGAAATAAGTTGATATCAACCATAACTCGTCTCGTCTTTCCGAAATTCGAGACAAGTAGTCAATTATTTTTCATCACCCATGGACGGAATATGCCATACTTCACAGCGGTTTTGCGTTTGCATTGTGGAATATTGCACACGCCATGCCGGCGTGCGCATACTCCACTCGTTACACAATGTATACTATTTCACACCTTTGGCTTTTCGTATTCTCCAACAAATATTATAAAAAAATTACATACAGTAAACATTTTCTCACGGAAAGAAATTATTTTCTCTACTAAATCAAGTGGTACCCGGGTAAAAATATTTGGTCTTGATTTTGTCTTGGGTGAAGACGAATCCAAGACAATTCCAAGTCATCCTGTATGTTAAGTTCGTGAGACGGAACCATACTATTTTTGATGTCTTAAGGGTCATCACTAATCCGCTTCAAACTTTATAGAATGCCCTAATAGCACGGAACGTTCCAGGGAGGTGTAAAATGTCCGCCGCTTGGGAACGTTCCAGGAACGTTCCACTGGAAAGTTCGAAACATAAATTAACGTTATTGTTATTATTATCAATAAAAAACGCGTAAAACGTAAGTGATAGGTCAAAATCGATGTCAATTTATGATACGGATATCATATCATAGTGTAGTATATGCGGTACTCAAAACTCAAAAATGACATCCAATCTTACCTATCTCTTACGGTTTACGAGATAATTGTTGTTAAAAACAGCAATAATGGAAGGTTCCCCTCAGGTCCCAGTGGAACGTTCCTGGAACGTTCCCAAGGGCGGACATTTTACACGTTCCAGTGGAACGTTCCGAAAGGGGCCCGCGGAACGTTCCAGGAACGTTCCCAGAATGTTCCGTGCTATTAGGGTGTTTATATATTTTATATTCATGGTATTTATTGTTTATATAACAACAAGTTTATTTATCTGCAATTATTATCTTGTTCGGATGGCAAATCTAAAAATGTTGTCAATTTTTTCCTATCTCCAAGAGTTCACTAGATACTTCTAGAAAATTACAGTTTCAATCTTTTTATGGAAAATGTTATATGCCTGCAGTTGTTGAGACAGACAGGTTCCGATTTTTTTATTCACAAATTATTTATTACAAAATTACAAGTTTTATCGGTTGTAAAATTTTAATCCTTAGCAGATGTCAACTGTTTTGTCCTCACCTAGGTACACCTGGTTCCTGGAAATGGCAGGCACTGCCGGTGGGGTCCATAGTTTATAGAGTTCGGAGTATAATGGACAATAAAATTTACGAACTATAAAACTTCTCTAATTTTGACTCTGGCAAATGTTAAAGCCACAAATTGGTAATATAATTTTCTTTCAGAGCAATTCGGTATATTTATCAAGACTTACACTTCTTGCCTTAAGACAAGTCTACCTGGTCTTGTCTTGGCACAGTTAACATCCATAAATGCAAGAGAAGTCTGTATATCTCCAATGTCTAGCTGGTGAGACGGAACCGCACATCATGGTCTTGAAGACATATTGAAGACATTCAAGACAAAATCAAGACCAAATATTTTCACCCGGGTAGATACGTAAATAGTAATACTTCTCTAAAAAAATGTTTCAGAAACTCGCAATTGTTATCGTTTAGTAACAAAAATGAATAAACAATTAACAAAAGTGGTACTGTTCGTTGGAAAAAATGTTTTTCTCCACGAAATCATGTTGCAAATGAATAAGCCATAATACTATTATAAAAATGTAAGAACAATCAGTAAATTTAAGTTATTATAATTATTAAATGTATATTTCAATACATTTTTCTAATTTTTAAATCCCTTTGTAATACTTGGTGCTAACGATATGAAATATTTTATTTTTATAATATGTTGTGATTCTCCTTCACTTTAAAACCAATTATAAATTGAATTTATGAGACAAATGAATACCTACTTGACTGCCAAATATACACAATTTGATTAATTATTTATAAAAATGTTTATAATGACTTATTGATTGACAATATTTAGTAATTTTCCATTATGAATATTATTCTCATACTAGCAGTTTCAGTTAGGAGATAATATTTTTCTGTGATTGAACATTGCAAAGAAGTATTTATTTATATATAAATAATTTAGGACAATTAGGCTGATTGTTGGACTAAACATTTTTGATAATTGGGTGCGACTGCAGTGATTAAGATAAACAATGAGTTAATTTAAGCTAAGTAACAAATAATTGTTAGTTTATATTCATAAAGTTTATAAAACGTCAAAGTAGTCTTCAGTTAAAACATTGCAGGCTGAAAAGATTCAAAGTAACGTCAGCATCAAAGGAGAGATTATACAGCATCAAAGTAGGGTCTTGAACACGAAGTAGTACAGTACAAGTCCGATAAGTTGCCGTCCGATAAGTGTACACTTCCCTCAAAACGTCATCACACGCACGGCACGCACACTAATTCGGGTCCTCCCACTACGTGTGCTATTTTGCTTATGATTTGCGCATCATTCTTACGCATGCGCGCACCTAATATCGTGCTACTAGAGGGGGTATCCGATAAGTCCGCATTTCCTGGAATTTTCCGCCCCTACAGCCCCGAAATGAGAAACTTTGCGGACTTCTACTGTATAAGCTAGGAGACTCCACTCCCGGAAAATTTGGACGCGTGGAATCGGATTTAGATAGTTTGCATCGCTCGTAGCGCCTCTTGCGGGAACATGCATACATACATACAGATCTACATACATGCAGGCGTACACATTCGTAAGAATCTGTGTTTCGTAATAAGCATGTGTGCGTTTGTTTACACCCGGCTCACATTATTGGTGCCGCCATTTGTAAATCATGTATTTCAACGCTATTCTGCAAGAGGCGCTGCGAACGATGCAAACTAACTAAATCCGAATCTATGTGTCCAAATTTTCCAATGGCCGCATGGGAGTGGGGCCTCCTCAGACTACTTCGTGGTCTTGCGTTATAGAAATGTAGGCTATGAAGATTCAAAGTAGATTCAGACAGGTGTTACAGCGTCAAAGTATAGGTTCTTGAATATGAAGACAATTATTAATGAAGGCAACTAACAATTCAAAGTAGGGCCTATAGATTGAAATTGAGTCAAAGCAAGTTCTGATAAGCAGCTGCGAGTTCAAAGTAGGGTCTAAATTTCGACTCGGGTAGGTCTCGATTTTTCGGTGCACCCGAATTGGGCACACGGTCAGTGTTTGACCTGCTGGCTGGTGGGCCCTCTGAAACTTTGGCACGAATTGGGCACAGGGCCAGAGAACAATGACGTCTAACCCTGCTTAAGATTTAATAAAACATGAACCATTTTCAAACATTGAAAGCGCTTAATGTGTGAATAAATCATTGAAAAAAATAAAGTGTGTATGATTTGACTTGCAATTAGGCTACGAAATACTGATTTTTTATTATTATTTTGAATAATTAATACATTAGGCCTAATTATCATTTACGCGATCAATAGTAAATTAAAATGAAATAAATAAATCATTTATAATAATATTTGATTTTCTGGAATATCATCAATTTTTTTAGATACTTCGATGTCTCAAGTTAAAAAAAAATACCCAGTATACCACCCGTGTGCATATGGAAGAGGGGGCAACTGGATTGCAAAGAAATAAATTGTTTTTTATTCAGGTGGAGAAAAATCCAACAGCTGGGACTGAGTCGGGATTACAAAGATCGGGATTCATTAACTGGAAAGTGGCTGCATTATGTCTTCGGACTTAAGTATTTGGATTCAGAGGAAGTAGGAGATGGATTCATGGACCTAGTAGCCATTCAACCAGAAGATGCGCGACTAGACAATTTCACCGTATATTTGGTGGAAAATTATGTCAGCACCAATGTGCTGTTTCCTCCTCAAGTTTGGGCATCAGCGACTTCTGATATCTGGCGGACTACAAATGGATACGAATCATTCCACTCAAAATTCAATGCCGCCTGTGTGTCACCACATCCAAACATTTGCAGGTTCTTGGACTCCTTGCAAGATGCAAATAATGCCAGCTTCATCACTCGAAATAGTATAGAATAGTATATAGAAACGGCGACTTTGAATCAAGGCTGGGCTTTATCAAATGCATATCCTTTTACGCTAGTCGCCGGCCGCATTAAGAAGTCAATGATTAAATTTCAAAATGTTGAAAGTTTAAAACTTCTCTTTCTTCGGTTTTACGGTCCAATAAATAGAAACATAAAAAACGATTATAGTTGTTAAAAAATCGTTTTATTTTCTACGTTTCGGCTCTCACTGTGGGCCTTCATCAGGAAAGTTTCCATTTCTATCGTTAAAAATTACGTAGTGTCAAAAAAGATACATTTTAAAGTCAATCATTTTATGAATAAAAAGGTTCCATGAGGGGAAGATTTAACTCTCATGTCGAAGAATAGAAAGGAGAAACAACTTGGGATCTCGCACCAAAAAGTTGGTTTAGATAATTATATAATGATTAAATTATTATTAAATTTATTTTATCACTAAATTATATTACTATATAATTTCAAATTTTTCAATTGTACATGTGTTTGAGTGTGAATGAATCATTTTTATTGTTAAATTCGTTGCTTTCTTTCTTAAATTAACCCCAGTTTAATACATACCCAAACGGATATTTTTTAGAAACCTTATTTGTCATCTAGTCTTTAGAGCGAAAATTTTCCTGGAATTTTTATATTTAAATTAGGTCTTAAAAATTTATTTTATTTTAAATATCTCAAGTTTATTTTGTTTATTATTTTTGCTATAAAATCAGTAGATTAATCAAAGTCTAACTTTTGAATTTCATATGGCAGTCTCATTACAAAAATTCGCCCCTAACGGAAGAACCGAGGGAAGAACCCTTGTGCCCAATTCGTGCTAGTCGAAATCGACCTGCTCAGCTCTGTGCTGAATTCGGGTCTTAGATTCTGAAGGTGGTTGACCGTGTGCCCAATTCGAGTGCGCCCCGATTTTTGGGGTTTCGTAGCCCCAGGCTTAAACCCTTATACTTTCGGTCGGGTACTTTTCCGTCGGGATCTTTCAGGGCTTAAATTATCCTTGGAGACTTCACCTAATCCACGGTACCCCATCTGGGCGATGGTCAATTCCGCCCAGGGTACCTGCGAACGGTTCCCCCACTACACGGCTTCCCCTCACTCAGCCGAACTGCTGCCGCCGAGCCTGGTCAGCGGGAGTCCTTTGTACCTAATGAGGACTAAAATGCTGAACATAACATTTTTTCAAATTAGCTCTTGGTAATTAATAAATATTATATTCGAAATCTGTTAATTATAACGATTCCAACGATATGTTACTTGAATTAGAAAATTTAAAATTAGAGAAGAAATGTTCAAGTTTATGTGAACTTTTATGACACGCATTTTTCAGTATTTTTATCAAATCCACTGCAGTAGCTTTAATTTATTGGTTGGCTGAAATTTGGCCACATTTGAAAACTTATTAACGAACATCATAAATTTAGTTTATTTATCAAATAGTGGCTAAATTGTATTTGCCTGAATGTCGAAAAAAATTTTAAAACTGAATTCAGCCGATTTTCAAAAGTAATTATTCTTTAATTGAAAAATTTACAAATCTAATTTTCAAACCAAAGAAAAAGGAATTTTCAAAAAAGGTGTTGAATTTTTAACCAAGAAAGATTTTGCAGTCAATAAAGAAATAAAATCTCAGCCAAAATGTTATATTTTCGATCCAAAAAGACGAATTTCTGGCAAAACAGTTTAGTTTTCAAACCAAAGATATGAATGTTGAAAAAAAAAAATTAATTTTCATTACAAAAATATGAATTTTCAACTGAAAATGATCAATTATCAAGCAAAAATTGAATAGTTACATTTGCAGTGGAAAAATTCATTTTTAACTAAATAAAAACAAATTTTCAACGGAACTGTAAAAAGTTCAGCCAAAGGAATGAATTTTTCACTAAAATAACGAGTCTTCAACCACAAAAATGTATTTTTAACAAACAAACAAATTTTAACCAACCAGTTGAATTTTCAACCGAAAAGATGAATTTTCTACCCCCAAAAGATTAATTTGTAAAAAAATACATGAATTATCACGAATCTATTTAAAATTAAGGAATTTTTAATCAAAGAAATTAATTTTCAGCCAAACATGGATAGTTGAATTTATGGTAAAAAATAATTAATTTCCAACAAAAAAAAAATGATTTGTAAGTTTAAGATATATTTTGAAGTTTTGAGAAGATCTAAACTTGATTTAAAACTGGAAAAGATTCCGAATAATAAAAAACTAAATTTAGATTTTCGAAGATTTCGAAATAAAATTTTGAAGCTTTTTAAGTTTCTTTAAAGGTTTTGAGAAAATAGAAAAATTTCTTAACTTTGCTGGAATAATTTACAATGATCTTTTATTTTTTTAAATTAATTAATTAATTTCAATTTGAAATTTGAAGATTCCTTGAGAAATTTTGTATGATTTCCGAAAACAAATTTTTAAGCGAATACCAAAAACGATTTTAGAACAAATTTCGATGTATAAATTAATGTTTCTAGCTTAAAATTACCTAATATTAGATAATTTAAAAAATGTATACATTTTTCGATTGATTCTTCAATGTTGAATTATTAAACATTTTGGGTCAGACTTTTTTTGTTTATCTACTGAAAAATCTTTCTTGGTTGAAAACTTAACTCTTTTCATAAAAATTATTTTTTTTTTGTTCGAAGATTGGTCTGTTTTGGTTGAGGCTTGAGTTAATAAAAAGAAAACAGAAGTGCCAGTAGTGAAACGTCAAAAAACTGGAGACGGTAATATCAAACGTATTATTTTTGAAAGGAAGAATAATTATTTTCAAAATTCGCCGAATTCAGTTTTCAACTTTTTTTCGACACTTAAGCAAATCTAATTTTCCGTTTTGGTCTCTGTTCAAAAATTTCAAGGGTAGATTCAAAAAACAACATTTTTCAAATTGTCTCCATATTATGCTTTTTATGTTTTAAAATAGTATTTTTAATTAACTTTCATAAACAACTTGTTTGAGAAGTAAAAAAATGTATGTTTGTTAATGAGTTTCCAAATGGAGCTAGGGATGACACTACTTATTCTTTTGGAATGGAAGTGCAAAATTATTTAGGAATAATTTTGAGAAATGCCACTGTTCGAGAAATAAACTAAAATGATGTTCGTTAATAAGTTTTCAAATGTGGCAAAATTTCAGCCAACGAATAAATAGAAGCTACTGCAGTGAATTTGATAAAAATACTGAAAAATTTGTTCATAAATTTTCACATAAACTTGAACATTTCTTCTTTAATTTTCAATTTTTTTTTCAAATAACATATCGTTGGAATCGTTATAATTAGCAGATTTTGAATATAATATTCATCTATTACCAAGTGCTCCTTTGAAAAAAGGTTATATTCTGCATTCTAGTCCTCATTAGGTACAAAGGACTCCCGCTGACCAGGCTCGGCGGCAGCAGTTCGGCTGAGTGAGGGGAAGCCGCATACTGGGAGAACCGCTCGTTGGTCCCAGGGCGGAATTGTCCTCTGCCCACCCCATCTTTCGGAATCCTGACACTTCCAAGGGATACGCACTAACCCTTAGAACCCTTTTATAATTCGGAATCCCCCTTATGTCACGAGGCCCAACCAATCTCCGGAGACACCACCTACCTCTCGGGGATATTCCACCTGGCCGATTCCCGACTCGCATTTTTCTACCTGCTAAGTATACCCCCACCATTGGGCTACACGAGATACCCCTCGCTTGCTTCTTCTCGCCTGGGATTATATGTTGGAAGGCTAGCATACCTGAGATACTTAAACTGGACATAGTAAATAGAATCGTAAACTTAATTACGGGGATTCCTGACAGTAAAACTAAGCTGTTTTGTCCCTTTTGGTTCCAGTTTAGAAATAATTTCCGATGGAGTTTATTACTCTAAAATTTGAAGATTTTTAGTTTCCAACAATCCAAAAATTATTTGGAAAACTTACCTTTTTAATTTGAAAATTCATCTATTTTGCTGTAAATGCATCTTCTTGAATAAAAATGCAACTGTTTGATCGAAAATTCAACACGAGAACAATTTTGTTAAAAATTGATACTGTTTGGTTAAAAAACACAACTATAGGGTGCACAGTCTTTCCCTTTTTTTCTTAGTTTCTCCTTTTTTCTTGAAATTCCCCTTTTTCCCCTACTCTCGAAATCTTCCCCTTTTTCCCCTTTTTTCGAAAAATTCTCTGAAATTAGTAAGTGTACCCATTATTGAATAATAATTAAAGCAAGTATAGCACTTAAATAAATCATTCATGAATAAGTAAGGTACCAATAACAATATAAAACATACAATACTTTTTGAATAAGTATTAGAAGGTAGACACTTTATTTACCTACCTAATTAAACAATGGTATATTTCAAATTCATCAACTGCAATGTTAAATGTTCTAACTTGAGCAATTTTTAATTTGAGTTTAAGAGCACTAAAGAGTATGGCGGGGTTAAATTCGAAAACAAATCAAATCGTTGAATCTGAGGGAAAAAAACTTTAAAAAAAGTTTTAATCAGTAAAATTTAACGATTTCAAATTCGAAATATTTCCTATTGGTTCAAAAATTATGACGAATTTGTTATATGTGTTGCTTTACTAGTGAATTGTAATACAAAATTACGAAAAAATAAATATTTTGCGCAGTAACAATTTTTTTGAAAATGTGGAGAAAACAGGTTTTGTTTTTGATTGAGTCATATGCACACATTCAAAAAAAGGTTGAATATATCAAACCTGAAAATTATTCAGCTTGAACCAAAGAAACATTTTACTACTTTGCTCTCTCGGAGAAAACTTTTATCGTGATTTAGGATTTTTGGGATTTCATTTTCTTTTTTGCGATTTTGGAACGTTATATACACCACGAAAAAAATGTTTCCCGCATGAATAAAAAATGATAACATGTTTCTTTGGTTCAAGGTGAAGAAATTTCAGGTTTGAATCAAACCAAAAAACATGTTTTTGTACATTTTCGAAAAATTTTAAAGGAGGCAAATTTATTTTAATTCATAAATTTTTTTATTGTAAATTTAAAAAACAGAACAGAAGATATTGACCAATTTAAAAAAAAATTATACTTATTTTGAATGTCGGACCACAAATTGTTATCCCTCAGCTCAAACGATTCGATTAATTTTAACATTTTTACTTCGCTCTAATGAAAGAGTGCAGTTTTAAATTTACATTGAAAGTATTAATTAGAGTAAGGAAGAAATGACAAATCCTGGAAATAAATATTTATGAGAACGATGTTAAACATATCAAAATCGTGTATTTAACTAATTTTATTTTATTCTCTGACTTTTTTATATTACTGTGAATGGATTACCAACGACCTGAGTATATCAAATTTTCAAAAATACATTCTTTAATGGCAGAAATCATTGAAAAATCATTGAAAACTATTTAAAAATATAACATTTCTTCTAAATAGATTGTTTTTTCTCTTCGACATATAAAAATAAATGTTTAATTTTTCCCCTATTTTCCCCTTTTTCGTGAGAAAATCACCCTATTTCCCCTTTTTTAAGCTTCTTTTACGCTGTGCTCCTTGCAACTATATTTTGTTAAAAATTCAACTGTTTTGTTGAAAAATCGTCTTCTTAGTTTGAAAATTCCAGTACCTTGATAGAAAATATACTTCTTATTTAAAACTTATATTTTTTGTTGAAAATTCAAGCTGAAATTTTTGTTGTAAAAATTCAACTTTTTTTGGAAAAACTTATCTCTTACCAGGCACTCTTTTTGCTTGAGGATTCGACTATTTTGTTTAAAAATTTTGATAGAAACACTTTGTTAAGAAACAATTTTTTGTTGAAGATTTATATTTTTATTTGAAAATTCATCTCTTTGGTTCAAAGTTCAACTATATTGTTGAAAACTGACCTATTTAATCAAAAATTCATTTGGGCGAGTAAAACTTGAAGGACTTTGTTGAAAATTTGATTTTTATTTTTAATGAAGGTTTACTGTTTGGTTTAAAATGTAACTATTTTGTTGAAAATTAATGTTTTTGCTCAAGATTCATGACTTTTGGTGTAAAATTTAACCGTTTGATTAAAAATTAACTATTTGGTTAAAAATTCAACTATTTGGTAAGGAATAAACTTTTTTGTTGGAAAATCATATTTTAGGGTTGAAAATTCAATTGCTTTGTAGATAATTTGTCTTTTTGGCTCAAAAATTCAACAATTTTGTTAACAATTGATGTATTTTGTTAAAAATTGATCTTTTTTGTAGAAAATTAAATTTCTCGGTGGAAAATTAGTAGTTTTTGTTGAAAATTTACCTTTTTGAGGTTAAAAGTTGAAATACTTTGTTAAAAATTCGGGTCTTATGCGAGATTCACGAAGAGTTAACTTTTTTCTCAAATTCGTTTTTTTTTTAAATTTGTCTTTTTTGGTATGTATGTATGTATTTGGTTTAAAAATCAATGTCTTTTGGTAAGAATTCATCTTTTTGGTTGAAAATATAATTATTTGGTTAATAATATAATTATTTGGTTGAAAATTCAACTATTTTATGGAAACCTTATCTTTTGATTAAAAATGCAAATAACTGTTTGGTTGAAAATTCATCTGTTCTGGTTGAAAATTTATTTGCTTTGATTGAGATTTTACTGTTTTATTGAAAAAGTATTCCTTTTTTATTCAATTCAGCTGTTTTTGATTTAAAATAAAAATATGTTCTTGCTTAAACTATCAACTATTACATTTTTCGTTGAGAACTCATCTTTTTTTATTCAAAATTCAACTACTTGTTTGAAAGTTGAACTAGTTTGTTGCTTATCAGAAAACAGTATTCAATTTTCAATTAAAAAAAATTAAAATCAACAGAAAATTAATTTTCAACCAGACGAATTTCCAACAAAATACATGAATTGCTGCAAATATTTCTATAAGTAATATATGTTTGATAACATTTGGTAAAATATAACAATTTATATTCTCACTAACAAATTAGATGAACAATTTCCAAATATTTCGGAAGTTCAAGTATAACGAATTTGTGCCTTCCATTCAAATAGCTTGAGATTAAGTTGAAAGTCTAAGTTAGTCACAAATATGAATAAAAATGTATGGATAAATATTTTTTGAAACAATTGATCATAGTTAAGTATTAATTAAAAAATATTCCAGGAATTTAAAAGTTTTAAAAGAATTCAAAAGTCTTCAAAACTGAATAAATTAAAATTCTAAGCCTTCGAAATTAGAGTAATATATAGGCAATCTATGAATGAGTATTGAATACACAGGGAGTAGAAGTACAATGGATACTCATTTCAAGATCTCAGGTATATTCGCCTGTAATCCTAATCCGACGTCAGATGTGCTTGGCAAAGCAAGTTAGGGGTAACTCGCGTAGGGCAATGGTGGGGGTATACTAAGCAGGTACAAAAATTCGAGTCGGGCGATGTCCTTCCACCTATTCCACTGGATCCAACCTAAACCACAGAACCCCATCTATCGCCGTACATATCTTGGTACCCTTAATATTCGATGCCCCCCCCCCCCCTTACCTCTCGGGACTCCACCAATTCGTCAGGACTCCCGTTATTCCAACCTATCAAACTGAACCTCACCTATCCTTCGAGAACCAACCCGATCCACAGGACCCCTTCTTCCTAGGGACCAATCTTATACTATCAGTGACCTATTCCTGCGGACTCTTCCATCCGACAAGAACTCCCTTTCTATCAGACCTTTTAATATCTCCTGAGACTCCTCTTAACCCACAGGGTCCAATCTATCCCCACGCTACCTCACCTATCCCTTGACCTTTTTTGTAGGCGCATAAACGTCTACTTTGGCAAATTTTTTGACTAATTTAATTAAGTAACTTTTCCTTGAATAATTCATGTTTTTTCGAGTATAAAGCTCCGGCAACTTTTCCCGTATTTAAAGTTTCTAGTCCGGCAAATTTTTGTCCTAATAAGGAACTTTCTCTTCAGATAATATTTTTCGCTACTTTGGAAAAATAGTACAAAATTTTACTATTTTCTCATAAAATGAGGAATATTAAGTTATAAATACATACAAAGTGTCATATAATAAAAAACATTATACACACTAAAAGCACACTAAATAATTGCTCATCACTTTATTATTCCTATAATAATACACTTTATCACTGATTCGCGAATTGTCTAGCAGATGGCAATACTTCAGATTCGAATCACGAATCCTCACGATCACTTTCCTGTGATCAGTCACTAGCACGCACATTTTTTAAAGGGAGATTCGGAAAAGGGGTTCGAGATGTGACAACTCACTCTTCCGTGACCAGTCACTAAAATGCCGTACCACAAAATTGAAATACGGCAAAAACTACTGTATCTGTATACACTACGTTCATTTTTACCAACTCAATTATCAACATCAAGTGCATCAAGGAGTTGACTATTTTAGACAACGACATTTTTGTGAACAAAATATCCCGAACCACCTAAAATATTATAATAAAACAACAAAAAATTTCAAATAATTCAAAAATGGCTGTGTCTAGTCGTCCCGACAAATTAGGGGGGTCGGACCAATATTACTTATGTGGCCAGTCACAAGTGTGCCTTCCCGACCCCACCCGAAAATTCGGGACGACTAGCCAAGCTTATGAAAAATATTGCACTACACTGAAAAAAAAACTTATTTGAATCAAAGGAATTTTCTTTGATTCAATGAAATGGTAGAGCAGAATATGGCTGAAGAAATATTTCTTCAGATTAAAGAAATCTTTTGCTTGGATCTGAGGGACGCCATGCTTAAAGCATAGAAATACTTACTCGACTCTGTAAAATATTCGTTGAGCGAAACAGATTTGTTATTGACTGTAATAAGTAAGTATTTGATATGATAGGTGAATTCCGTAATGTAAAGAAGTATGGTGTAAGTTCAAGAAAATAATTATTACATACAAATAAATGTAACTCGGATTGAGTAAAAGTTTTTTTCGAACCAAGTATATGATTCTTTGATTCAAATAAGCGTATTTTTTGGTAAAATAAATATTTCTTTGCAACAAAGACATTTTTATCAACGGACAGAAATGTTTATTTGTTTCTAAGCTGCGGCATATTGTTTTAAAAAAGGGCGTAATAGAATTGAGAAACACAAAGTTCTTCTATTGTTTAAAAATGTTAAATAGACAAAGTATAAAAATTAAGCAGGCCCATTCTTTGAAAAAAAGTTCAATGCAATTATAATGATTATAATTTATAATAATATATTTATTTTGATTTCGCGGAGTAGGAAAAAGAATTTCAAGCAAGACCAACTGACCAATGCTTAGGAAGACTGATAAACACCAATCACCACATATTTCAGATTATATCTTTGGAGAAAATGTATGGCTAACTTAAGGTGGTTTGCGAAAAAATCGATCTCTGGTAGAATTGTTTAAAGTTGAGCTTCTATTTGAAGTAGAATGTTTTTTTATATGCTAAATTAATTTCAAATTTTTCTACCACACTGATGTCGAAATAATTAATGTTAAAGATGACTGCTTTAACACAGAATGCATGGGCAATGCACAAGCACTCTCCATATTTTAATTTGTAGTAACAAAATGCTCTGGTAGAGAAATTAAAAGAATGTGTCTACTTGTGCTGCTTGAAAATACAAATATGTCAGAAAAATAATAAAATCCCTTCACCACGTACTTTTCTAAATAATCGAATGAAAAACATTGAAATTTTAATTACTTTCAAACGCATGAACGTCAAAGATTCGCGATCCGGCAACACTGTCCCCTCTCTCCTGCTTGGTTGCTGCAGGATGTTGATACACTCATACACACGTTTACACACAGTTGGTCAGCGATGGTTAGTTTTAAATTTCGACGTTTCACGATCTACGAATCTGCCGCTGACAAAGGATTGGTGACTATACGTATACACACACACTACGAATTCTAAACCAGGAGGGCAATAAAGTATTGAGTATGCGGGACCATGCAATTTTTTCAATACAGCATACAACGACAGGCGCCCAACGGGACTCCAATATTTGTTCGAGTGTGGGACTCGGAAACTACCTTAAAGACTGGAGAATCCATTTCTATTGTGAGACTATAAACTCTGCGCACCTGGCGGCATAGTTTTGAACTACTCGGTACAAATAAGGAATTTTACTAAAATATTTTTTCGAACGAATGCTCTATGCAGTTATTTCAAAAATATATTTCTTCACTCGGAGGAAATATTTATTGGACATAAATCGCTTCACTATATTTATTAAAAGAAACATATCTTCCAAGTGAATAAATTATTACTTAAGTTAGCAAATTTCTTTATTCAACTAATGACACGTTCTATTAGAACGACAGTATCAATCCCCTTATACGTAAGAAATATCTCGTTCACTTAATTGATATTGCTTTCATTTATGTCAATATTTCTTTGACTCGAAGAAATCAAAATATTTGTTTCACGCATCGATGAGCTACTTATTTCAATTAAAATATTTTTTAATTCAAAGGCTCAAAATTATTTAACTGAAAAAATATTTCTTTGGATGCGTAAGCTAGATTCTAAGAAAATTGGTTGTTAGTTTTTAAGATATAAATTCCTTGAGTTGATTATCTCGTATTTCGAGACCAAGAAATATTTCTTTATTTCAAAGAAATGGCGCCTAAAGAAATGATTTCTTTGAATCAATGCACGAGTTTGTTACTTTTGAACGACATTCAGTACAATTAGGTAAACGGTTTTCTGGCTCAAATGAATACAATCAAAGAAATGCATTTCTTTGAATCCAAGAAATTTTTTTCTCAGTGTAGTCATCTTGAATTTCGGGACGACGAGACACTGCGTTTAAAAATATATGCGGAACATATAGAAACATTTCAAAATATAGGAAATATGATTATTTTCACGATTTATTTGATTTTGACTTTAGCGTTTCAAAATATCCTCTGACTTTATAGTAAGCTAAATTAACATTAATCGTTACCAGATATTTTATAAAGAAGATTAATGAAAAATATTGAACTGATTTTTAAAATGCGGATATCTAAATTATTAATCCTATTCTTGATTTTTATCTTTCTCAACTCAATATAAGTGATATATGTGAATCTTGAATATTTAAAAAATAGTGTCAATATTATTCAGCAGTTTTTCATTTTGAATTTGTAGTTCGGGACAGGTGCGTGACAAGGCACGTCGCGTACTTTTTTATTCATAATTTCTAAACGAAGTTGCCTATGATTTTCAAATACTACTAAATTATGCTTTGATATATGCACTTTACTGAGATTATTATGAGAGAAGTTGTAGGCTTCGGAAGCTACAATCATGGTTCCTTAAGGCAACCAATCCCAAAGCAACTGGAACGTGTTCGTCATCCGCTTCTGCTCCTTCTGTTCTAGAAGGTAAGCAAGAGCGGATGACCTTACGCGACCGACGGGACAGTTGGAGATGAAGGTTTCACCTCTGGATGCTTTTTTAGAGATACCAATTGTTGTATAATGTTACGAGGAACAGTGTTGACGGACCAGATGGAGTGATCCCAGAAGAACAGCCTTTTGCATCCGGTTCGCGATGGAATGAGCCTGACGCTGGCAAGCCGGAATCTTGTTGAGTTGGCTAATAAATGAAGCTTTCATACCTCCAAGACAGCTGATTATGAGAACTTCAAGATGGACTTTGCAGCCTTGGAAGAGCCTGCTCAGCTCGAAAAGAAGTACTTGATATTTCGCCCGTTTTTCTTCCTCCTTTGCCGTCATATTACCATTGCCTGGTGCCGAGAATTCAATCACGTAAGTGATCTTGTTCTTCAGATCTAGGAGGACAATATCAGGCTGCGTAGCACCGATACGTTGAGTGGTGGAGAATGAGAAATTCCAGTAGATCTTACATAGATCATTCTCCACAATGGACTCGAGTTCCCCCTGGGCGTATCGCAAGACGGGTAATATATCGCGGTAAAATTTCAGCTGTAACCACGTCTCACGACGCGATGATTCAATACGATCGTCCGGCCAAAGTCTCGTGCACCCTGAGGACATGGAGCGACCCAAGGACGAGCGCCTTCTGCATTTTCCCCGCAAGTGTCTCAGCATTTTGTTGACACACAGCGATGCTTTTCAGGCTATTAACCAGTGAAACTTTGGCACCTTCAAGAGCGCCGATGATTAAGACGATTAGCTTAACAGAATATTCCGGGTTTAACCGTCGCAACTCCCTTATAAGATCTTTATACCTCTCTTTCTTTTCTTTCACCTTGGCTGTGACGTTTTTGTCAGCTGGTGCCGAAAATTCGATAACGAACAAGGTTCGTTTCTCGAAGTCAAGAAGAATATGTCAGGCCTCGAGTGCGCAACAGAAACAATTTACGAGAATATGAAGTTCCAGTATATACGGCACTTCTCATTTTCGACGATTGACTCTATTTCCCTAGGAGCGTTTAGCGGAGCGGTATTTGGGCTAATTCCGCAAGAGTGACGGAGATGGTAATAAAGCATTCTTAGTGCTGCATTGTGCCTTTGGATGTAGGTCGTTTCCACATGAGTTAGACAACTAGATAGTATGTGTCCTAGATGCTCGGGGTGTGCATGACATGCTGTGCAGCTATCATAGGGAAAATCTTGGCTCAAGATGTGGTGACGGTATGCTAGAGTGGAAATGACACCGTCTTGACATGCCAAAATGAAACCCTCCTTGCCCGACTTCAATCCGGATAATTTAAGGAAAGCATACCTTAGCTCATACGACATCGAATCATCGTCCACATTTCTGTGGAAGATGCCGTGCATCCTCTTGTCGAGGAGCTCTTCGCGGAAGTTTTTCTCCTGTGCTTTCCTCATCCGAGCCTTCAGGAGTGAGTGTTCAAGATGGATAAGATTTGATGCATTTTGCTCACCCCTGGTATTTAAGTCAAGGCTGAGTGTCTGAGCAGCCTCCTCCGCTGCTGTGTACAGAAACGCCCCTTTGCCCGCTTCTTCATGTTTCCTGACCATTTCAAGAAGAGGGTCTTGTCCATTTGCAACTATATGTGCTGTACCCAGAATAATCCTGTGTAAAACCTTTCAAGTACCGATATCAAGGGATCTGAGCTTGTCCTTCGTCCATGGAACCACTCCAAATGAATAGAGTACTACCGGGACGGCAAGCATGTTCTTTGCAGACACTTTTTTCTTAGCCAATAGTTCGGAAGACCAAATCTGCCGGATGAGACGTTTGTATCTGCTTCGGAGAGTATCCTTTATAGATGTCACGTCCCGAATGCGGCTCTGTGGCACGCCCAGGTGTGTATAGGTGTCTCCAGCGCTAAAGTGTCGTATAGCGCTTCTGACAACGAGCTCAGGGTCTTCGGGGATGCTATTAAGTTCTCCTTTCTTCAAATTAACCTTGGCGCATTTCTCTAACCCGAACTCCATTCCAATCTCTTGAGTGTACCCTTTGACAATTTTTAGAGCTTCATGTAGTTTCTCTTGATTTCTAGCATAGATCTTGAGATCGTCCATGTAAAATAAATAATTGACCTTATGCTTTCGATCTCCAGGTTTGCCACAGAGGTACCCTTCGCAATGGCGAAGTGCGAGAGACAGTGGCAATAATGTGAGGCAAAAGAGAAGAGGGCTCATGGTGTCGCCCTGAAACACACCTCTCTGAAAGGTGACACTGTTAGTGATCACACGATGTTTTCCAGATGAGATAGTAAATCTGGTTTTCAAAAGCGGCATTAATCTCTCTATGCACCTCGCGATGTGTGTATGAACCTTCAAGCTTTCCAACAGACAGATGATGAGTCTATGGGAGGTTGAATCGAAAGCTTTTCCGGTAATCGATCCAGGCTATCGACAGAAATCGCTGATAGGATGATGTGGCTTTATAAACACATCTATCGATGAGCAGGTTCTCCCAACATCCTGCTACGCCTTTCTTTGAGCCGCGTGGTTTATACATCTCTCGCCACACAGGTCCAATTGTTCGAACAATCCTATCATTTAGGATAGCTGTGAAGATCTTATACAATGTGTTCAGACAAGTTATTGGCCTGTAATTCTTAGGATCGGCTAAGTTGCCCGTCTTCGGCAGGAGCACTGTGCGCCCTTCCACCAACCACTCCGGAATAGGCTGTTCCGACTTTAGATATAAGGTGAAAATTCGGGCCAGATGTTATACGTTTTTCACCTCCTCGGTAGTGATAGGTGGGCATTCCTCCTCAGCTGTTATGAGGGCATTGCACAGCTCCTTGAAGCTATTCATGTTCTTTGTGTCTTCTTGAAGTGGATGTTGGACCTCGTAGACTTCTCTCAAAAATGCTTCGACCTCCTCTGGTTTGGGCGGATGGTGGACAGTAACTGGAGGGTCTTGGAAGAGTCGAGATGGGTCAGACAAATCTGTTGATTTTCTCTTACCCAACTCTCCTTCCGCTCTAGACTTCTCTTAGCGTTAGATAGTACTCGTATTCTGTCAACAATATGCTGCCTGATGGTCAGTAGCTTTGACTTGTTGATTGTGTGATGACGGATCCGCAGTTCGCGCGCGAACTTCCGAACCTTGGCAGTGAAAGTCCTGCCAGATGTTATGTAGTCAGTCACACACTGAATGCAGGACGCGCTGAGTTGATGTATTCGTATTTTAGTCTTATGATCAACCGTTGATTTTGTTTTACGGTTCGTATCTGCCAAAGTTCTCGCTGCACTGTACACACCACAATTGATAGTCCAGAGGTAGGATTCTTCGGAAAAATCTCCACGAAGCTCATCATCCAGTTCAGTGAGATCTTTGGGCTTGGGAGAAACCTGAATGTTGATGTTTCTCCGAGTCCTGAAGCATCGTTCTTTGTGTCGCCACTCTTTCTCGGTTGCTGGCTTGTTCTGGCTGCGGTAGAGTAGGCGCTCCGCTTACATAGCCGCTTTTTCGGAATTGTTCGGCATGGTTTCGCAGACGTTGACGCGAAAAGTGCGAGAGCTCTGGGTGTTTCTCGCACCACAGAACCTGCAGTCGTGCCATGTAACCTTCTCGCTCGGGGGCCATACTGCTATCGTAGCACTCTAGCAGGTCGTCATTGAGTCGATCCGTCCACCCAAAAGTATTGAGATTCCGCCGGTCCATCGCATTGACTCCGTCTTGATTGCCCCCCCCCCCCGGACTCTAGGGTAGTCGGCATTGTTGTTCGACCCATTGTCCGATATAAGATATATAACACTTTTAGAGGCGCATTGTGTCTCTCTATGTACCCGTAGCGTGCATATTTAGAGCATCCACTGAGAACATGTCCAAGTGTTTCTGGCTCTTGCTTGCACGCTCGGCAGTTGGTATCGCTTACAGGTACATTCATTATGCGCTCGCGGTAAACTAAGGTATCTATATTATTAAGGTGTATATTATTATACTAAGGTTTCTATAAATGATTATATCATTAAGCCATTTGACTTTCGGGGTAGGCGTGACTTGCTCGGTGCGGAAGGGAGTCATGTGGGGTAGGGGGTATAGATTTGTTAGATTGATCTAGAATTCTCGTGTTATTTATTTAACTGACACGTTTATTCCAAAACACTGCTCCGACCCAGGTTGCTGATCAATCTCTCTAGCGATCACCCCAAGTGGAGAGCCTCACAAAATTGTTATGTGTTGATCCCCACTTGGGCCCATTAGTATCCAAAGTCTTTGTTTCAGGCGTCATTCACTCTAATCAAATTCTTTTTATAAACTATTTGTCGTCACACTTTTCTGTCCTGGCATACTACTCTCGCTTCATTCACGTCCATGCATTTTTTCATGCAAGGTCTCGTGTTTCTATGTCTTCTTAAGTCTCTTCGTATTAATGTCTCATTCACAAATTCTAACCATTCTTTCAGCGGTCTACCTCTGGGCATTCTGACATTTACTTTACCTTCGTACACTTGTTCGATCAGTCATTCATCTTTCATTCTTTGAACATGTCCAAACCACCTAAACTGTATTCTTCTCCATATACCAACTAGTATATCTCCTGTACCACACTCTTTGAGGATTATCTCGTTTCGGACTTTGTCCATCAGTGTTTTCCCGCATATTGTACGCAGAGATTTCATGCCAATCGCGTTAATTTTACTCTTGTCCTTTTCTCAACAGTTTCATGTCTCGCTAGCGTATAGTACAGTCGGTATAAATGTAGAATTATGTATAGCGATTTTAGCTTTTTTTAATGTGTTTCTATTTCTGAGAATGGAACCTGCTCTACCGATAAGCTTCTTACCCTCATTTATGCGCCTATCTAACTCCCTATCTATTTTTCCATCGCTAGTGAATCGGCTACCAAGATATACGTACTTGTCAACTTGTTATAATGTCTCATCATTTAGGACAATGTTGCACATTGTTTTCTCACTTTTGCCTTCAAACACCATGTTTTTACATTCTCATTCTAATGAGAAGGTATTGGTTTTATGTAAAATTTGACTTGGTCGGTTTTCATCAAATCTCCACGTTTTGAGACCCCCTGCGCTAGAAAAAAAGGTTTTTACCAAGGTGTCTGTCTGTCTGTCTGTAGTCTGTCTGTCTGTCTGTCAGTCTGTCTGTCTGTCTGTAGGCACGATAACTTTCGAAAAAATAATCAGATTGGGTTGTGCTTTGGCACACTTTTTTAGGGCCTAAAAAGAAATAACAAGTTTGTTAACCAACTATTTTGGATGAAAATTCAAAAAGTGAGCACATTTTGAAAATTTTTGAGACCATTTTTTTTCAAAATTTAAAAATTCTATGTACGGCTGTTCATAGTACTCCAAAACTCTAACAATTTATCCTGATGACTTTTTCGGATAAAAAAAAAATTACCGAAGTTATAGCATTTTCAAAATTACAAAAAACAAACGTAAATGAACATTTTATGCCGAAAAACGCACGATATGGAAAAAAGTCGAGAGGAGGAAAATGTTTCTTTTTGAACACCCTACAATATTTTTCAACAAATTTTTGAATTTTTTGAAAAATAAAAAATCCAAATTTTGATCACACAAACAAATAATTAAAAATCAATAATTTCATTTTGCTGTCAAACTATGCAAGATACGACCAAAAATGAATGGAAAAAAATTATGCACCCAAAAATGATCTCCAAATTTGTCATTATTCACTTTTTGATATGATGCGTAGTTTTTATTTTATTCGTAAAAGACAGCATTGGAAATAGTAAAATTAAATTTTTAGACGAATAACACAAGCTACGAGAAAAATGACAGAGACAAAATTTGTTCATCCAAAGAAGAGGTACAAATTTGTTATAAATCGTGTTCTAATAGGATGCGTAGTTTTTGTTTTATTCGTGACTTTTTCATTTCAATCATACGGTGCACAGAACCAAGCGCGGAACGCAAGGTTCAAATGATTTCCAAATCACATATCGAGCGCGAAGCGCGAGTGTCTGGATGAGAATGTGTTCCTTAAGGTCGATAGAACATTGAGTAAATAAAGTTCCATTTCATTCTAAAATAAAAACAAATTTAACAAGCACTCCACATGCAGAAGTTTTGATAATTTTATAATATTTGCAAATAAACTTTTTCTTTCCATCAAAGTCGAACACGAAGTTCAAAAATCTAGAGAAACCGAGCGTAAAGCACGATTTGAATACGTCCGAGTGCGAAGCGCGAGATCCAACAGTCGCGCGCCCTAGGCGCGCTCAAACTTGCGAGCGAAGCGAGCCACGCGCGAAGCGCGCGATGAGAATTACGTTAATTCTGAGGCCCACGTTCTTCATGCTTGTATTAAGTTTATTCAACATTCTTTGAAAGTCCTCGATTTATTCTGCCATAACAATCTTGTCATCTGCGAAAGCTAACCCACGTACCTTAACTGTTTTGAGATCTATACCTTCTTCGCCAAAGAGGGCCATTCTTAGAAACTTTTCCATAAATATGATAAATAGCCATGAGGACATAACGCATCCTTGTTTCACATCTGGCATAATATCGAACCAGTCACTCAGTTTGCGGACGAGTGTGAAAATTGCAGTACGAGTCGGAGTCGAGGCGTAATACTAAAATACCCTAGGTACCCTGAATAAATACCCAAAATACACTGAGTAAAAATTGTACGGCCTTTGCTAAAAAGTACTCTTTTAGGTATCGTTTGCAGTACGAAAGTCGCACTTATGATGGCGGTGTGATAAAAAATGTACTATTTAAACGAAAAGTGGCAAATGACTTGGACACCCAGAAATATTTTTTTTAGATAAGGAGGTAAAAATCAATATTTTCACAAGAGATTTTGAACGATTTCTCAGGATACGTTATCAAAAGATTTCAAAAAATGTTATGTCATTTTAAGGGATTTTCAATTATTTTACAGGGTTTGAAACATTTGGAAGCTTTCAAGGGATGTGGAAATAATTCAAAAAATTTCAAGGGATTTGAAAGGAATAAGAAATGAATGAAAATATTCTTATTGATTTAAAACTATTTTAAAGAAATTCATACGACTCAAAGGATTTTAAAGGATTTCCATTGACATATGCTTCATATTTTAAAAGCAACAGATATTAATTGAAATAGTCTTCTGGAATAAAACGAAAAATTAATTCAGAGTCGGACCATCATACGATAGACAAAATTTCATTCACTTTGTACGTCAGGGACGATGTATTTACCGTGACGTAATTAAAATTCTAGAATTAAGCTCAAAATATCTTCATTGTAATTTTTATGAACTCGCGATCAGTTCACCACCAATAAGTGGTACACTGGTACATCATTCTGTTCGCAGGTGGATTCTGAAAATGTGCTCACACGAGCACGTGCGAGCATTGCCGGCGATGCGGTTCGAAAGCAGGAGCGATCAGCTGGCTGGCCATTCGGTGCAGGCGGAGATAAAAACGTGGTTCTCCCCTAGAACTCAACACCCGCATCCTGTACTACCAGCCTCCTCCCCTCTCCTCCTAAATAAAATGCAGCTTGTCCATTTCCATTCAGAAATAACGCGAGTCACTGCGGGGAGACTCATTCATTCATCGAAATAAGGCATCGCAATATGTAGATACTGATAATTCAATATTCAGCTGCAACTTTCACAATCAGGACAAAGTGGTAACATCTTACCCCTTTTAGTAATATTGATGTATGCAATCAAAAGTATATGGGCGTTCCCACACAAAGAGTTATTTCATGAATTCTCCATTTAAAATACAAGTTACATTGCACGCAGATTTACAAGGAGCCTCCCTGAAGTAGAAACAACGGTTCACAGGCGCTATAAAAGTCGTCATGAAAAGATATACCTATGATAAATTAGAAAGATATGAAAAATACTTTATTTAACACATGCATGAATAAGGCCGTTTTCATGTGTATATATGAATACAAGTTTGTCATAAGGACAACCGTGGGATTTCGCCGGGAGCGGGTACTACTGAAATACTGCACCCACTCCCAGCTAAATCACGGTAAAATTTCAGCCGCAGCCACGTCTCACGACTTTGAGATTGGTATGAAAAATACGGATATATCCATGCATTTGTTATATAAAATATCGTATGAATAAGGGGAGAGACGGACTTCATTGACGAGTTCAGAAATCATAACTCGTCAATAAAGGTCGTCTTCTCCCCCTTGGCGCATAATATACTATTGCATGCGTGTCATCAGGTTAACGATTTAAATGTCCGGTCCGAGACACCTGTACCTATTAGGTCCAAATTTCTTCGATTTTAATTAGATCTAATCATCGCGTCGCACAGTGGGGCAAAATAGGTTTTCTGGACAAATTAGTTTATACTCTATTCACCAAGAGAATAACCTACAGACGCGCATCTTTACGTATTTGGGCGGAGATACTGTCAAAGAAGGAGATGCCTGGGTTAATGTGTCCATTATTGAAGCAGGCACTCAATTTTTTATGACGTTCATCAGCGTGCGGGTCCAGTTTCTTCAAGAAAGGATTCCATAGCTGCGCACAGTGGCGGACTGGCCATAGGTTGGGATGCGGGAAACCCCGCCGGCGTCCACCCTATCAGGAGCCCCCCTAAGGCATGTATATACTACTGCTGTGTCGTGGAAAATATGTCTGTTAATGAAAATCAAAAAATCATTATAAAATTGAGACAAAAAACAATGGTGGTTTCTGTTTTTTGTTTGCTTTTCAGGAAGGCGCCCCTACATATCGACTTCCCGCGGACGCCCCAAGGTACCCAGTGCGCCACTGGCTGCGCAAAGTGGACGTAAGTTGGTCCGCATGTAGTTTATTCTTTCGGTGATGAGAGTATAAAACTATACTTACAATTTTGATCCGATTTCAGTTTTTTTCAACATAAAGTTAACTAAATCAAAGAGATTTGTCGCCGCCGTTTTTAGAATCACGTTTTTATTTATTTTTTATTTGACAGCAAAGTTTTACATTAAATTTTTCTTATAAACGATCCCATTTTTTGCAACTACATATGTTTACGTAAAACATTATAAAAACAGTAAAGATAAAGACAACCCATAAAATAATATCCAGCAGGTTGCAAAATTTAAGAGTTTTATTTTTATTTTTACATTACCAAATCAATGAGTGAAAGTGCCACTTCAAGATTAAAATACATAAAGACTTTATTATTTTTTTTTTTTTTGGAGCATGTACTTCGGAACGATTTTGAAATGCCTGATAACAAATGTTAATTGTTGAATAAATTTGATAAAAAATACAGATTTTCGTCAATTTTCAACTAGCAGATTTCTTCTTTTCAGAAAAATCAATTTAAAAAAAATTCCCGTGCAGAAATTATGCCGTGTCCCCGATCAGACAATCGGAAACAACAAAAATGACTGGCTGCGTTTCCAATCCGAAAAGCCATGAATGAAAAAAAAATATAAAAACCATAAAAGAAAAAATCGACTAAAAAGAATTTATAAGTAAAAAATATAAGTTTTCTGCTAGAAATGGAACAGTTAAATTCTCATTTTAAAAAACTAATTTTCAACAACAACGAAGAACTAAATTTCAACCAGTTAAATTCAACTGAAGAAGTCGATTTTTCAACAGAATACATGAATTTTCTATTAAATAGTTCAATTTTCAACTTATAAACGAAAAATTTTCAACCAAAAATAGAAATGCTACATTTTCAGAGAAAACAATTAATTCTTGACTAAAAAACACGGGAATTCAACAAAATAATTAATTTTTTAACCGAACAGTTTAATTTTGTACCCAAGTAGTTAATTTTTCAAAACAAAACAAAAATTCGTAACGTAAAATGTAATAGATGGATGAAGTTCAACAAACAACACAAACAAACACAAGCTACGAAAAAAAGTAATCAGACAAAAACTGTTAACTCAAAAAAGAGCTAAAAAAGTGTTACTCATCATTTTTTGATAGAATGCGTAGTTTTTGTTTCAATCGTGGAAAATAACATTAAAAATGAAAACTTTAATTTTTGGACAAACGACACAAGATATGAAAAAAATGAATGGACAGAAGCTGCTCATCCAAAAAAGAACAACAAATTTGTCATTAGTAATTTTTTGAAGAGACGCGTAGCTTTTTTTTATTGTAATAACACTTTTTGAAAAATTCTATTCGCCAGCCAAACTATCCGAAATATGAAAAACAATGAGATATGAAAAAACGAGTAAAAAATTCAAACTTTCAAAAAACCTACAAAATCGCCATTTTTAATAGGAAATTCATTGTAATCATCCTTGCATGCAGGGTTATATTGATTACTTGTATAAAAAAGATCAGGGCATATTCTAAGGAAATTTTAGAACTACCCGAATGCCTAGTCTACGAAAAAAAAGGCTATATAGCTATTCCTTTCCAATAAGCTGCTCTGTACGGAGCTGTATACAGTCTCATAAAGAATTTTCTTTTCTTTTCGTCGATCTCAATTCTCTACGCTTCCTTTTCTCTCTTTTATCCCTTAATTTTTCTTTCCCGCCTTCATATTTTTCCATCTTCCTTCTTTTCAGCAACTGCCCATTTCTACTTTTAGAACAGCCAATTTTTTTAGAGTTGCAAAATTCGGCATAACTACCCGTTAGAATATGCCCTGAAGAAGATTCTTTATTTTGGTTAATTTTGGTTAAATTTGGTTAATTAATTTTTAACAAAATATCGAGCGCGAGTATTGTAATGAGAACGTGTTCCTTAGGGTCGATAGAACCTTAAGTAAATAATTCATTTCTCCTTAAAAAAAAATCAAAACAAATTTAATAATCTTTTAAAATGGATGTTTTCCGGCAGTTTTTTAATATTTGCAACTCTGCATTTGCATAAAACTATAAACTGAACCGACCAAGTAGCATCTAATTTTAGAGTTAAGAATTTTAGAAAAGACTTAAAAATCTGTCTCACAGGTTTTATTCTGGTCACCCTGCATTGCTATTTATTCAGGTTTGAACTTGAAAACTATTATTCGATTTCTGCATAATGCGAGCAAAAGTAGTTCATTTTATACTTACAAAAGTCAGTTCAGCGATTATAAATTTCACGCCATCAATGCAGACGCAGACTTTTGAATCTCCAGTGCCTTCATAACCAAACTGTTCTAAGTACAGCTTACATCGTTGCAAATGGCAGATATTCTCTCCTAAAAATGGTCAGGAACCACGAGATGATTGGCAAAGGAGCGTTCCTTTACAAAGCCGCGGAGCAAGCAGCCGAGACCCTTGGCCTGAATTTTAACATCAGAAGTGAGGAAAATGCATAACTCCATCTAGATGCCCCACTTCTAAAAGCCGAAGTAAAGAAAGCAGAGGTTGACAAATTTCAAACAGCTACTCGACAAGAAAATACACGAAAATTTTCACAGAAATGTAGAAAAACAGCCCTTGTCGAAGGGTGTCCAACCCTATATCTACACACATAATCCAGCCCTATTATACCATTAAGCCATTTACCATTACCATTTCTCTTTCAGGGTAGACGTGACTTGCTCGGTTAGAAAATAGTAGTGTGTAGGTGGGTATATAGGTATAAGGTAGATAGGTATATAGGTGTTAGGTATAGATATCCCATGCAGAAATTTCGCCGTGGCCCCGACCGGGCCCAGACTCGTTCATATCGGGCCCTGATGTGGAAATCGAGTCAGGGCCAGACTCAACATGAAACACGTAGCCACCTCGGAGCCATGTCTAGGGGCCCGATCAAACGCCCGATCTGTCCCCGGTCTGGTCAAAATAATTATAACAGAATATTAAATGAAAAGCCAAATTAATAGGATTGAGCTTTATTTTAACTACACCTTAAAAATAATTTAAAATGGTTATTTGGACCTCTGCTTCCGATTACCGTCCCAGTCTTTTGCATTCCAGAAGACGTTGCTCATATGGGACAGCACTTCCTCTTCGGTTGCATTGAATTTGTCAAAATTACATTTCTTCATTTCAATCCACAAATATTATCCCTTACCCCGTCACTGGAGCGATAACATGCATAACTTTAAACGTAGAATCCAAAATATTACCACAAAATTGCAACTATTTGTTTTACAAAAAAACGCTACTGAGCGAAACAATATCAAATAATAATTTTGTTGACTAAAATGAGGAAATCGAATGTTTAGGTTAGAACTTGGATCCAGTACAATACAATTAAATATATCACAAAATGTAATAATACCATAAAAAATGTAATACCATAAAAGACTTACCTTCGTTGCTTTCGTTTTCATCGCGTAAATACGGAATTTTGCTGATGGCACGATGTTTGTGAACACGCGGTGTGCTCCTTAATTTTGGCATTTATTATTAATGTGTTAAGAATATATTATACTGTCGAACACTCCCAGAACATTTGAAACACAACACCACGAAGGAAAACAAAAATTAAGGTTATGTTTGTGATTATATTACATCTAGCGCATATGGCTTAAGATGGCGCTACGAAGATGCTATATGACGTCACAGTACATAGCCCGGTCTGGTACGAGTCAGGGCCACAGAATTCTTCCTATCAGGACCAGATAGTACACATCGGATCAGGCCCTAGTCCGTAATCGGTAATATATATGGCGATTTCTGCACGGGATTTTAGATTGATCTGGAATTCTCATGTTATTTATTTCAATGGCACGTTCATTCCACAACACTGCTCCGACCCAGGTTGCTGATCAATCTCTCTAGCGATCACCCCAAGTGGAGAGCCTCACAAAATTATTATGTGTTGATCCCCACTTGGGCCCATTAGTATCCAAAGTATTTTTTTCAGGCGTCATTCACTCTAATCAAATTCTTTTTATAAACTATTTGTCGCCACACTTTTCTGTCCTGGCATACTACTCAATCTTCCTTCACGTACATGCATTTTTTTATGCAAGCTCTCGTGTTTCTATGGCTTCCTATATCTCTTCGGATCAGTGTCTCATTCACAGATTCTAACCATTCTTTCGTCGGTCTACCTCTGGGTATTCTGCCATTTACTTTACCTGTATATACTTGTTTAGTCAGTCGTTCACCATTCATTTTTTCAACATGTCTGAAACATCTTAACTGATTTCTTTCCCATGTGTCAACTATTGTCTCTTTTGCACCACATTCTTTGAGGATTATCTCGTTTCATCAGTGTTTTCCCACATATTGTGCGCAGAGGTTTCATGTTAATCGCGTTAATTTTACTCCTGTTCTTCTCTTGCCAGGTCCATGCCTCGCTACCGTATAGTACAGGCGGTACGAATATAGAATTATGTATAGCCATTTTAGCTTTTTTCATATGTTTTGATTTGTGAGTATGGACTCTGCTCTACCGATAGCCTTCTTACCCTTAACTATGCGCATATCTAACTCCCCATCTATTTTTCCATCGCTAGTGGCTACCCAGATATACGTACTTCTCATCTTGTTCTAATCTCTCATCATTTTGGACAATGTTGCAAATTGTTCTCTCAAATTGTTCTCTCACAGATGGCACTTTCCTAACTATGCACGTGCACATATGTCACTTGTCAAACTGTGCACGTGCACAGATGTCTGTTGTTCAACTGTGCACGTGCACAGATGTCACTTGCCCAACTGTGCACGTTTATGTCCTTACGTAAGGGTTTATACGAGGGTGATCATCTGTATCTATGTATTATAAATTTTTAACAGTTAAAATTATTCAATCCTGGTGGAATGGAGCGTATTAACTTTCTTAATGTTAGTTTGGAAATATTTCAAATATTATTTTTAAGAAATTATTCTTTTCAAATTATTAAAGATATATGAAAATCTCTCTTTGTTCGACCTGAATGCCTCCAATTTTCTGAATGCCTTGCTTTCTCTGAATACCTTCAATTCTCTGAATTTCTTGAAATCTGTGAATGCTTCGAATTTTCTGAATTCTTTGAATTCTTTGAATTCTCTGAATCCTTGTGTTCCCAGAACCCTTGAATTCTCTGAATTCCTTGAACTCTCTGAATTACTTAAATTCTCTGAATTCCTTGAATTCTCTGAATTCCTTGTATTCCCTGAATTCTCGGAATCCTCTGAATTCTCTAAATCCTTGAATTCCCTGAATTCCTTGTATTCTCTTAATCCTTGAATTGACTGAATTCTTCGAATTTTCGGAATTCTCAGAATTCTCAGAATTCTCTGAATTTTCTGAATTCTTTGACTTCTCTGAATCCTTGAACTCTCTGAATTCCTTGAATTCTGTGAATTCTTCGGATTCTCTGAATTCTCTGAATTCCTTGAATTCTCTGAATTTCTTGAATTCTCTGAATTCCTTTAATTCTCTGAATTCCTTGAATTTTCTGGATTCCTTGAATTCGTTAAATTTGAAGAATTCTGTGAATTCCTTGAATTCGTTAAATTTGTTTAATTCTCTGAAATCCGTGAATTTGTTGAATTTGTTGAATTCTTTGAATTCTCTGAATTCCTTGAGTTCGTTGAGTTCCTTCAATTCGCTGAATGCCTCAAATTCGCTAAATGCCTTGCTTTCTCTGAATTCCTTGAATTCGTTACATTTGTTGGATTCTTTAAATTTGTTAAATTCTCTGAATTCCTTGAATTTGTTGAATTCGTTGAATTCCTTGAATTCGCTGAATTTCTAGAATTCGCGGAATGCCTTCAAATTTTCTTAGTTTCTAGAATTCTCCGAATTCCATGAATTCTCGTAATTCCCTGAATTATCTGAATAACCTGAATTCTCTGAATTTCGTGAATTATCGTAATTCCCTGAATTCGTCGAATTCTCTGAATTCCTTGAGTTCGCTGAATACTTTGAATGAGCTCAATGCCTTCAATTTGCTGAATGCCTTGCTTTCTCTGAATCCCTTGAATTCTCTGAATACCTTGAATTTTCTAAATTCCTTGAATCCTTTGAATTCTTTGAATCACTTGAATTCTCAGAATTTCTCGAATTCTTTCAATTCTCTGAATTCCTTGAGTTCGTTGAATTTCTTGGATTCGCTTAATGCCTTCAACTTGCTGAATACCTTGAATTCACTGAATGCAAGAAATTCTCAGAATTCTTTGAACTCTCTGAATTACTTAAATCCTCTGAATTCCCTGAATACTCTGCATTCCCTAGATTCGTTGAATTCTCTGAATTACTTAAGTTTTTCGAATTCCTTCAATTCGCTGAATGCCTCCAATTTGCTGAATGCCTTGCTTTCTCTGAATCCCTTGAATTCTGCGAATTCTTCTTATTTTCTGAATTCTTTGAATTCTCTAAATTCCTTGAACTCTCTGAATTACTTAAGTACAGCCCTTACGTAAGGACATAAACGTGTACAGTTGGGAAAGGGACATCTGTGCACGTGCACAGTTAGGAAATTGACATCTGTGCACGGTAAAGTGCACAAGAGTCCATCTGTGCACGTCTAAATTTCGACGTGCACAGTTGTCCAAGTATCATCTTTGCACGTGCACAGTTGTCCAAGTGACAACTGTGCACGTCTAAATTTTGACGTGCACAGTTGTCCAAGTATCATCAGTGCACGTGCACAGTTGTCCAAGTGACAACTGTACACGTCGAAATTTCGACGTTCACAGATGGGCTCCTGTGGTCTTGGACGTGCACAGATGGACGTGCACAGTTGTCCGTCCGGCCATCGACGTGCAAAGTTGCTAAGTTCAAAGTTGTCCGTCACCCAATATGATAAATAGCCATGAGGACATAACGCATCCTTGTTTCACGCCTTGCATAATATCGAACCAGTCACTAAGTTTCCCATTTACCTTTACACTCGCTTTATCACCTGTATATATTGTTTTTATTGCTTGTAGGAACCATCCATTGACTCCGTACTCTTTGAGGACTTCCTAAAGTTTACTTCTATATACCTTGTCAAATGCTTTTTCTAGGTCAACAAATGCACAGAAAACTTTCTTTCCTACTCTCAATCTTTTTTCTGTGATATGTCTTAAACGAAATATCTGATCTGTACATGATCTTCCTGGCACAAATCCGCTTTGGACCTCCTATATCTTTTCTTCTGTAATTTTCATCTCCCTACGAATAAGAATTTTTGAGTATTGGTACGATAATCGCTTTTCTCAAATCATCTGGGACTTCTCCCATCTCGATACATAAATTTATCAATTCGCACAACCTGTGAGGTAATTACTTCCCACCGTATTTAAGCATTTCGATGCTAATACTGCCTACACCAGCAGTCTTACCGTTTCTTAAGTTCTTAATTATATCTTTAACCTCGGTGACACAGACTTTTTCAATTGGGTTTTCTAATACATTATGTTTTATGTCGCTGTTCGGTTGCCCTATATCTTCACCTTCTAATAATTCTTTAAAAGAGTCTTTTGAAGAGTCTACTATCCCGCCTATATCATATAGCATTTCACCTTTGCTGTTTCTCATGCAGACAAAATCTGTACTCTTACTTTCCTTTATCAGTTTAAATAATATTTTCATAATTGCTTCAAAGCCGTTTTGTATTTTCTTCTCTTCTTCTGTTCTGATTTTATCTTGACTCTCCTTGACTACTCGTTTAACTTTCCTCTTTTTGTGTCTATAATCGCTTTTAAGTCTATTTCTCTCTTCATCGCTAAGACCTGTAATGTTTAATGTTCTCTGATACGCTTCTTTCTTTTCTTGCTGGGCTGCTTGGATTTCATCATTTCCCCACGCATCACCAGATTTTCTTCCTAACACTGCCGTAACACACACTTAAATTGCAGTTTTAACAATGATATCCCATAACAAAGTCCACGCGCCCTCTGTATCTTTATTTCTTATAACCGCTTCCCAAGTTACCCTATCTATGCGTTCGTTTAACTCATTTTGAAACTCTATTCGCACTTGCGGTATCTATAAACTTTTAATCTTTATTCGCGTTTGTTTCGTTCTTTTTCGTTCTCTTAGTCTTTCATCCGCAATAACGAAGTTAATTATAGTGCGGTTATTTCCTTTACACCAGGTGTACGTGTGGATAATTTCATATCAAAACCAAGTATTGTTAATAAATAGGCCCTTTTCTAAGCATAAGCTAACTAATTTTTCCCCGTTATAATTTTTTCTTCTTGGATCCACAAAATTACCTAGCACCCTTTCTATAACTGTATCCTGACGTTGGACGTCGACCCATCCGTTCATATCTCCTAGCGAAATTATTATTTCACCTTGATCGCATGTACTTATTTTATCATTTAAAGTGTCCCAGAAGGCGGCTTTGACTTCTCTCGGATCGCTATCAACTGGGACGTAGCACGCTATGATAAATAATGTTCTGACTCCTACCTTCATTCTAGCCCACAGCAATCTGGGAGATACAAAATCATGATCTTTGAGATGTTGTCTTGCTTTTTCATTCATAATTAAACCGACCCCTTGCCTACCATGTGATTCAGTATCTACTCCTGACCATATTTCAAAACCGCCTTTCAACACTCCATTTTCTATGTTTCTACTTTCGCCACCCTTTTTCTTCATTTCAGTTACGCATAAAATATCTAGTTTTCTTACGTGCTTAGCATTCCAAACACCCAGTCTCCATTCATCGCCTGAAACTCGACCTATACGTTTACCGTTGTATGCATTTCGTCAATCCAAGTTTCAGTCCATTCCGAGGCTACTTTATTGTTTGTATTATTCATGTTTAGATTGTACACCCAACTACTACCTTTATGCGCGAAATTTTTTTTTGCGAGTCCAAATCATGTCCAAGTTGAGTAGTGGTTCGTCGTTCGGTGAAGAGTATATTTGTAACGTCAGTCCCACCAAAACCCTGCCCTGCCGAACGCTCCAAGGGAGATAGAGTCATTTCTCCAAAACGAGAAGTGACAAATTTTCTGGAACTACGATTTTTGGACAGCAGTCTCTGTTGCACACTCGAGGCCTGACATCGTTCTACAAGCCTTCGAGAAACGAACCATATTCGTGATCGAATTCTCGGCTCCAGCTGACAGCAACATCACTGTCATGGAGAAGGAAAAGGGGGAGAATATCAAGACCTTAAAAGGGGGCTGCAACGACTGTACGCAAAATATTCGGTTAAAGTAATTGTCCTTGCGATCTGAGCTCTCGGAGGTGTGAAACTATCACTGATTCGTAACCTGAAAGCCACACCTGCTTGCCAAAAATATGCCAAGGTACTTGCGAGATGGATGCAGAAAGCTGACATCCTTGGGTAGCTGCGTGTCCTTAAGACGCACGAGGGTTTCGCCGACCATAAGTATAATAAATTTACCGCAGTATCCTTTTTTAAAACGATATATATATATATATACACAGGGTGTTTTTTTCAACTTGAGACAACGAAATATCTCAAAAAAAAACGCATCCTACGGAACAAATCTCTTGAATAAAAACTTTCTATTTTCGAGGGGGAAAAAAGATTTGTGAAAATTTACTCCACCCCCACCCCCACAGGAGGCAGGGGTGGGGATAACTTTGTAATTTCAAATGGCGACCCCAATTTTTTATCACAGATTCAGATTCTCCTTTACGAAATACGTAAGTTTTATTCGAAAAATTTGTTTCGATTCGCGATAGATGGCGCTGCAATTGCGAAAAATGAAATTGTTGACACTATTTTTAGCTCTACCCAGGAATAACGACGCGGACGTAGTAGTTGTCTATTCCCTTCGGGGTGCTTAATTTCGGTGAGTCCCCTTGCCTCTCACCATCCATCGGGGTGCTTGAACTTTTGGCAACGGGACAGTAAAAGTGATAAAACTGTCGAAAACCATTCCCGAATGCAGTTGGTTGACGGCAGCCGATTTTGGATGTTGACATCACATATCATCGAGTCTCCACCGTCTACAATCCTCGACGTCATTCCGGCCGAGCGATAACCGCGTCTGTCCGTGCTTAACGTTTATTC